>CM067346.1:13684899-13710631 GCA_034190875.2 Urechis unicinctus
CAATAGAGTGAACACCAATTTACACATCATCAGCGTTGCTCAATGGGCTATCATAACAGTGTGCGACATGACAGCCAATGCAGTAGCGACAGACACTGCGCTATATGACATTGCATGGCTTACGTGCAACCATTGTGCCGGTGTTTCTGTAACTATGCAGTGTCATCACGGTCCTCTATCTAATTTACAGTTAAACCAAATATATCGCAGTTAATCATGATGCTCCATATATAAAAAGGCTGAACCAGCAATAAACAAGCTGCCCCTAATACGTTGCTCAGATTACCCTTTTTAGGCAACCTAAATTAAACTCCTAGCAATCTATTAACCTATTCTTTACAGAAAAGATATTAAGTCGTAGTTTGAATTATAGCCTGGAATACTGTTATCACTATTTTATTATGAATACTAAAGGGACCTTCATTTTATCGCATTGGCTGGCATGAAACGTATTGCATCATAAACACTGTTGCTTATAGAATAACAGTAAAACCCCTTGTAATACTAATGATTTTGACACCATGGAGATTTATTGTTTGCAATGTCATATTACATTATGTATGACTATACTCAATCGATACAAAAGACAGCCCGTTTAGCACGTTGGATGACACGGCTGTAATGCGAATGCTGATGATCATGGATCTTTCAAAATGCTTTGCGCAGTAAATTTTGTCAACACGATTAAACTAAAGCGTTTGCATAACTTTAGTGTCGATCACCACATGAAGTTTGTCTGGGTTTGATACAAGCTGCGGTGATATTTTAACATGTCAAGCTTTGTGCAATGACGACAAATGAATACGTACTACTATGATTTAATGACTACATATCCTGTTACATCTATCCTCTTACGAATGTAGTTAAACGTGCAATTGTTGGATTTTTGACGTTTCAAGTTTATACAAGAATAATATTTATTTTCTTTATATATACACCGTTCAGATATGTGCATCTACACAAGAAAAATGGATCTGGCTTCCTTAATTATGAAACATGATACATCGATCCTTAAGACTGTCCCGATGAGCCTTTATTGCCCCTTCTAACTGCTACTCACATAGAAAAAGGTATTTTACTGCTGGCCTCTACAAAAAACGTTTCAATAGGATGAGTGTCATAGTTACATCAAAGACACACCAAAATTACGGACAGAGCTCATGAAGGCTGCTCTACTCGTTTTGGTTTATCAGCATACATATGCGTTCTGCGGTCGCTAATCAGGGAGCAAAGATCATTGAATAGTTGTACTGACTTTTTTATGCTTAGTAAAAAAATAAACACATTGTCTTAATCAAGCTTTGCGCATAATATTTGAATATGTCATTGTTTCGACAGTACACCACAATGATCTGACAGCAAGGGTTTAAGCACCTGGTTGTAATCTACGTCTCTGCATTACCGCCGCTCCTCTTTTTTCTTGACAAAACGCATCTTTAGGCAAACTGAGAAGAGAAAGCATCATCTAAGGAAATCAATGAACCGTTTTACTGACTGATAAATAGATAAAAAGACACTGTTATCACCACATTTCACAGAACCATTGAATTGACTGATAAGTAACTTGCGCGTTGAGTACTAGTGACAGTTATGCAGTAGCAAATAAACAAGCTGCTAAGCGTTGAATATCGTCTGTAGCGACCTAAACATCTGGATATATTTTTACCATAACAAACATCATTTTAAGCTATGGAACCAGTTTGCCGAAATTTTGCAATTGTTGTCTGGATGTAATGTAAGGCACTGGATAGGATCATTAACATTCTTGGTTTTAACATAGGGGTGCCCAGTGCATTCATTAGTTGCAGCAGGGCTTTGCAAAAGACCTTGATGTTCTAATAAACAAAAAACAATTTTGAAACGAGGCTTGAACATTGTCGTTTCCAGGTGTCCTCCCATCTTTTCCAAATCGCCGTTCCTCCTCATCAATGATCATTGATTACCTCATATATAACCGCATTCTCATTATCCTCAGGTTTAGGATGACAAGGTAGATTAGTTGCCTTGATCAGCAAGTAGATATAATAAGGCCTTCACAGAATACACCGCATACAAGAATGGTTGTAGGAT
Source organism: Urechis unicinctus (assembly GCA_034190875.2). Taxonomy (NCBI): domain Eukaryota; kingdom Metazoa; phylum Annelida; class Polychaeta; order Xenopneusta; family Urechidae; genus Urechis; species Urechis unicinctus. The sequence goes on from CM067346.1 coordinate 13,686,970, forward strand.
ATCTTTAGCTGAATTCACCCCCACCCGTGGCAGGTTAATGTGACAATGGCTGCCCGACATCGATACATTTATTATTTTTAACGAGGTATGAATACCATCATAGACCATCTGTGAAATGCTCCACCATTAAAGTACGATTATGCAGCCAGCCTAATGAAGAACAGAATAATCGTGTTGCATTACGATGCAAATTTCACTAACGACGCAGGGAACCCTAATTTATAAGTAATGTAGGTGTGCTTTTGCGATTGTTAGAATTTCAATATCAAATATGAGCGACACGATCAGATTGTATGATATTCGATATAAATACCGCTTTGTTTATGTTTTTATTATGCATGCTTGCGTCAAACTGTTAACACCGCACCCAGCCCATAACTATTGCTATTTTTTCGCTAGAGCATGTGATGTCAGATATGAAGTATATGTTTCAGCAGACTCGGAAAATGTGTGACAGTTAGATACATATAATGTAGCGCCCGTGCATTCCTCCATCCATCTTCAAAATGATACCGAAATGTTGCAAACCTTACGACTCGAAATGTCAATGCCATTCCTCAATAGCCTTAAATTACATGGGTACTTACCAATAAATACAGATTACAGTCATAAAATTGTGAGAATGACTTTAATGACGCTTTAAATTATCCCGAGTATAGTGACCGTACAAAACAGCTGGCATATAACACATGCTTTACAGATTACGATTCTTTGCCGGCCAACAAGTAAATATGAAATGCGTAATGTCATTGATTTAAATAGTAAATACCTACACGGTCCTTTAGCAGTGAATCAGTAGGCCTGAGAGTGTTTGGCAAAGATATGTGTCATTTCCAGCATTAAATATGATATGACTCACCAGAACCAAACAAAGTAACACGTGCACGCGGTGCTGAGCTGAACTGCTCCGAGTGGGAGAAATACATTTGCTGTCATGTACGATCGTTGGATAATAACTTAGGGCAATCTATTCATATCACTTGAATTTCGCTGCATCTACCACATAAGTACGACAAGGTCAGCTAATTTTTCATAATAGCAAATGCAAAAATGATAAACAACGTACGCTGGTAGCAGTCATACAATCGCGAAGTCGTTAAAGATCAAACCCCATACAGGTTGTCGGTACTTATGGTTTATTTGCAACATAGTATTCTAACCAAGCACTCGACCTGTAATGCTTCGGTGGCATGATTACTAGTGTGGGGTTGAGCTGAAACATTTAGTTCATCATTATACCTTATCAACGACAATTGCAACATGGTATGTATTTATACAGCCAAAGAAATAGCCATACTTGTTCCGGACTATTTGATGTTACTCTTTGAGGTCATTTCATTGTTAGTGACCACTGAGCCTGTTTTGTGTCATCATATTAGGAATTAACATTCCGCTCTCTGTTCACTAAGTACTTGGCGTAAAAATGTACGTTTGAAGCTAATATACTTACATGGCTCAGGATTATTAACCCAACCGAAGCTTTTATTGTTATACCGAGGAAATGAATTTAACTTGCTGACTTGACCGGTCATTGATATATTAATTGGTTAAGTATTTCTCGTTCTAGTTGAAAACAGGAATTATCAATGCCGCTCTAATTAAAACATGAACATATGCCAAGTCTATCAAAGAGTAATTTTAATGAGACAGTACAAAGTGTCGATATCTAAAAGTCGAGCAGAAATACAACCCCACTACAGATAGATCAGTTGCAAATATCCTAATGGTTTTTGCCATTAAGTAACAGTTCCGGAACAATTAGTCTTTTGCATGTAATCATGCTAGATGCGTGCTTATATACATATTTCGCACAGATTATCTCTAATCGGCCTGGGGAAAGCTGACCTCAACAATCTAGGTCCTGTGCTTACAACCATAGACACGACCGGTGTCGCCGATACCATCATCACAGTTAATACTGGCCTTAATTATTCGACATTGAAAACGGAACATACAGTTTCTGTTTTAGCTACCCTCATGTCACTGTCATAATAGATATAACATGCAATTGTATGAAGATAATCGCGTAGTTCCATTCCTTCATTATGAACAGCTTTCGTCAAAGTGCGTCAGCTTTTCCGTTTCAACAAACTCGTTACACATGGTTTAACTTATAATGGTTAACCATTTCATGATCGATGATGATGCAAGTTAGATTCAAGTGATATGGTAATGTGAGCTGATTACACAGCACGGTTTAATAAAACACATGTTATTCTGGCACTGTTGTTAAATACGTTATAATTAGCCTATTACTTTCCTAAGCAAGAACGCATTTGCAATCGATGCCATGAACTGACGGAAGCTATTCGTTCGCGGCATTGGATAGGGCTTATTGAAGTACCCTCTCTTCGTTTTCATTCCATGTATGAAACCTCTCGCAAAGTGAAACACGTAAAACTCTTGTATGCATTCAATAGATAACCTCGATGAAAACACAAATTGGGGTAACTAAATTTGTCAAATATATTTTTGTATATAATAATGCATGGAGTAAAAAATATATTTCATTATATTCAGGCATCGCAAAGAATCAGTGTAATTAGGGAAAGGAGGCCGAGGATAGAAGGCGTTATTGATGGTACAGATTGTATTCTCTGATAGTGTGACAGTCTTACGAGCATAGTCACAAGCAAACGCGCTCGATATGGACTTACAAGCCACTGTAGAAAATAGGCTTGGACATGGTTGTGAGTGCCCGATTTGACACTGCAATCGATTGTTAAATGTGACAAACAGTTGCTCTTAGATTTTATGACAATAGTGCTAACACCATGCCTAATGTTTGTGTCAACCTACGGACAATCCACATTTGATGGTGTTTCTACGATTATTAACATTTGCAATATTCCCATAGGCAGTACACAGAATTATTAGGTTTTCTAATAATGTGGAAATGGAATTCTTTTGCAATTGCTTTCGTAGAAATGGTGGTGTATAATTCCAGGACACCTTAGCTGCATTTTGATTATACGGCCATTAGAGAATTCTTGTCCGAAAGCCTCTCATTTATACACCGAATGTCTGTGTACGTTGGTAAAAAATGTTCTTAGCTTAAAGCTAACAAGACTGCTAGGTGAGAATTATTGTTTAATTAGCCAATCCAATTTGTTCATGTAATTTGACGTGAGCTCTTAATGCTGAAATTAAAAGGCTTCAATTCCAAATAATACTTCCTCTACAGTTCATACTTGAGCATGATATAATAAATATTACAGTGTAAATTAATGATCCAAATATATATATATACAAAATATTGCAGTTGCATTGCATGTGGTTCATCATTCGATCGAATATTTAAAGGAAGCTCATGGAAAATATTTATTGGATTTGGATTTGCCAACATAAAGTTACTGAAGCACCAGAACATTGTTTATTACCATATAAAGTTTATTTAATTTCTATCCTTAAGCAAGATGATTATAACGTCGATTAAAGAACCAAGAATCAAGTACCAAGAATCATTGGCGTAAACCCGCCTGTAAGTAAAGTGTCAGGTAGAGAACGAAATAATGCATACTTATACGGAATATTGCCCTTTGTCATTTTTTGGAACAATCGTGTCTATTATCTATTGCACACTGTCATCATTAAAAAGATCATCCTTCAACAAATTATTAACTTTATATATCTTTATATATTAAGACGTACGGCTTTGCTGAATTATTTTGCACACATTTTGTTACTTTAGCCGTCAGCTTGAGAAACGTAATGATGCATAAGAGCATACATATTAAAATCGGATGCATTCTGTCACTCATTAAATGACTAATCCATACAGTCCGTAAGTTATATGCAACAGTCCCACCTAACGAAATAAGTCTTCTGGCACAGCTGCTATTGATGTATACATGCAGCTGTAAATAATATGAACCGGGTAATATGAACCGACAGCTTTTGGGCTATTTGCTGTATGATTGCTTATTGCAATATGTATCCGGAGAGTCGTCCACTCAATTAACGAACTAGATTAATACTATTAGCGCTATTAGTAAATCATATATGCGAATAGACCTCGAGCAACAACTAAAATACCATATTCTTAATGCAGATATTAAATATTCGTAAAATTTATTCTTGAACATTTCTCTTAGGAATACGAATTATTTGCAGTCATTGAGGCAAACAACGCTGTATAGTCTTGCATCAATTGCCTTCCATTTTATGTGCAATGTTTAGTTATAACGCTCTCACTTCAGTTTTCGTGGCTTCTCATAGTGTATCGTGTGATTCATGTCGATTATCTCACACTATTCCAAACTATGTCGCTATTAGGTTTAAGATTTTTGCCTTGCTGCCCTCCGGACCCTTTTCTATGTTGGTTTGAGTAATGGTATGGCAATATGGCACCGCTTCCCTCAGGGAACAACCCCGCTCAGTCAATAACGAAGCAATATTAAGTACCATCGATGTATTGCATAAAAGCAATATTCATTGTTCCCTCATAAAACGCCACACAGAAGCCCTGGCAATTTATATGATTGAATCTCATGGCCAAAAGGACCAGCGTGAGTTTTCAGGGCAAATCAGCCCCTTCGGGTCTAGATTTCCGCAGCAACCGACAATCATAGAGGGGATGAGGCAATATGGAGTAACGCATAGTAGTGCTTTAGCAGTGTTATTGCCAATCAATTAGATTGCGCTGAAGGTGCATACGCCAGCGCGGTATCATTTCATTTGATCTGCTTCGCTGTGCACATATTCGCAATAATTGATCAGGCGCATGGCGATCGCAAGTGAGAATTTCTAAAATTCATAGTATGACAGAAACCGAATAGAATATGTGTTTATTCAAAGATACTACGCTACTAACCTACAATAGTCATTACTATCACGCGGGTATAAATGCAAGATTCAATCGATATTAACTATTGTCAGTACTGATTCCAAACATATTTCAGAAAGGATTTCTTGTCATGAGGAAGTTTGTGGGGAAGAGACATATATTAAGGTAACAAGCCATCTTCCAGTGAGCACAATTAATTCCACAGCGCTGTTGACACTATAAAAACGACATGTCAATTATGTTTAATGTAACAGGCTTTGCGCAATAGGATTAAAAACTCACAAAGAAAACGCTGCAGCCTAACGATTGTCAGTGCTGCTATTACTTGCAATCACATTAAGTTTGATCTGGTGAGCTTTCACTATTGAGTTAAATTAATCACTTGGTGTTCCGTCAGTGCCCACATGTCCATAGGGCAATCTTATAGATATTAAGTATCATTTTACGATTCATCATTCGGGTACACTTAATTTCTAAGATGCTTTGTTACGAATGTTGAGGGATAATGCATGGCATTTAAGGATCTATGGGCACTGAACTCATATTCCTCGTGGTATTTCTGTTAAAAAACTGCAATAAAATAACGTCACACAATGTTTATAAGGGAGCAAGGACATTATAGGATCGGGATAGAGATTGCAGTTGCTTGACAATAGTGGAAAGTATATGTGCCAAGACCTTATTAGCCGATCTTTTTCTCCATAAATTAAGGGTTTTTTTACGGCCCATTTACGTTCCAATCAAACAATTGCAATAGCAGTATGGGCAAATGTACAACTAGGAAATGGACACTTAGGTGCATTTATTGGAAATGCAAGGCTAAGGTATGTATGTCTAATATATTTAACTTAAGTACACCCTGCTGAAGCGGTTTCGACTGTAATATACTGATTGGACAAAAAATTAAAAGCAGCGAGCCGTTTCAAGCGATAATATAGTTGTCAACTTTATGCAACATTTATAAAAACCTGGTTTTAACGATTTGAAGTCATGATCATCCTCTGAATAGCATGACAGACAATGTAAGCGCTAATTTTTTTCTTAATTAGTCTTGATAAAAGTAATGTGACAGAGTGACGACATACAATTGTGCGACGTTGCAACTTGGCAGCCTTTTAATGCCTTAACAAGATAATGATATCTTAGCGCGTATTCAATTGCGCCATTTTCTTGCTTGAGGTGGACAAAAAACTCATTTTATAGCATCGAACAGCTGTAGGAAATTGGCAGAAGGTAGTCTCGTAGTCAATGCCAAAGTTCACATAGGAAACCTCTTGTTTCATGCTGCATAATAACTGTGATCAATAGTTATTTAAAGATCCGCATTCAACAACGTAGTATTTAAAGCAATGTAACACGATCAGCTGTTATGGGTATAGTTATGCCAGTATATTTCGTAATAGCAATCGGAATTCAAATTGATTCGTTTTAAATCAAACTCATCTTAGGTACGAAGTCACATTTCCAGTTGCATTCAAATATAAACATTATCTAGACTAAAGCAACGCACAGACTTAATAATAACATCTCGACATCCTTCCTTTCTGACAGCATGTCAAAATAAATTATCACATTCCCACCGAGGGAGATAGACCTGACATATGGCTTTATTCTAAAGACAGAACGAAGGCAATTGTCACTAGAAGTTATGGCAATCTTCAGATAGAAACCCTGGCTGCATAATCATTTGCAACATGTCATTTGACGTGGCGGTTCTTTCAATATATGCCATGAGTACAGATAAATTAGTGCAATATACGTCTTAAAGATAAATATACTTTCTATTGGTGTGTATTTAAGACATAGGTGGTTATGGGAGAACCATTAACTCACCAATACGAAAACGCAATAAGATGCGCAACACCTGATTTTGATAATATAACGCTGACTTGGAATGTGCGGATGGTCGCAGTACTAAACCTACTATATATACATCTAGGCAATGTGATGCGACGCTTTATATAAAACATTACCTCATTCCTACGAAACAGTACATACCGTGATGTCATTCTGTCACAAATTTGATCGTTTCGCATGGTGTATTCCAAATAAGCACTCACAGGAGAAATAGCACGAATTGTTGAATTTGCCCCGGCTAAAAGTTAATCATGCAAAAATCGGAGAACAATGATTCCTTCTTTGTTATTGTATAAACCCAATTACCTGCCACAATTCCTGAAATAGGCACATAAGCTATTGAGATATCACCAAAGATACACACGAGAACACAACCATTGTGACGTACAGATTTGACCGCTGCATAAAAGGATTTTAGTTTATGATAAGAATGGGCAAGTCGGGGTGGCAGAGTAGGCGGCAGTGACAGACAGTGGGAAAACTTCCCGAGAAGTATGTATTGTTGTAACTCGATTTGAAATACCCAGACTTGTTACAAGTAACATGGTGTCATTGTAGGGTATTATGTCATTGCCGGGCATACCAATCTCTAATTAAATTTATTAGCCGATTTTTTTCTCCATAAATTAAGGGTTTTTTTACGGCCCATTTACGTTCCAATCAAACAATTGCAATAGCAGTATGGGCAAATGTACAACTAGGAAATGGACACTTAGGTGCATTTATTGGAAATGCAAGGCTAAGGTATGTATGTCTAATATATTTAACTTAAGTACACCCTGCTGAAGCGGTTTCGACTGTAATATACTGATTGGACAAAAAATTAAAAGCAGCGAGCCGTTTCCAGCGATAATATAGTTGTCAACTTTATGCAACATTTATTTAAACCTGGTTGCAAAAGATTTGAAGTCATGATCATCATCTGAATAGCATGACAGACAATGTAAGCGCTAATTTTTCTTTAATTAGTCTTGATAAAAGTAATGTGACAGAGTGACGACATACAATTGTGCGACGTTGCAACTTGGCAGCCTTTTAATGCCTTAACAAGATAATGATATCTTAGCGCGTATTCAATTGCGCCATTTTCTTGCTTGAGGTGACAAAACTCATTTTATAGCATCGAACAGCTGTAGGAAATTGGCAGAAGGTAGTCTCGTAGTCAATGCCAAAGTTCACATAGGAAACCTCTTGTTTCATGCTGCATAATAACTGTGATCAATAGTTATTTAAAGATCCGCATTCAACAACGTAGTATTTAAAGCAATGTAACACGATCAGCTGTTATGGGTATAGTTATGCCAGTATATTTCGTAATAGCAATCGGAATTCAAATTGATTCGTTTTAAATCAAACTCATCTTAGGTACGAAGTCACATTTCCAGTTGCATTCAAATATAAACATTATCTAGACTAAAGCAACGCACAGACTTAATAATAACATCTCGACATCCTTCCTTTCTGACAGCATGTCAAAATAAATTATCACATTCCCACCGAGGGAGATAGACCTGACATATGGCTTTATTCTAAAGACAGAACGAAGGCAATTGTCACTAGAAGTTATGGCAATCTTCAGATAGAAACCCTGGCTGCATAATCATTTGCAACATGTCATTTGACGTGGCGGTTCTTTCAATATATGCCATGAGTACAGATAAATTAGTGCAATATACGTCTTAAAGATAAATATACTTTCTATTGGTGTATTTAAGACATAGGTGGTTATGGGAGAACCATTAACTCACCAATACGAAAACGCAATAAGATGCGCAACACCTGATTTTGATAATATAACGCTGACTTGGAATGTGCGGATGGTCGCAGTACTAAACCTACTATATATACATCTAGGCAATGTGATGCGACGCTTTATATAAAACATTACCTCATTCCTACGAAACAGTACATACCGTGATGTCATTCTGTCACAAATTTGATCGTTTCGCATGGTGTATTCCAAATAAGCACTCACAGAGAGAAATAGCACGAATTGTTGAATTTGCCCCGGCTAAAAGTTAATCATGCAAAAATCGGAGAACAATGATTCCTTCTTTGTTATTGTATAAACCCAATTACCTGCCACAATTCCTGAAATAGGCACATAAGCTATTGAGATATCACCAAAGATACACACGAGAACACAACCATTGTGACGTACAGATTTGACCGCTGCATAAAAGGATTTTAGTTTATGATAAGAATGGGCAAGTCGGGGTGGCAGAGTAGGCGGCAGTGACAGACAGTGGGAAAACTTCCCGAGAAGTATGTATTGTTGTAACTCGATTTGAAATACCCAGACTTGTTACAAGTAACATGGTGTCATTGTAGGGTATTATGTCATTGCCGGGCATACCAATCTCTAATTAAATTTATTAGCCGATTTTTTTCTCCATAAATTAAGGGTTTTTTTACGGCCCATTTACGTTCCAATCAAACAATTGCAATAGCAGTATGGGCAAATGTACAACTAGGAAATGGACACTTAGGTGCATTTATTGGAAATGCAAGGCTAAGGTATGTATGTCTAATATATTTAACTTAAGTACACCCTGCTGAAGCGGTTTCGACTGTAATATACTGATTGGACAAAAAATTAAAAGCAGCGAGCCGTTTCCAGCGATAATATAGTTGTCAACTTTATGCAACATTTATTTAAACCTGGTTGCAAAAGATTTGAAGTCATGATCATCATCTGAATAGCATGACAGACAATGTAAGCGCTAATTTTTCTTTAATTAGTCTTGATAAAAGTAATGTGACAGAGTGACGACATACAATTGTGCGACGTTGCAACTTGGCAGCCTTTTAATGCCTTAACAAGATAATGATATCTTAGCGCGTATTCAATTGCGCCATTTTCTTGCTTGAGGTGACAAAACTCATTTTATAGCATCGAACAGCTGTAGGAAATTGGCAGAAGGTAGTCTCGTAGTCAATGCCAAAGTTCACATAGGAAACCTCTTGTTTCATGCTGCATAATAACTGTGATCAATAGTTATTTAAAGATCCGCATTCAACAACGTAGTATTTAAAGCAATGTAACACGATCAGCTGTTATGGGTATAGTTATGCCAGTATATTTCGTAATAGCAATCGGAATTCAAATTGATTCGTTTTAAATCAAACTCATCTTAGGTACGAAGTCACATTTCCAGTTGCATTCAAATATAAACATTATCTAGACTAAAGCAACGCACAGACTTAATAATAACATCTCGACATCCTTCCTTTCTGACAGCATGTCAAAATAAATTATCACATTCCCACCGAGGGAGATAGACCTGACATATGGCTTTATTCTAAAGACAGAACGAAGGCAATTGTCACTAGAAGTTATGGCAATCTTCAGATAGAAACCCTGGCTGCATAATCATTTGCAACATGTCATTTGACGTGGCGGTTCTTTCAATATATGCCATGAGTACAGATAAATTAGTGCAATATACGTCTTAAAGATAAATATACTTTCTATTGGTGTATTTAAGACATAGGTGGTTATGGGAGAACCATTAACTCACCAATACGAAAACGCAATAAGATGCGCAACACCTGATTTTGATAATATAACGCTGACTTGGAATGTGCGGATGGTCGCAGTACTAAACCTACTATATATACATCTAGGCAATGTGATGCGACGCTTTATATAAAACATTACCTCATTCCTACGAAACAGTACATACCGTGATGTCATTCTGTCACAAATTTGATCGTTTCGCATGGTGTATTCCAAATAAGCACTCACAGGAGAAATAGCACGAATTGTTGAATTTGCCCCGGCTAAAAGTTAATCATGCAAAAATCGGAGAACAATGATTCCTTCTTTGTTATTGTATAAACCCAATTACCTGCCACAATTCCTGAAATAGGCACATAAGCTATTGAGATATCACCAAAGATACACACGAGAACACAACCATTGTGACGTACAGATTTGACCGCTGCATAAAAGGATTTTAGTTTATGATAAGAATGGGCAAGTCGGGGTGGCAGAGTAGGCGGCAGTGACAGACAGTGGGAAAACTTCCCGAGAAGTATGTATTGTTGTAACTCGATTTGAAATACCCAGACTTGTTACAAGTAACATGGTGTCATTGTAGGGTATTATGTCATTGCCGGGCATACCAATCTCTAATTAAATTTATTAGCCGATTTTTTTCTCCATAAATTAAGGGTTTTTTTACGGCCCATTTACGTTCCAATCAAACAATTGCAATAGCAGTATGGGCAAATGTACAACTAGGAAATGGACACTTAGGTGCATTTATTGGAAATGCAAGGCTAAGGTATGTATGTCTAATATATTTAACTTAAGTACACCCTGCTGAAGCGGTTTCGACTGTAATATACTGATTGGACAAAAAATTAAAAGCAGCGAGCCGTTTCCAGCGATAATATAGTTGTCAACTTTATGCAACATTTATTTAAACCTGGTTGCAAAAGATTTGAAGTCATGATCATCATCTGAATAGCATGACAGACAATGTAAGCGCTAATTTTTCTTTAATTAGTCTTGATAAAAGTAATGTGACAGAGTGACGACATACAATTGTGCGACGTTGCAACTTGGCAGCCTTTTAATGCCTTAACAAGATAATGATATCTTAGCGCGTATTCAATTGCGCCATTTTCTTGCTTGAGGTGACAAAACTCATTTTATAGCATCGAACAGCTGTAGGAAATTGGCAGAAGGTAGTCTCGTAGTCAATGCCAAAGTTCACATAGGAAACCTCTTGTTTCATGCTGCATAATAACTGTGATCAATAGTTATTTAAAGATCCGCATTCAACAACGTAGTATTTAAAGCAATGTAACACGATCAGCTGTTATGGGTATAGTTATGCCAGTATATTTCGTAATAGCAATCGGAATTCAAATTGATTCGTTTTAAATCAAACTCATCTTAGGTACGAAGTCACATTTCCAGTTGCATTCAAATATAAACATTATCTAGACTAAAGCAACGCACAGACTTAATAATAACATCTCGACATCCTTCCTTTCTGACAGCATGTCAAAATAAATTATCACATTCCCACCGAGGGAGATAGACCTGACATATGGCTTTATTCTAAAGACAGAACGAAGGCAATTGTCACTAGAAGTTATGGCAATCTTCAGATAGAAACCCTGGCTGCATAATCATTTGCAACATGTCATTTGACGTGGCGGTTCTTTCAATATATGCCATGAGTACAGATAAATTAGTGCAATATACGTCTTAAAGATAAATATACTTTCTATTGGTGTATTAAAGACATAGGTGGTTATGGGAGAACCATTAACTCACCAATACGAAAACGCAATAAGATGCGCAACACCTGATTTTGATAATATAACGCTGACTTGGAATGTGCGGATGGTCGCAGTACTAAACCTACTATATATACATCTAGGCAATGTGATGCGACGCTTTATATAAAACATTACCTCATTCCTACGAAACAGTACATACCGTGATGTCATTCTGTCACAAATTTGATCGTTTCGCATGGTGTATTCCAAATAAGCACTCACAGGAGAAATAGCACGAATTGTTGAATTTGCCCCGGCTAAAAGTTAATCATGCAAAAATCGGAGAACAATGATTCCTTCTTTGTTATTGTATAAACCCAATTACCTGCCACAATTCCTGAAATAGGCACATAAGCTATTGAGATATCACCAAAGATACACACGAGAACACAACCATTGTGACGTACAGATTTGACCGCTGCATAAAAGGATTTTAGTTTATGATAAGAATGGGCAAGTCGGGGTGGCAGAGTAGGCGGCAGTGACAGACAGTGGGAAAACTTCCCGAGAAGTATGTATTGTTGTAACTCGATTTGAAATACCCAGACTTGTTACAAGTAACATGGTGTCATTGTAGGGTATTATGTCATTGCCGGGCATACCAATCTCTAATTAAATTTATTAGCCGATTTTTTTCTCCATAAATTAAGGGTTTTTTTACGGCCCATTTACGTTCCAATCAAACAATTGCAATAGCAGTATGGGCAAATGTACAACTAGGAAATGGACACTTAGGTGCATTTATTGGAAATGCAAGGCTAAGGTATGTATGTCTAATATATTTAACTTAAGTACACCCTGCTGAAGCGGTTTCGACTGTAATATACTGATTGGACAAAAAATTAAAAGCAGCGAGCCGTTTCCAGCGATAATATAGTTGTCAACTTTATGCAACATTTATTTAAACCTGGTTGCAAAAGATTTGAAGTCATGATCATCATCTGAATAGCATGACAGACAATGTAAGCGCTAATTTTTCTTTAATTAGTCTTGATAAAAGTAATGTGACAGAGTGACGACATACAATTGTGCGACGTTGCAACTTGGCAGCCTTTTAATGCCTTAACAAGATAATGATATCTTAGCGCGTATTCAATTGCGCCATTTTCTTGCTTGAGGTGACAAAACTCATTTTATAGCATCGAACAGCTGTAGGAAATTGGCAGAAGGTAGTCTCGTAGTCAATGCCAAAGTTCACATAGGAAACCTCTTGTTTCATGCTGCATAATAACTGTGATCAATAGTTATTTAAAGATCCGCATTCAACAACGTAGTATTTAAAGCAATGTAACACGATCAGCTGTTATGGGTATAGTTATGCCAGTATATTTCGTAATAGCAATCGGAATTCAAATTGATTCGTTTTAAAAATCAAACTCATCTTAGGTACGAAGTCACATTTCCAGTTGCATTCAAATATAAACATTATCTAGACTAAAGCAACGCACAGACTTAATAATAACATCTCGACATCCTTCCTTTCTGACAGCATGTCAAAATAAATTATCACATTCCCACCGAGGGAGATAGACCTGACATATGGCTTTATTCTAAAGACAGAACGAAGGCAATTGTCACTAGAAGTTATGGCAATCTTCAGATAGAAACCCTGGCTGCATAATCATTTGCAACATGTCATTTGACGTGGCGGTTCTTTCAATATATGCCATGAGTACAGATAAATTAGTGCAATATACGTCTTAAAGATAAATATACTTTCTATTGGTGTATTTAAGACATAGGTGGTTATGGGAGAACCATTAACTCACCAATACGAAAACGCAATAAGATGCGCAACACCTGATTTTGATAATATAACGCTGACTTGGAATGTGCGGATGGTCGCAGTACTAAACCTACTATATATACATCTAGGCAATGTGATGCGACGCTTTATATAAAACATTACCTCATTCCTACGAAACAGTACATACCGTGATGTCATTCTGTCACAAATTTGATCGTTTCGCATGGTGTATTCCAAATAAGCACTCACAGGAGAAATAGCACGAATTGTTGAATTTGCCCCGGCTAAAAGTTAATCATGCAAAAATCGGAGAACAATGATTCCTTCTTTGTTATTGTATAAACCCAATTACCTGCCACAATTCCTGAAATAGGCACATAAGCTATTGAGATATCACCAAAGATACACACGAGAACACAACCATTGTGACGTACAGATTTGACCGCTGCATAAAAGGATTTTAGTTTATGATAAGAATGGGCAAGTCGGGGTGGCAGAGTAGGCGGCAGTGACAGACAGTGGGAAAACTTCCCGAGAAGTATGTATTGTTGTAACTCGATTTGAAATACCCAGACTTGTTACAAGTAACATGGTGTCATTGTAGGGTATTATGTCATTGCCGGGGCATACCAATCTCTAATTAAATTTATTAGCCGATTTTTTTCTCCATAAATTAAGGGTTTTTTTTACGGCCCATTTACGTTCCAATCAAACAATTGCAATAGCAGTATGGGCAAATGTACAACTAGGAAATGGACACTTAGGTGCATTTATTGGAAATGCAAGGCTAAGGTATGTATGTCTAATATATTTAACTTAAGTACACCCTGCTGAAGCGGTTTCGACTGTAATATACTGATTGGACAAAAAATTAAAAGCAGCGAGCCGTTTCCAGCGATAATATAGTTGTCAACTTTATGCAACATTTATTTAAACCTGGTTGCAAAAGATTTGAAGTCATGATCATCATCTGAATAGCATGACAGACAATGTAAGCGCTAATTTTTCTTTAATTAGTCTTGATAAAAGTAATGTGACAGAGTGACGACATACAATTGTGCGACGTTGCAACTTGGCAGCCTTTTAATGCCTTAACAAGATAATGATATCTTAGCGCGTATTCAATTGCGCCATTTTCTTGCTTGAGGTGACAAAACTCATTTTATAGCATCGAACAGCTGTAGGAAATTGGCAGAAGGTAGTCTCGTAGTCAATGCCAAAGTTCACATAGGAAACCTCTTGTTTCATGCTGCATAATAACTGTGATCAATAGTTATTTAAAGATCCGCATTCAACAACGTAGTATTTAAAGCAATGTAACACGATCAGCTGTTATGGGTATAGTTATGCCAGTATATTTCGTAATAGCAATCGGAATTCAAATTGATTCGTTTTAAATCAAACTCATCTTAGGTACGAAGTCACATTTCCAGTTGCATTCAAATATAAACATTATCTAGACTAAAGCAACGCACAGACTTAATAATAACATCTCGACATCCTTCCTTTCTGACAGCATGTCAAAATAAATTATCACATTCCCACCGAGGGAGATAGACCTGACATATGGCTTTATTCTAAAGACAGAACGAAGGCAATTGTCACTAGAAGTTATGGCAATCTTCAGATAGAAACCCTGGCTGCATAATCATTTGCAACATGTCATTTGACGTGGCGGTTCTTTCAATATATGCCATGAGTACAGATAAATTAGTGCAATATACGTCTTAAAGATAAATATACTTTCTATTGGTGTATTTAAGACATAGGTGGTTATGGGAGAACCATTAACTCACCAATACGAAAACGCAATAAGATGCGCAACACCTGATTTTGATAATATAACGCTGACTTGGAATGTGCGGATGGTCGCAGTACTAAACCTACTATATATACATCTAGGCAATGTGATGCGACGCTTTATATAAAACATTACCTCATTCCTACGAAACAGTACATACCGTGATGTCATTCTGTCACAAATTTGATCGTTTCGCATGGTGTATTCCAAATAAGCACTCACAGGAGAAATAGCACGAATTGTTGAATTTGCCCCGGCTAAAAGTTAATCATGCAAAAATCGGAGAACAATGATTCCTTCTTTGTTATTGTATAAACCCAATTACCTGCCACAATTCCTGAAATAGGCACATAAGCTATTGAGATATCACCAAAGATACACACGAGAACACAACCATTGTGACGTACAGATTTGACCGCTGCATAAAAGGATTTTAGTTTATGATAAGAATGGGCAAGTCGGGGTGGCAGAGTAGGCGGCAGTGACAGACAGTGGGAAAACTTCCCGAGAAGTATGTATTGTTGTAACTCGATTTGAAATACCCAGACTTGTTACAAGTAACATGGTGTCATTGTAGGGTATTATGTCATTGCCGGGCATACCAATCTCTAATTAAATTTATTAGCCGATTTTTTTCTCCATAAATTAAGGGTTTTTTTACGGCCCATTTACGTTCCAATCAAACAATTGCAATAGCAGTATGGGCAAATGTACAACTAGGAAATGGACACTTAGGTGCATTTATTGGAAATGCAAGGCTAAGGTATGTATGTCTAATATATTTAACTTAAGTACACCCTGCTGAAGCGGTTTCGACTGTAATATACTGATTGGACAAAAAATTAAAAGCAGCGAGCCGTTTCCAGCGATAATATAGTTGTCAACTTTATGCAACATTTATTTAAACCTGGTTGCAAAAGATTTGAAGTCATGATCATCATCTGAATAGCATGACAGACAATGTAAGCGCTAATTTTTCTTTAATTAGTCTTGATAAAAGTAATGTGACAGAGTGACGACATACAATTGTGCGACGTTGCAACTTGGCAGCCTTTTAATGCCTTAACAAGATAATGATATCTTAGCGCGTATTCAATTGCGCCATTTTCTTGCTTGAGGTGACAAAACTCATTTTATAGCATCGAACAGCTGTAGGAAATTGGCAGAAGGTAGTCTCGTAGTCAATGCCAAAGTTCACATAGGAAACCTCTTGTTTCATGCTGCATAATAACTGTGATCAATAGTTATTTAAAGATCCGCATTCAACAACGTAGTATTTAAAGCAATGTAACACGATCAGCTGTTATGGGTATAGTTATGCCAGTATATTTCGTAATAGCAATCGGAATTCAAATTGATTCGTTTTAAATCAAACTCATCTTAGGTACGAAGTCACATTTCCAGTTGCATTCAAATATAAACATTATCTAGACTAAAGCAACGCACAGACTTAATAATAACATCTCGACATCCTTCCTTTCTGACAGCATGTCAAAATAAATTATCACATTCCCACCGAGGGAGATAGACCTGACATATGGCTTTATTCTAAAGACAGAACGAAGGCAATTGTCACTAGAAGTTATGGCAATCTTCAGATAGAAACCCTGGCTGCATAATCATTTGCAACATGTCATTTGACGTGGCGGTTCTTTCAATATATGCCATGAGTACAGATAAATTAGTGCAATATACGTCTTAAAGATAAATATACTTTCTATTGGTGTATTTAAGACATAGGTGGTTATGGGAGAACCATTAACTCACCAATACGAAAACGCAATAAGATGCGCAACACCTGATTTTGATAATATAACGCTGACTTGGAATGTGCGGATGGTCGCAGTACTAAACCTACTATATATACATCTAGGCAATGTGATGCGACGCTTTATATAAAACATTACCTCATTCCTACGAAACAGTACATACCGTGATGTCATTCTGTCACAAATTTGATCGTTTCGCATGGTGTATTCCAAATAAGCACTCACAGGAGAAATAGCACGAATTGTTGAATTTGCCCCGGCTAAAAGTTAATCATGCAAAAATCGGAGAACAATGATTCCTTCTTTGTTATTGTATAAACCCAATTACCTGCCACAATTCCTGAAATAGGCACATAAGCTATTGAGATATCACCAAAGATACACACGAGAACACAACCATTGTGACGTACAGATTTGACCGCTGCATAAAAGGATTTTAGTTTATGATAAGAATGGGCAAGTCGGGGTGGCAGAGTAGGCGGCAGTGACAGACAGTGGGAAAACTTCCCGAGAAGTATGTATTGTTGTAACTCGATTTGAAATACCCAGACTTGTTACAAGTAACATGGTGTCATTGTAGGGTATTATGTCATTGCCGGGCATACCAATCTCTAATTAAATTTATTAGCCGATTTTTTTCTCCATAAATTAAGGGTTTTTTTACGGCCCATTTACGTTCCAATCAAACAATTGCAATAGCAGTATGGGCAAATGTACAACTAGGAAATGGACACTTAGGTGCATTTATTGGAAATGCAAGGCTAAGGTATGTATGTCTAATATATTTAACTTAAGTACACCCTGCTGAAGCGGTTTCGACTGTAATATACTGATTGGACAAAAAATTAAAAGCAGCGAGCCGTTTCCAGCGATAATATAGTTGTCAACTTTATGCAACATTTATTTAAACCTGGTTGCAAAAGATTTGAAGTCATGATCATCATCTGAATAGCATGACAGACAATGTAAGCGCTAATTTTTCTTTAATTAGTCTTGATAAAAGTAATGTGACAGAGTGACGACATACAATTGTGCGACGTTGCAACTTGGCAGCCTTTTAATGCCTTAACAAGATAATGATATCTTAGCGCGTATTCAATTGCGCCATTTTCTTGCTTGAGGTGACAAAACTCATTTTATAGCATCGAACAGCTGTAGGAAATTGGCAGAAGGTAGTCTCGTAGTCAATGCCAAAGTTCACATAGGAAACCTCTTGTTTCATGCTGCATAATAACTGTGATCAATAGTTATTTAAAGATCCGCATTCAACAACGTAGTATTTAAAGCAATGTAACACGATCAGCTGTTATGGGTATAGTTATGCCAGTATATTTCGTAATAGCAATCGGAATTCAAATTGATTCGTTTTAAATCAAACTCATCTTAGGTACGAAGTCACATTTCCAGTTGCATTCAAATATAAACATTATCTAGACTAAAGCAACGCACAGACTTAATAATAACATCTCGACATCCTTCCTTTCTGACAGCATGTCAAAATAAATTATCACATTCCCACCGAGGGAGATAGACCTGACATATGGCTTTATTCTAAAGACAGAACGAAGGCAATTGTCACTAGAAGTTATGGCAATCTTCAGATAGAAACCCTGGCTGCATAATCATTTGCAACATGTCATTTGACGTGGCGGTTCTTTCAATATATGCCATGAGTACAGATAAATTAGTGCAATATACGTCTTAAAGATAAATATACTTTCTATTGGTGTATTTAAGACATAGGTGGTTATGGGAGAACCATTAACTCACCAATACGAAAACGCAATAAGATGCGCAACACCTGATTTTGATAATATAACGCTGACTTGGAATGTGCGGATGGTCGCAGTACTAAACCTACTATATATACATCTAGGCAATGTGATGCGACGCTTTATATAAAACATTACCTCATTCCTACGAAACAGTACATACCGTGATGTCATTCTGTCACAAATTTGATCGTTTCGCATGGTGTATTCCAAATAAGCACTCACAGGAGAAATAGCACGAATTGTTGAATTTGCCCCGGCTAAAAGTTAATCATGCAAAAATCGAGAGAACAATGATTCCTTCTTTGTTATTGTATAAACCCAATTACCTGCCACAATTCCTGAAATAGGCACATAAGCTATTGAGATATCACCAAAGATACACACGAGAACACAACCATTGTGACGTACAGATTTGACCGCTGCATAAAAGGATTTTAGTTTATGATAAGAATGGGCAAGTCGGGGTGGCAGAGTAGGCGGCAGTGACAGACAGTGGGAAAACTTCCCGAGAAGTATGTATTGTTGTAACTCGATTTGAAATACCCAGACTTGTTACAAGTAACATGGTGTCATTGTAGGGTATTATGTCATTGCCGGGCATACCAATCTCTAATTAAATTTATTAGCCGATTTTTTTCTCCATAAATTAAGGGTTTTTTTACGGCCCATTTACGTTCCAATCAAACAATTGCAATAGCAGTATGGGCAAATGTACAACTAGGAAATGGACACTTAGGTGCATTTATTGGAAATGCAAGGCTAAGGTATGTATGTCTAATATATTTAACTTAAGTACACCCTGCTGAAGCGGTTTCGACTGTAATATACTGATTGGACAAAAAATTAAAAGCAGCGAGCCGTTTCCAGCGATAATATAGTTGTCAACTTTATGCAACATTTATTTAAACCTGGTTGCAAAAGATTTGAAGTCATGATCATCATCTGAATAGCATGACAGACAATGTAAGCGCTAATTTTTCTTTAATTAGTCTTGATAAAAGTAATGTGACAGAGTGACGACATACAATTGTGCGACGTTGCAACTTGGCAGCCTTTTAATGCCTTAACAAGATAATGATATCTTAGCGCGTATTCAATTGCGCCATTTTCTTGCTTGAGGTGACAAAACTCATTTTATAGCATCGAACAGCTGTAGGAAATTGGCAGAAGGTAGTCTCGTAGTCAATGCCAAAGTTCACATAGGAAACCTCTTGTTTCATGCTGCATAATAACTGTGATCAATAGTTATTTAAAGATCCGCATTCAACAACGTAGTATTTAAAGCAAATGTAACACGATCAGCTGTTGTTATGGTATAGTTATGCCAGTATATTTCGTAATAGCAATCGGAATTCAAATTGATTCGTTTTAAATCAAACTCATCTTAGGTACGAAGTCACATTTCCAGTTGCATTCAAATATAAACATTATCTAGACTAAAGCAACGCACAGACTTAATAATAACATCTCGACATCCTTCCTTTCTGACAGCATGTCAAAATAAATTATCACATTCCCACCGAGGGAGATAGACCTGACATATGGCTTTATTCTAAAGACAGAACGAAGGCAATTGTCACTAGAAGTTATGGCAATCTTCAGATAGAAACCCTGGCTGCATAATCATTTGCAACATGTCATTTGACGTGGCGGTTCTTTCAATATATGCCATGAGTACAGATAAATTAGTGCAATATACGTCTTAAAGATAAATATACTTTCTATTGGTGTATTTAAGACATAGGTGGTTATGGGAGAACCATTAACTCACCAATACGAAAACGCAATAAGATGCGCAACACCTGATTTTGATAATATAACGCTGACTTGGAATGTGCGGATGGTCGCAGTACTAAACCTACTATATATACATCTAGGCAATGTGATGCGACGCTTTATATAAAACATTACCTCATTCCTACGAAACAGTACATACCGTGATGTCATTCTGTCACAAATTTGATCGTTTCGCATGGTGTATTCCAAATAAGCACTCACAGGAGAAATAGCACGAATTGTTGAATTTGCCCCGGCTAAAAGTTAATCATGCAAAAATCGGAGAACAATGATTCCTTCTTTGTTATTGTATAAACCCAATTACCCGCCACAATTCCTGAAATAGGCACATAAGCTATTGAGATATCACCAAAGATACACACGAGAACACAACCATTGTGACGTACAGATTTGACCGCTGCATAAAAGGATTTTAGTTTATGATAAGAATGGGCAAGTCGGGGTGGCAGAGTAGGCGGCAGTGACAGACAGTGGGAAAACTTCCCGAGATAGTATGTATTGTTGTAACTCGATTTGAAATACCCAGACTTGTTACAAGTAACATGGTGTCATTGTAGGGTATTATGTCATTGCCGGGCATACCAATCTCTAATTAAATTTATTAGCCGATTTTTTTCTCCATAAATTAAGGGTTTTTTTTACGGCCCATTTACGTTCCAATCAAACAATTGCAATATCAGTATGGGCAAATGTGCAAATAGAACATGGACACCTAGGTGCATTTATTGGATATGCAAGGCTAAGGTATGTATGTCTAATATATTTCACTTAAGCACACCCTGCTGAAGCGGTTTCGACTGTAATATACTGATTGGACAAAAAATGAAAAGCAGCGAGCCGATCCAGCGATAATATAGTTGTCAACAATATGCAACATTTTTTAAAACCTGCTTGCAACATATTAGAAGTCGTGATCATAATCTGATTAGCATGACAGACAATGTAAGCGCTAATTTTTCTTTAATTAGTCTTGATAAAAGTAATGTGACAGAGTGACGACATACAATTGTGCGACGTTGCAACTTGGCAGCCTTTTAATGCCTTAACAAGATAATGATATCTTAGCGCGTATTCAATTGCGCCATTTTCTTGCTTGAGGTGACAAAACTCATTTTATAGCATCGAACAGCTGTAGGAAATTGGCAGAAGGTAGTCTCGTAGTCAATGCCAAAGTTCACATAGGAAACCTCTTGTTTCATGCTGCATAATAACTGTGATCAATAGTTATTTAAAGATCCGCATTCAACAACGTAGTATTTAAAGCAATGTAACACGATCAGCTGTTATGGGTATAGTTATGCCAGTATATTTCGTAATAGCAATCGGAATTCAAATTGATTCGTTTTAAATCAAACTCATCTTAGGTACGAAGTCACATTTCCAGTTGCATTCAAATATAAACATTATCTAGACTAAAGCAACGCACAGACTTAATAATAACATCTCGACATCCTTCCTTTCTGACAGCATGTCAAAATAAATTATCACATTCCCACCGAGGGAGATAGACCTGACATATGGCTTTATTCTAAAGACAGAACGAAGGCAATTGTCACTAGAAGTTATGGCAATCTTCAGATAGAAACCCTGGCTGCATAATCATTTGCAACATGTCATTTGACGTGGCGGTTCTTTCAATATATGCCATGAGTACAGATAAATTAGTGCAATATACGTCTTAAAGATAAATATACTTTCTATTGGTGTATTTAAGACATAGGTGGTTATGGGAGAACCATTAACTCACCAATACGAAAACGCAATAAGATGCGCAACACCTGATTTTGATAATATAACGCTGACTTGGAATGTGCGGATGGTCGCAGTACTAAACCTACTATATATACATCTAGGCAATGTGATGCGACGCTTTATATAAAACATTACCTCATTCCTACGAAACAGTACATACCGTGATGTCATTCTGTCACAAATTTGATCGTTTCGCATGGTGTATTCCAAATAAGCACTCACAGGAGAAATAGCACGAATTGTTGAATTTGCCCCGGCTAAAAGTTAATCATGCAAAAATCGGAGAACAATGATTCCTTCTTTGTTTATTGTATAAACCCAATTACCTGCCACAATTCCTGAAATAGGCACATAAGCTATTGAGATATCACCAAAGATACACACGAGAACACAACCATTGTGACGTACAGATTTGACCGCTGCATAAAAGGATTTTAGTTTATGATAAGAATGGGCAAGTCGGGGTGGCAGAGTAGGCGGCAGTGACAGACAGTGGGAAAACTTCCCGAGAAGTATGTATTGTTGTAACTCGATTTGAAATACCCAGACTTGTTACAAGTAACATGGTGTCATTGTAGGGTATTATGTCATTGCCGGGCATACCAATCTCTAATTAAATTTATTAGCCGATTTTTTTTCTCCATAAATTAAGGGTTTTTTTTACGGCCCATTTACGTTCCAATCAAACAATTGCAATAGCAGTATGGGCAAATGTACAACTAGGAAATGGACACTTAGGTGCATTTATTGGAAATGCAAGGCTAAGGTATGTATGTCTAATATATTTAACTTAAGTACACCCTGCTGAAGCGGTTTCGACTGTAATATACTGATTGGACAAAAAATTAAAAGCAGCGAGCCGTTTCCAGCGATAATATAGTTGTCAACTTTATGCAACATTTATTTAAACCTGGTTGCAAAAGATTTGAAGTCATGATCATCATCTGAATAGCATGACAGACAATGTAAGCGCTAATTTTTCTTTAATTAGTCTTGATAAAAGTAATGTGACAGAGTGACGACATACAATTGTGCGACGTTGCAACTTGGCAGCCTTTTAATGCCTTAACAAGATAATGA
>CM067346.1:13710731-13723231 GCA_034190875.2 Urechis unicinctus
CTTCTGACGATGTAAGCACGATTAATTGAGTCCGAGTTATTGGGTGTTAGAATCATGCATCATTAAGAAATTGCCTTGAAGTATTTGTCTAGCTTACCAGTTTGCATCGCCCTGTGCGATCACGCAATCTGAGAAACTGCCTCAGCCTTCATCGCAGTTCAATTAATGCACCGACCCTTGTCTGCGCTATTAGCCCTGTTATTCGGTGCATTAGTAAACGTTGAAAAGAGATGGACGCTCTGCGACAATCCATTATATCATTTTGCCTAATTGAATGTCACATTCGTATATTCAATCATATTATCGACTCTGACAGGGAAAAACACCAGGAGGAGGGCAGCCTTTAAATGTCACAAGTAAAGGATAACTTGCATTTTATAAATTGAATTTGCTTCTCTCTACAACATAAACTATAATTCCTACTTTCTCTCAACCAGAAGTATTTATCTTATTAAATGCAGTTAACATCTCATCATTTGGTTAAGCAATATATTTCGCATGAGAACCACCGAAGTCGTCAGGAATATTAAGCAAAATGCGCTTAACTTCAACAAAGTCAGTGACACACGGTCATATGTACGGCTGCTTCATCGCCATGATTTGTTTTCTGCACGACGCAGGTTTGCGTTACGTTTAATCTTTGCCATCAACTTAATGGTCATGGCAATATATTGTGTTATAAAGTAACGCTATCTCAGAGACGTGCATTTCCTCCCGAATATCGGACTTGAAAGATAAGTTCCTAGGTGCTATTCATTCGAGATATTTTTCAAGTTCGTGTCAGGAGCCAGTAATTACATTTTTGCTGAGCAGATGAGCGAATGAATACACACACAGCCTTCACAAACGTATGACGACAAGGAACATTTTGCACAAGCGATTAGTGCCGTGCAACCCTCAATATACATTTCACCAACAAGCTCGTAGTATGATGTTTAATACACAAATAATGTTTTCACCGAGAAAGAGAAATTGCATGTTATTTGCAAGTCGTTTATACAGAATGCGGCAGTCATATCAGACTCAATTTAATGCGCAAGTGAATTAGTGACAAATGAAGCGAATAATTAATAGCATCCAAATAGACAGTGACGGAGCTTAAACTGCAAGGACAGTCGACCAGGCACTATGATCTCATGTTGCTATTGAATAAGCAGTGCAAAAAATATCCCAACAAAACACCAAACAATCAGCGAGGCATTTAACGTGTACAGAAAAACCTAACCGCTGCCTTAGCTCGAATTCGTCTTCGAATCGGATTGTTCATGTATAAATGGTGGAATGCGTGGGATAAACGTAGGCGTAGAAAACGGACATTATCCATGAACACCCGATCAAGTAAAACCTTCTGAGAATTGAGGCCAAACGTGTAATGTGTTTGACAGCATGCTCTATCCAAACACCCCACTCACTACAAAATAAGCTTCGTCAAAAGCATTGACATCTGTCTGTATTTGACGTAGGCGTACCACATTGATCGTGATTGGTATTTCTCCTTAAAATAATTAACAAACCGAATATATACGGTTGCTCCAATCAATCGACTAGTGCTCGTGTGCTTTGGCGTGACTCTCACATGAACAAACGGCAAATAGATAGGTCCATGATAATTCGTGACCGTAACAAGCAAGTCAGTATGTCGACTACAATTTTTACCAAGATATTCCGCATCTAGAAATGTAGGGGTCAGTGCGTCACTTCCGATCAGCAGTAGGTCAAATCAAAATACATCAGCTTAAATGCCGTGAAGTATTTATCATATACAAAAAAAATCACCATCATGAAATTATATTAGCGCAGCTAATTGCTTTTCTTTTTTTCTGCAAAGTATATGATGCCGATTTGTCGTATTTGTTGTCATTTATGGGCTGACGAGAGTAAGCATTCGTTACAGCACCCGGTTTATCATGTGTTTTTCGGAAAGTCATTGCATGGAACTATGTCCATGTTTAACTTCACCAGAAGAAGAAATCATTTTTTACATATTTGGCTATAATCAGACTGTTATTGAAAATACAATATGAGCTCATTCATCCAAATATCCAATTACTTCACTCTTCCTGGTCTAAATTGCCGAAGAACTGGCCACAATTTTTTGTTCGTATTGTGGCAACTGCTGAAGTAATAGGTTATATTAGAATAATCGTTAACAACAATTTCGTTGATGTTGCCCATCTTGCGCAAAGGTAATAATAATAGCATACGGCAATAATAGTTGATCCATATTTCATGGTCCATGATGACGAATCGGAATTAGCAATTAAGCCGACTATTTTACTGAATCAATTACGCCATGTAATTCAACCAATCGCTCTTCATTATGTACATTGCTTTAATAATCACCTCAATATTAGTTCGTATAGCTGCGATCGCTATATCAATTCCTGTCAGTTAAATAAGCGTGAACACACTTTTGTTGATTCTGACCATCATATGCACATCGGTAATAGAAATAGCATACGGCAATAATTGTTGAATCATACATCATGATGAATGACGACGATCCGGAATTAGCGATTAAGCCGACAATTTTACCGAATCAATGTAATTCAACAAATCTCTCTTCGTTATGTACATGCCCAAACATTTAAATCATTCGCTAAGGGTTATTTTATAAGGTGCGAGTGTCTTGATCGTCCAACGACACAACCAAATGACCAAAGAAACATGATTTACGTATTGTCCATTTTATGACGTCCATTGACACAGCTTCGGGGTTCATTTGCAAATGCAGCCTATTCAACGAAAACCTTGCCCTTTATGTGTTTCATTGAGCAAGCAATTGCATCGAGCCAATTTTACGATTCTCTGGATAATGCCAACTGTATGTTTTGCGTCCTGAGACCTACAAAGACTGTCTTGTAAGACATCACATTGGCATAAACAAGCCAACCACATCCATCTCAATGACCTGTTCATTTGTTTGCAGACTACAAGGATGTAATTATTGCCTTGAGTGGCGCCAGTTATACAAGATTGGGGGCTCGCATACGTAGTGAGCCATTGTCCATAGACTACAGACGGTGTATCAGCCAAGTTTATTGTGACATCTATTGCGATGAAGGTCATTTATGGTGTACACTTAACATGCCTTCAGACATACTTAACCACACATATTCTTCCAAATAACTGGTCAATTATCATAAGACACCATGTTATCAAGTCTTTTCTGCTATGTTAATAATACTTGGCTTTATTATATAGCACGGGAATAGCACTTAGAACGTACCCAATAGTAAGGGTCTCATGACAAGATGTTATGTATAACGCATCCATAGCTAAGACCCACAGCATCAAATAATTCATGCTTATTCGCCATTGGTGCACTATGCGCTGCATGAAGCGAATGCCTTTTCCTAAGGTACACACAACTAAGTATTGCTTATATATTTATATAACCTTCAACGCTGTAGTTAATTGATTGGTCGTAGCTTTGTATCGAGGAAGTCATTTACTGTTATATCAAGGAACTTGATTAACTCTTGAATATACATACTGTCAAGAATGTAGCGTGTTACAGACTGCTGTGATTACTACATGGGGCCGTGAATTGGCAGGAATAGAAAGACAAGGTAATCGGCACAGTTGTGAGAACTGAACTTAGCCCGGAAATGCAATGAAGACATGCAACGAAACTTCTTTGTAAGCGGAAAGGGTTTTATCAACAAATTGGCGTGACGGAAATGTGATATATTTTTAGTATTGGACAGCTGATATGAAAGATCAACGAAATTGGTGACTGTGCATGTGTTTTGGGGGAACGTTGCACACCCGTGGTTATACAGAATGGCTCATTCGTTTCGTAATTGAGCCATCAAGAAGCGCTGTTATCAGCGCTGTAGAAGTGGTGGTTGTCTCGAACACAATGGTAAGTTTTAACATCTGCTCTGTTGGTTGTGGATATCACGTCTTGAGGTCTTATCAGATCCCCACACTCAGCAACCCATTTTAATTCTATTCTCATAAAGCTCTGTAGTTGTTCCTGACTGAGGAGCTACTGCCTCAGTTGACCTGAATAGACGGTGATATATAAGCCTTTAAGAGCATATAATTATGTACGCCGACAATATGTGCAATACTATGTAGTCAGTCCCTGAACTTTTGTCTTGATTTAAAAGACACAATAATCACAAGGCAGCCGCCGAAAGTATCATTTGAGTCACACGGCAACGCTTTTGTGTACAGTATATTGGGTAACGTTGGTTGCTTTAAATTTTGTGAGCTGATAATGCGAACTGTATCCGACGTCGTGCTCATAGCATTTGATGGATGCCTTAAACGATAATGATGATCTGGCATAACTGTAAATTGGTTCCCAAATATTTTGATTTAATGTCACATGTGTTTTACCCGAAAAGTAAAAGGCGATGTTAGTGAATATCACCGTTTTCAGAGTTGAACATTACACGCAAAAGTTGGGTGAGAGAATATGTTACTACGTAAGTACAAGTTTACTGAGCTCGTTCCTACTTTAAAGAGTTCTGCTGGAGGTTAGCGCCTAAAATCAAGCTTTTGTATAACAAAAAATGGTGTTTATGGAGAACATCATCATTTCCAAAAATCATGATTATCCTGCAGAAAATGCTTCCTGTTGATATGTATTCGCTAATGCTGGTTTGGTGATTGACATGTAATGAATCATGACACGTGATTTCGTTATAATGTGGCGTGTTATTACATGCTTACTCTGCGGAAATTACACTAACCGAGGATTAGTATATCGTGCTCATAATGATTGTCATATTGCTATAAATTAGCATATTAATCAAACAGCCAGACTAACATAGTTGCATTGTAGCATAAAGGAGGTTGATATAGTGAACTCATTCTGAACCATGTTCATACGTTTCACGTCACCATTATTGTCAAGAAGCAAGATAATAGTGTATTGAGGTCGATTTATTGTTTGATATATTTAAAAGATACGGATCGAGCAAGAAATCATATTATAAAACCTAATTATTACATATATTTCCCGCAACATTATCGTATACTGGTAATCAATCACCATGATTACACCATGGTAGCACATGCTATACTGTCTCCATCAGATAGAGATGAAGTCGTTTTTTCGCTGCATAAGTAGGCTAGTACAGCAAGTTTCCTGGCAGCTGACATAACTTGTAGCGATATATTTATTACTTGAGAATAATAATGTTAATAGGAAACTCCTTCCAGCACCTGGTTAAATGAAATGCGGGTTATAAGCTTGCGTGAAAAATGGCCATTAAAAATTAACACTCGATCGATCATCCACACTTTCTACGGGTAGAGGAGGTGTAATATTAAGTACTGTGGTGATTCGCACCCTCTTGGAACCCATAACAGCTTTATTACACCTTCCGCCTTATTGTCTATCATTAGGGATTGTGACTACGAGCGGAAACGTAATTTATTGACTGCAACCAACAGCACTTCTTACAAATCGACCGACGTAGCTTCCGTTAATTGTATTCCCATTAATGACCTTTAGTGACATTGAGCAGGAGTTTCTCAACACATCACATACGTTTGAGAGAAAGCTAATTCATCGAACCAATCTTCTGTGTAACTGCTGAGAAGTGGACTTTTTTGTTATTCACCTTTGTAAAAGAACCGCTGTACACAGTATTCAATAAGCCTATTCGATCGAATAGCCAATCACTTCCACCCACATGGCTTAATTTGATGCTTTTATGACCGCAATATTCATACCTATATCACCATTGCACTGTGCAAAATTTATAATCGTGCAAAATGTATAATCGTGAACAGAAGATTTGGTCGATTGAAGGTGACGTGCAGTGATTAACTTCTTCTAATATATATATATATATATATATATATATATATATATATATATATATATATATATATATATATATATATATATATATATATATATATATATATATATTATATATCTATATATATATCTATATATGTATAGATTTCTATATGTGTTTAATCTATATCTATCTATTATCTCCCTCTCCATATCTCTTTCTATATATATATTTCCCTCTCTCTCTCTTTCTATTTCTATCTCTCTCGCTCTCTATCTCTGTCTCTCTCTCTTTCTCTCTCTCTTTCTATCTCTCTCTCCCTCTATAATAGTCTATAGATCTTTCTCTCTCTCCCCCTCTATTTCTCTCTCCCTGTATATATCTCTATGTATCTCCCTCTCTTGCTCCTCTCTATCTCTCTCTCTCTCTCTCTCTCTCTCTCTCTCTCTCTCTCTATCTCTCTCTCTCTCTCTATCTCTCTCTCTCTCTATCTCTCTCTATCTCTCTCTATCTATCTATATCTATATATATATATCTATACGTGTGTGTATGTGCATCCGCGCGTGTCTGTGATGTGTGGGAGCGTACGTGTATATGTGTGCGTGTGTATTAAGGACTTTCGGCAACAGCAGTAATGGACAGCATGCGTATATAAGTAGTTTTACTGAAATTACGTCACTTACATATAGTTAACTCGCGCAAACGTTCCGGTTTTCTCCACGATTAAATAGATCAAAGCAGCGTAAAAATAAATATAAGGTTTGAAAAACTGGATTGACTCGCTGTGTATTATTTATCAAACGTACGCGGGCGTTGCGTATTTAGACAATGATAATCGGAGTCATGCGTTTATTTATTCAATGGCCGCTCCATTATCATCGAAGCTGAACACTGATTAGGTATTCACTTTAGCGTGTGACGACTGTGGCTGTGTTAAAAGCACCCATGAGATATCGGCGCAAGTCTTGCTGCCACGTGCCCAATGTTTTATCGACACCGCTCTAATTCTCAGAGACCGACAACTATATTTATCCTGCCTCCGTGTTTCTTCGTCTGCAGCTACAACAATACGCCATGTAATAAGCTTATGCACATTTGGAGAATGAAGAACAAATGTCGATGCCTTGGTGTAGAATACAGTCGCCATGCATTGGTACGTTAAAGATTGTTCGGTCATCTTGCAGACACTCGCTGTCATGTATACCGTTATGGTGTGCATTAGCATATCTTGATGAAAATGTCGTTAGACGAACGAACGCAGCCTTAATATGATCATCTATGATCCTTACATTGTCGACAGCTAGTCTGTCCCTAGCAACCGATCTTGTATCGACACTCATGAATATAAAGCCCTGCTGGTGTCATAATGTCTCGTCTATATTAAATTGAAAATCTATTGAAAAAAAACACGAAATATAATTGAGCAATGCCGCAACCGCGGGGATTGGTTCTGTCATTGCTTGGCTTAATATAAATTAAGGATAAAGCTCATGTGTCTCCTTTGATAAAAATCATTCGCAATACGTTTGGAGCTAAGTCTAGACATGAGGGAGTGTTTTTGTCAATCAAAACCTTACACCCAGTCTCACAACCACTCATCAGGACTGCCATATCGGAAATGTTGATATTAACGTTCATAAGTCTCATTGATATTCATTCGACACAGAAAATGTGAATCAATTTGGCTCAAAAAACGCTCGGAGACGATCTATCACACCTTATCATGCCGTCATAGTGATACATGACCATTGTTGACGTTACTGTACGCAACTTCCGATTGGAATGTTACTTGATATTGATCGCCCGCGCTGGCGTATTGCTTCACAACCCTCCGAAGTCGCGTTAATACGTGCTATTCCGAACTAGATACCATAATTGCGTGCTGACGTAAGTGAAGGTTTAATATATGTTATATTCACAAATAGCTAGAGCTTAATACTGGTTAGATTTTGTTATAGTAAAACCAAAACGTTAGGGGTAGTTGCGCCAAAGGCTCTATTACGCTACATGGCCGTGGTTGATGTCCCTATGCAGAACTAACAAGTTGGATGTTACTTTTTATAATACATATGTGGTGATGTCGCTCGCAGGGGCTGGCGTATTACTTCACAACCCCTCGAGGTGTCGCAAACCAGTTCTATTCCCAGATAGTTACATTAATTGCGCAATAAAGTTAGTCAAGGTTTTATATATGCGACAATCACAAGTAGACTTAGCTCCTAAGGACCATGTCAAAATCTCTCTTTCGTAACAAATGTTGTTGGAGTGAATCATTAATGAGTCCTATTACCTGACGAAAAGCCGTTTATAACCAGATAAACATGAAATGATCAAGCACGCTTTCATCACATTGGGTATATAATTCCTCTCGTTTATCATAGTTACTGCAACCATCAACGCAACGCAAAACC
The DNA here is from genome assembly GCA_034190875.2 of Urechis unicinctus. Taxonomy (NCBI): domain Eukaryota; kingdom Metazoa; phylum Annelida; class Polychaeta; order Xenopneusta; family Urechidae; genus Urechis; species Urechis unicinctus. Next base: position 13,718,908 of record CM067346.1, read on the forward strand.
ATAATATCTAAATATATATATATATATATATATATATATATATATATATATATATATATATATATATATATATATATATATATATATATATATACCTAATTTTTATATATTCATATCTATATTAGTAAAATTTCTTAATGAATTAGAGAATGAAATAAATCTTGGCTGCATAGCTCTTAGTAGTTTATTTACACTCGATAGGTCCTGACTGCCAGTTAAACTAGGTATCCTTTATTATCTCACTTATCATCCATTAATTAATGAAGTATGCAAAGGAAGAACGCTGCATAAATCGATCCTGCTTTAATGTGTTTAAATCCACAATCTTACAAATTTTGGTTGAAACTGGAAGTAATAGAATTGCTCGCGAAATGCTTTACTTGTATGTTCCTTTGGATGGTGTTGTACTGATTGTGTCAGCGGGTTCTATTCCCCAGCAATATATATGATATAATATAGATGCTTAACAACAGAGCGAAATGGTAACGGTCTAGCCAACTCACTGTGTGTGGAATTCAACTTCCTTCAATTCAAATGCTCTTCAACTTACTGTTGCAAACAAAGATAATCAGTTGTTTCGTTCATAGTTTCATTTACGTCGGAATTTAATGTCAAAGTGACAAAAAGAGAGATAATCAAGGGAATATGTTCTCGGTGATAGTATAGTATGATGGAACAGGCGCATGGATTTCCTTAGCCTATAACTAGGTCAGAATAGCAAGGATACATGAACCATTTGAAAGGGCGAAATTGCGGAAACAACATTTGCTAAACATTGAGATGTCTGGCTGAACGCAACTTCCGAGGGGCTTGGTTGAGAAAACCCCAAAATTTGGTGCCAACTACAAAATTCGGATAACACCTATTACAGTATATCATGGTCTGTTTTTACGGAAAGTAAGTCCGTACAGATCGCTTCATCTTCAATCCCCACCCTGGTTGCTTCAGCGAAATGGGCACAGGATGGGGAAGTGAGGCTATTTTTAACACTCGACTGTCATGGCATGTGCTGCTGTGTATGACGAACGATCGGTTCTTTTATCATTAATGCAGATTATGCAGTTTCAATGAGGAATTTTGCAGCAAGGATTTTCACACAACAATAGCCATATAACTTCCATTACGATTAAAGTTTGTAGTGCGCAAGATATATTGTTGATTAATGTTGCGCTCTGTATACCACAGCGAAATCCAACGTGCGCTCGTCAATTGCAGTTTACTACGTCAATAAATTGGCTTGGCATCTACATAGACAAATTACTTAAACAAGCTGAGATAAGACAGTGATAACAACGTCTAATGTGTCCTTGAACTGTAAAAACTGTAAAAGTAACATTATTCAGAAAACCGTAGTTCATAAAACATGATGAAATCCTAAGATGTACAATTATGCTCGACAGTGTGGCATGAACTGACGCATAGAAAGAGTAAATTGCCACATATTATAGCTTGGTGTGATATAAATGGATTTTATCTCAGGATGAATTTAACTTACGTATCTATATGGGATATACACTCGAATTTTAACTTTCGGGCTGTGTCAAAACTATTGGACGGGATTTGATAGTTTCATAAGACCACGTTTCACCCTTATATGACCAAAGGTCTGTGCAAATGTGGACTAAAGTATTTTTTTATATAAAACAGGAGCAATTACCTGTTTGCCTATTGGCTAAGTTGGCCGGAGTGTGATCATTTACAGAGGTATGCTTAGAGCACCGCGCAATAACCATTTTAAAATCAAAGTGATAATATGGTTAATTAATTCGTCAACTGTTATTATGATTATGCGGATATTCGCTATTAACTGATAGCTATCTTACCTTTCATGCTTACACGAATAATTTATTATCGAACTAGGGTATATTAGAAGCAATGAGCTATCGACATCAACCTACAGGGAAGATGGCTGCCTTAATGTAGGCTCAAATCATGTGAACTTGTTAGTCAGCGCTTTCTCAAACCTATGCCTAACAGAAAGTGATTTCAAAACATGCAATGACCTGATTCATATGAACTATGGTCGATTTTCGGTTAGACACTGTAAGCTGCTATCACATATCATCAGCATCGGGGCTTTGGCAATGCAACCGCACCGGTGTTTATATGTGCACGGCACACATATGTCATTAGGAAGATGTCATTGCCCGAATTTATCCGGTAAATCAAACAGTTTGTAGCCGTTTTATTTAACTTAGCTCTATGGAATACATTATGTCCGTCGAATTGTTGCATAGCTGATCACCAGATAAATCCATTTATAAATGCCGTCATAAATTTTTTAACTCCCCTTGTTACCTGAATTTATCTCTCGATCTGCAGATACAAGTATTTATGTCGTTAATAAATTCAGCAAGAAACACTAGATCCCTTTTATAAGAAATTGCACTGCAAGCATGCATCAAAACAATATGTAATCATTGACATTATGTACCTACAGTCGTTTGTGATATTCAGCCTGCCTCTATGAAGAATAAATAGAGAGAAAAATACTTAGAATGAGTGCCTGCGGTTGTGACACATGAAGTGTGGCAAATGCAAACTAATAAAACAAGATAGCCACGCGTTTATTCAATGTGATAGGCAAAAACTTACATCACTTCCAGCGATCAATCTCGACGACAAAGCAAGCAGACGGAAACGACCAAAAAAGGCTACCTGAGGGTAGACACATTAATGTGCACAAGCATAGCATAAGCAAAGTGATAAAACGAAATTGCTGTGAGAGTGGATATATCTCTGTGAACAAGCAAGCACTTGCATAACTCGGAACGATCATTATTGGCCAAGAAAAAAACTTGAGTCAACCTATAAGCATCAATGAAGAAGAATTCTGCGCTCTATGAAAAGTAGGAGTTAGTAGTTAACAAAGGAATGGCACTAAATTTGATGTGCTTTTAACGGTACGAACAATAGATACCCGCATGCTTCCATACAATAATCGAAGATTGTCGGTTACCTTTTTCACGCCTCATACTCATAAACACCATAATCGCCCGTGAATCTTGATAATTGGTTCGTGTCTTATTATATCGTTATGCACATCAGGAAACTTACGATGTTTTAGTTTGTCAATCAGATAACTACAAATCAACCCTGATGCAGGAAGCACTAAGCAACGTATTGAACTCCTGGTAACTAGTCTTTTTAAAAGGGGTAACACAGACTTGGCTTCCACTGCTTTGTTGCACCGAATACGTTATTAACCTGGCAGCGATAGCAATTATAAGTGTTTGTCTTTGCATATATTATGCAAGATTAATAATCGCACATCCGAAAAGGCATCATTTGCTGCTAAGTGAGCTGTGATATAATTACTGGCTTCCATGAGAGCAAGTGAACAAATCTGTACAAGTGTTATTGTTATGGGGGAGCCTGCTCAGAAAGCATTTCATCAGATGATGCATGGCCGTAATAATATACTCATATACTAAAATGATCATCGGATTTGACATTTTAATTGTAAAGCCCGCTGTTATGCCATTTGTGCTTCCTTGTAACAAAAACGGACACGACTGGTGTCGTGATAAGCTATCATTTGTCCTGGATCTAATGTAATGCCCATGTGTGACACGATGAAGCTATCCACATTGATTTTTGCCACAATTCAAAGTGTCAATCTTGTTTGGTTTCCGTAGCGAACAGATATTTGTGATATTGTATTGACAAATACATATAATAATTATGTGTGTGTCATCAAGCCAGATGATATAGAAACACCGGACGCGGTGTTTGATCCTAACGCTGCCACCTTTGATTAAATGAGTATGTACTTTGATTACTGTTGTCTTCATCAAATACCACGGAACTTCCAAAATAGAATCGTTACACAAATTTGTCATTGACTGGCACTTGCGTGCGTAAATATTAACATGATTGCTTGTTATCAAATGTGTAGCTATCATTCCACATATAACGTTTGTGTGGAAAGAATATATAACAAAGAGTGTTCACAAAATACACACTTGTTCCTGCAGACAATGGATTTTATCTCCTGGTCAATGTGTTCAGTAAAGGTAAACTTAAGTCAATTGACACAACTTAGATATTTGGTCAGTGATTGGTGATCCGTACAGGTATAGGTATACAAGAGATGTTGTTTTTATTTAATTCGATTGTAAACCATTAGTCTTGCAAGTCTCTATTATACCTACTAATGCAGTGAGCACATGACCCTTCTCCTTAATCTCAATATATTTAACGCTCAAATATTCAATCCATGAATGCTATAAATACATACACTTCCACCATGCGATAACTCTTACATATACTTTAATTTTGCTGATATAAGGGTGTAATCAAGAGGTTAACCAATTAGCTCCGC
>CM067346.1:13728231-13742378 GCA_034190875.2 Urechis unicinctus
ACCAAAGGTAAATATAAACCTTATTGTGGAACACCAGATTGGTTGCAAGATTTAGTACGAAATCCCTCGCATGTTTCATACCATGTAATCCCTGCCTATTTACTAAACGTTATGTAGTTTAATGTAATTCAGTGATAGATTGATATATGATCTGTCGTTGGCATGACTTCTTCTGACGCTGTAAGCACGATTAATTGAGTCCGAGTTATTGGGTGTTAGTATCATGCATCATTAAGAAATTGCCTTGAAGTATTTGTCGAGTTTACAAGTTTGCATAGCCTTCGAAGTGCCTGATTGAAAATGTGATTGAATGCGTAAGCTGTTAATGATGACGCGTTCTGTAAGCTAACATATTCAGAATCTAAGGACAACAGTTCATGCACCATGCTAGTGTTTGAAGGAAAATGTCCTTTAATTAGTTAGTTTACTAAATCAAAGAAGATAATTTACAGCCGCCGTATTTGTACATATTTTGTCCAGGAGAGAAGATACAACAATAAGATTATACAAATGCAGCACATGAAATTCTGACTTCAGCTTATTGGAGCCGCGAGGAGCCGTAAGACTTCGAGACGATTAACCCTTACCTATAGTAGATGCGCTCGATGATTGTTCACAACTGGCACGAGAAAAAACCTAACTAACGACAATGTTGCGTAGTTAATGCAATGCAGAAACAAGATTGCCCATTGCACACTATTGAACAAACACATTCCCCAGTGGACACACGGTTGCCCGGTATGATCTGCAGAAGCAGCCCATCCCATGTCTGGCCTCCTGTCGTGGAGTGGTAAATCAAGATCATACTGGTCTCGATCCATTATCAATAATCAAACCGTGACTGTTCTTTCGATTCTCCTCGTCTCATTGAACGAGGTCAAGGGAAAATAACAACATTAGACACGAACGCTCACAAGAACAGGCAATCGATGACAATGCGAACATGGTCCAGCAAGCTATTTCTAAGAAGTGGGCAATTAAGTCTTTGCCGCAAATGGAAATAGCTCGAATAACTGTCGTAGATACAAAGAGGAACAACGACGATGCGAATAGACCAGTCAGCACGGTAAGGTGTTCGTTCATAGCAGTCATTTATTACAAAATTTAGTTATGTGACATTGTGGGCTAGACATAATTCCGGACTAAACAGAGAAACAGTAGTACTTTGGTCTGGTCATTATCTTATATATCTGCATTTGGATGACAGAAGCACAATATATTGCGAATGCAGCAATGTCGTTGACGAAAAAATACTAAAATCAAAGCTCCTGAAGCTACAGCTGATGCCATAAACGCCTTGTGCGATCACGCAATCTGAGAAACTGCCCCAGCCGTCATCGCAGTTGAATTAATGCACCGATCTATGTCTGCGGTACTAGCCCTGTTATTCGGTGCATTTGTTAACGTTGAAAAGAGATGGACGCTCTGTGACAATCCGTCATATCATTTTGCCTTATTGAATGTCACAATCATATATGCAATCATATTATCTACTCCGACAGTGGAAAACACCAGCAGGAGGGCAACCTCTAAATGTCACAAGTAAAGCATAACCTGCATAAATTGAATTTGCTTCTCTCTACAACATAAACTAATATTCCTACTTCCTCTCAACCAGAAGTATTTTTCTCATCGTTGGCGTAACCATTATATTTCGCATTAGAACCACCGAAGTCGTCAGGAAGATTAAGCAAAATGCGCTTAACTCCAACTAAGTCAGTGACACGCGGTCATATGTACGGCTGCTTCATCGCCATGATTTGTTTTCTGCACGACGCAGGTTTGCGTTACGTTCAGTAATAATCATCAACTTAATGGTCATGAAAAAACATTGTGTTATAAAGTAACGCTATCTCAAGGACGTTTATTTCCTCCCGAATATCGGACTTGAAAGGTAAGTTCCTAGGTGCTATTCATTCGAGGTATTTTCATTTCGTCTGAAGCAAGTTCGTTTCAGGAGCCAGTAATTACGTTGTTGCTGATAAGGTGAGCGAATGAATAGACACACAGCCTTACCATACGTATGAAGACAAGGGACATTTTTGCACAAGCGCTTAGTGCAGTGCAACCCTCAACTAACATTTCACGAACAAGCTCGTAATATGATGTTCAATACACAACTAATGTTTTCACCGAGAAAGAGAAATTGCATGTTATTTGCAAGTCGTTAATACAGAATGCAGCAGTCATATCAGACACAATTTAATGCGCAAGTGAATAAGTGACAAATGAAGCGAATAATTAATAGCATCCAAATGGACAGTGACGGAGTTTAAACTGTAAGGACAGCCGACCAGGCACTATGATCTAATATTGCTGTTGAATAAGCAGTGAAGAAAATATACCAACAAAACAAGCAATTGTAACCTTTGCAGCGAGGCATTTAACATGCACGGCAAAAACTAACCGCTGCCTTAGTTCGAATTCGTATTCGAATCGGATTGTTTATGCATAAATGGTGGAATGCGTGAGATAACTGCATGCGTAGAAAACGGACATTATCCATGAACACCCGATCAAGTAAAACCTTCTGAGAATTAAGGCCAAACGTGTAACTAATGGCTTTGGCCATCCGCCCCCTCGTACTTTGCAAATCCGGAATGGCGTTAAACCAAACGCCAAATCGTCTCCAATGTAATTTTGTTTGACTGCCAGCTCTGTCCAAACACCCAACCCCACAACAACGCCGTGAAACGTATTGACAAATGTCTTTATTTGACGCGGGCGTAACAAAATGATCGTGATTCGTATTTCACCTTAAGAAAATAATCTAATCTAATCCGACTATATATGGTTGCTCAAATCAATCGACTAGCGCTCGTGTGCTGTTAGCGTGACTCTTACATGAACAGACGGCAAATAGATAGGTCCAAGATAATTCGTGACCGTAACAAGTATTCGATTTCATTCCAAGAGTAAGCATTCGCAACAGCACCCGGTTTATCATGTGCCTATCTGAACGACATTGCATGGAACTTTGTCCATGTTTAACTTCACCAGAAGAAGAAATCATTTTTTCATATTTAGCTATAATCAGACTGTTATTGAAAATATAGTATGAACCCATTCGTCCAAATATCCAATTACGTCCATCTACATGGCCTTTTTGTTCGCATTGTGGCAACTGCTGTATCAATAGATATTTTTTGAATAAGCATTAACAAGAATGTCGTTGATTTTGCCCATCATGCACAAAGATAATAACAATAGCATACGGCAATAATTGTTGATCCATACTTCATGGTCCATGAAGACGAATCGGATTTGGCAATTAAGCCGATTATTTTACTTAATCAATTACGCAATGTAATTCAGCCAATCGCTCTTCGGTATGTAAATTGCTTTAATAATGGCCTCAATTTTTTTTTCGCATAGCTGCAATCGCTATATCAATTCCTGTTAGTTAAATAAGCGTGGACACACTTTCGTTGATTCTGACCATCATATGCACATCGGTAATAGAAATAGCATACGGCAATAATTGTTGAATCATACATCATGATGAATGACGACGATCCGGAATTAGTGATTAAGCCGACTATTTTACCGAATCAATGTAATTCAACAAATCTCTCTTCGTTATGTACATGCCCAAACATTTAAATCATTCGCAAAGGTTTATTTTGTAAGGTGCGAGTGTCTTGATTGTCCAACGACACAACCAAATGACCAAAGAAACATGATTTACGTGTTGTTCATTTTATGACGTGCATTGACACAGCTTCGGGGTTCATTTGCAAATGCAGCCTATTCAACGAAAACGTTGCCCTTTATGTGTTTCATTGAGCAAGCAATTGCATCGAGCCAATTTTACGATTCTCTGGATAATGCCAACTGTATGTTTTGCGTCTTGAGGCCTACTAAGACTGTCTTGTAAGACATCAAATTGGCATAAACAAGCCAATCACATCCATCTCAATGACCTGCCCATTTGTTTGCAGACTACAAGGATGCAATTATTGCCCTGACTGGCGCCAGTTATACAAGATTGGGGGCTCGCATACGTAGGGAGCCATTGTCCATAGACTACAGACGGTATATCAGCCAAGTTCACTTTGACATCTATTGCAATGAAGGTCATCTATGGTGTACACTTAACATGCCTTCAGACATACTCAACCACACATATCCTTCCAAGTAACTAGTCACGTCTCATAAAATTTCTTGTCATCAAGTCTTTTGTGCTATGTTAATAGGACTTGGCTTTACTCAACTGCTGGTAAACGGATACTCCGCTGTACAAGATATTTGAATCTTTCGAATGTGTTGTTTTAATCAGAGCAGGTATTAATACAGTAGAGGCAATAATATAATTTAGGGCAGCCATATATAGCACAATATAATGCACAATCGACTTGGTGACCAATGTAATGAATAACTGATGTTATCAGTTGGACAGTGAAGTAGCACAAACTGTGACGACAGTCGACCAGGCAAAAAAAACTGTAGGATATTCTGAAATGGTTGTTGATTCAGCCGTGATATTATATAAAAAAACACGGAGCATTGTCATTCACATCTGAATTGAACTTATCCATGACCTAATCCCGACCTAATTCACAACACCACCCACGACCTCATGCACGACCTAATCACGGTTTCATAGCTATGAAAGATAGTCATAATGCATAGAGATATAATCTGTTTCATCGAACAATCTATTCACTAGGAATCGCGTAGTTATAGTGACTAACATTTCAAATCTGGTCAATCTGCTGGAGTCCGTATTAATATAGTATTCTGTTAATGATATATAAATTGCATGACAGATCACCTCGTCAACATATATATGCAACATACATCGCCGTTAGCTTAGCTTTTCATTTGTCCATGGATATTGACACCTGTTCAAAAGCAGAATTTATTTGGCTCATGTTATGAGGTCAAGATAAAGGTGGGTCTAGGATGGTGCCTTGTCGAATTGTTTCAAAGCTAATATGATCAATAGTATGATATATATAAGCACCTTGCCCCATGTCAGTCCACAGCCAGCCACGCATGTTCAGACTGTGTACGGGTATGTTAACGAAAGCGGCTATGTTATACGATATGTGCATGACTCTACAGTCAGAGACACAACGCAGCTCTACATAGAGTTTCAATACACGGGAACAGCACTTAGAACGTGCCCAATAGTTAGGGCTTCATGACCTGAGGTTATATATAACGCTTCCATAGCTAAGACCCACAGCGTCAAATTATTCATGCTAATTCGCCATTGGTGCACTATGCGCTGCATGAAGCGAAGGCCTTTTCCTAAGGTACACACACAACTAAGTATTGCTTATATATTTATATAACCTTCAACGCCGCTATTAATTGGTTGGTCGTAGCTGTGTATCGAGGTAGTCATTAACTGTTACATCAAGGAACTTGATTAACTCTTGAATATACATTCTGTCAAGAATGTAGCGTGTTACATATCAAGGGAACAACAACCTGGCAATTGTTAAAAGACTGCTGTGATTACTACATGGGGCCGTGAATAGGCAGGTCAAGAAAGACGAGTTATTGGGGACGGTTGTGAAAACTAAACTTAGCCCGGAACTGCAATGAAGACATGCAGCGAAACTTCTTTGTAAGCGGAACGGGTTTTATCGACAAATTGGCGTGACCAAAATGGGATATATTTTTAGTATTTGACAGCTGATATGAAAGATCAACGAAATGGGTGACTGTGCAGGTGTTTTGGGGAAGCTTTGCACAGTCGTGATTATCCAGAATGGCTCTTTCGTTTTGTAATTGAGCCATTTAGAAGCGCTGTTATAGGCACTGTAGAAGTGGCAGTTGTCTCGAACACAATATAAGTTTTAACATCTGCTCTGTTGGTTGTGGATATCACGTTTTGAGGTTTTATCAGATCCCCACACTTGTAAACTGAAAATGCGAACTGTATCCGACGTCGTGCTAATAGCATTTAATGGACGCCTTAAATGATAAGGATGATTTGGCATAACTGTGAATTGGTTCATAAATATGTTGATTTAATGTCACATGTGTTTTACCCGAAAAGAAAAGGGCGGTGTTAAAGAATATATCACCGTTTTCAGAGTTGAAAATTACACGCAAAGGTTGGGCGAGAGAATGTGTTGCTACATAAGTTAAAGTTTACTGATCCTAACCATCCCTGTAAAACAATATTAATGTACTAAGGCAGTGACAAACTCACAAAAGTAGCTAGACACGTGCGCTAATCGGACAATTTACCCGATGAAGCGGATTCAAACGTAATGATAAAATATTTTGACGTCTATTATTCTTTCAAAAAAGCGCTGGCCGTCATAATATTAAAGCAAAATAGTATTCCAATCTATATATATTTATTATTTATATATATATGCGCGTGCGTATGCTTGATAGTCGTGACGATTAATGCATGTTTACTATCAGGTCATATACTTGACCATCTCATACAGCCTGTTCGTCAATTGAAGGGTGGGAGTAAAAATAAAAAATTATCGCAGATTTATGCAAGATGTATATCAAGCAGTCGTAACAGCTAATGAAAAACTGGCATGCTAGTGCCGGTTCAGAGTTTAATTCGGTTGTCAGATTCTTGGCGAAGCTACAGAATTTATTTCATAAAGTTATACCGTTATGGCACTTTACAGTAGTTATAATTTGTCTCTATGAAAATGTTCGCCTAAGGTTTAATCCAGACGCTGCAATCTGTCTAGCTGGAAATGCCAGTTTATGGTTCTACGTTCATAATTGAGGCGCTGAGGCGCTCTTCTATCAGAACCAAAGACATGGCTAACTTGGTCCAGCAAGCAACTGCTCATAAGTAGGCATTGAACTCTTTGCCGCGAATGGAGATAGCTAGAGTAACTGTAGCGGATACAAAGAGGAACAGCGACGATCTGAATAGATCAGTAAGCACGGTGTTCATTCATGGCTGTCGTTTATTACAAATTTAAGCTATGTGACATTTTTGGCTGGACATATTCCCGGACTTAACGTTGAAACAGTAGTAATTTGGTCTTGTGCGGGTGATCCCATCAGCTGAGTTAGAAAAACAACAACTCGTCCATGTTCATGATTGTGGAATAATTTAGACCTATTTTCAAATTTGATTACACACCATGTGGTTTAAAGTCGTTTAATATGTATGTACCAATGCAATGAACATATGCAACTTTCTTCCTTCTCAGAAGTAATAGATACGATGCAGATATCACAATAGGTAAGTTGCGTATTAGAATCATAAAGAACTACGCAAAAACAACCATATATATTTCGATTGAAGATCTTATTAACTAATTTCATGCCGTTCTATTATGTGATACCCCTAGTCCGCGAGTGCTATACTCCATCTCACGATGTGGGCGGAATTATGCCGGCTGATTAAACAGCAGCGCGCGTATTGCTATGAAAGAAAGAGACTATGTGATTATTCCAATGGTACGCCGCCTTGCCGACAGTAGCCTCATAGATTTGATTGCTATTGTACATCACGTGAGTTCGCAGGACTTCCCATCCTTACCCTTATTCATTGCCATTAGCTTCACGGTCAGTGCGACGTCTTGTTGTTGTACAATTGACCATTTTGTTGGAGACAGTTGCTGCGTGTACGGCTCATTTATGACAGAAATTTGCCGAACCGAAGATCATGGTGGGATTGCGCAAAAGGCAAGATACTGACGTCGTTGCTCTTTCAAAATGATATATTCGTCTCTTTCTAGTGTACGTTTGAAGTTACTTATTAATAATGCTTGCACACCAAATTGCTTACCCAAGTACTTAATGATGACTCACCTACCATTAGCACCACTAGGACGAAGACTTAAATAACAACTCAATAGCCCTGTTACGTTATTGATTTTTACGATGTAAAGATTTATAAGTTGTTTAATTCGTAACCATATGATCAGATAATACAACCAGTGACTCACAAAAGCTTTCGCTGAACAATCGCGCTCTTGGATTTAAATGACTGTTGCCTACAAATAACTATGTATCATCCCACCAATATCGTCTGGTAAATTGATTGTATATAATCACTTGATATTTCGATGTCAGGGCGCTATTGGGTAGCAGCCCAAATGGTAGCTGACTGTGAAGTTATGATAACATCCCAAGACTTGCAATCAACACTCGATATGGCCAGCCACTGTGTGCGAGAAAATAGCTGTGACTCTGTGGCCGATGGAAGTGTTTCATAAAGCCTCATTAACATAACGAATGTGCAACCTTCCGATATCATGGATGATCATACCCACATTGAGCACTCAATATCCGTTAACGTATTATGTTTACCGTAATTTCTTCAACCATTACCCCTTCTGGCCATGTCATATTGCAAATACTACCCTTGACTGTGCTCTATCGGGTCGGAAGAGAAAGTTGACGTAGGTCCTATGACAGAGCATTGACATCAGAGGTAGATTAGCATCATATTTGCACAATGAAAACGCATTTGTTTTACTATTAAGCAAATAATAGTCATTGTATTTCAATTCGACGTAAGCAAGTATTCAAACTGATAGCGTTATTCCCGCATGGCTATGCCACTTTTTAGTTTAATCCAGTAACACAAATGTATTCCTCCCCCACCCCACCTCAATATGTGCTACCTTATATGTGTTAAAGTGTCAGTTTATGACAGGAAATATTCAACATCGAACATCTCGAATGTTGTGGCTACACCCCGTAACCTGATGTCGCTGATGAAACATGTTGTAAGCGAGGGATCATCTCAGTGCTGGGTGTGTGCAAGCCATCTGGTAACACAAGCACTGTTGTTCAGCTGTAGACCCCAATGACTGCTGACACGATGCTTTAGTTGAAGGTTTTAATAACATGGCTCTATGTAAGCATTATCATTGTCAATAGCGCATGATCTACAACAACAATACAAGTTTAACACTCACAACAACTGCGAGCCACTTATTGAGCTAGCGGTCTTACCAACGACAGTATCAGCTGAACTCCACATCTTGCTACACTCTTTTGGAGGTTGTCAACGCTGTTTGACATAACATGTTATTGTTGCATCCAAACATAAAATTAATATTGTCTTATTCTGCACCAATAACCATCATAATATACCTCACGAGGTTAGTATCACATGACTAGTCAGGTGTAAAGGGCACCGGATGCGACGTTTGTTAGATTGTGTGCATTCAATCAATGATTATCTTGGTAAACATGGCTGCGTGTGTCGCTTTCAGGTAATTTCTGAAATGCTCTATTTAGTTCAAGTAACTGATATTGTAATAAGCTGTCCAGCCCTCCGCGCGAAGTGGCTAATTCTGTTTTTAGAGGACCTAAGCCTTCATAAAGTCATGGCACTTGAGGCACGTAATGCACAAGACGACATGTTAATGAAATCTACGTGCCGTACACAACGATGACAGTTTAACAGAAAATCCATCGAAGATCTAATTAAGTCGTCTTATCGCAGTAGCGAGCCCTTGCGTGGGTATAATACCTTGGCTAAATCCACCCCGAGTTATTGACAGAAGCATTTTAATTAATGGCTCTATATAATCAGTTCTATGTATAAAATGTCATTATGCTAATGACTTCGTCCAACACTGACGAAATGCTCAATGTCCATCAAGTCGTCTTATCCCCTACGTGAGTAACATAATATGGGTAATCCAAACCCAAGATATTAACACAAGCTGTAAAAACCATTGGTGTCGTCGGATATCGCTTAACCTAACGAAATAATAAAATACCTCGCAGTTCGATAAGTACCCTTTTATCTGTCTTACAAAATAACGAAACAGATATAGACTCGCGCTAAATTATGATTGAAACCCATAAGGTGCATTGCTAAATAATACTACATCTTTTCTGTTATACTTTACTCACCGCACACTGCCCGTATCTTACAGAGTAACTTACTGCATCAGCTGCCTTTGTGATTTTCGACACACCCTTTTTCACTGTCTAATAATGGCAAGCATTGTCCCCGTCAATAGCATTTGGCACTTGCTTGCTGTCGTTGTGCATTCTGGACACTTGTTGGAAGTCGCTTAATCGTTTGCGCTCTTCAATCGAAACGGAATTAACTCGGAGGAGTAGCATGCTCAGATTAGCTTCTATCCTGATATTCTGGAGTAAATTGGACCTGGCCCTGCCTGTAGAGTTAACAACGTGCGCCGATCATACTAAGCTGCTTGACATGATGTGCCAACTTTGCGTTTTACAATAAATAATCGCATGATTTCTATATATATATATGCATATATGTATAAATATATATATATATATATATATATATATATATATATATATATATATATATATATATATATATATATATATATAATATATATATATATATATATATATATTTATATATATATATATATATATATATATATATAGTTACATTTACATATATGAATAGATATATATCTATATATTAATATGTATTTATTTATATATGTATATGTATGTATATATATATGTACATATACATGCTAATATATATATGAATATGTATATATGTATATATGTATATATATTTTTATATATATATATAGTGTGTATATATATATATATTTATATTTATATATATATATATATATATAGTATATATATATATATATATATATATATATATATATATATATATATGTGTGTATATATATGAATATATATATATAAATATGGTAAATCGAGCGCGATTTTTTAGGCTTTATTTTTACGGAACGAATATGTCATTTTTATCGTGAAGTAGCCCTTGTCTCGCTGCCACAATAGGCACAAATCTTATGTTTTCACTTCACTGATATCATTCAATGAAATGAGCGCAGTCTTTAAAACTGGTCTCAGCCTCGTTGACAATATGATAGTCCAGAGACATGCGTTGGCAGACCGTTGCTCGATGCTGTATTGTTCTGAGATTGTCTCCTTGTAGCCTCAGTACTACGTAGTACTATTTCATATTTCGAAACAAACAATTTGGGTTTTTTATTTGCAGCATTATTTTGGCTCATTCTTTTTGTATGATGCATTCACTCCATATAGTGAACAATGACATACTATCAGCGCCACAGCAAGGGCTAAAATCCTTGAGTTACTGCCCTATTTAACCCTGGTAAATCGACAACTTACTGTCGAACTCCAACCGAATGGATGTACTGTTTAATAGATTCATTGATGAGCTATCTTAGCGTGAATGACTGAACCGCTGACCATCTACCATCTTGTTGTCACGCTAGCACTGCTGACTGGTGGATGTCTTCAGCACCCACGATATATTCACCAAGTCACAAACTAGCTAGACCCATGCGCAAATCGGAAAAAATACCCAATGAAGCAGGATTCAGATGTAATCATAACATGTTTTGACGTCTATGGTATCGTCATAATGTTCAAGCAAATTGTATTCCTAGCTATATATGTGCGTGCGTGTGCTTGATAGTTGTGACGATTAATGCATGACCAACCAGAGATGAATTATCAGGTTTTATACTTGACCATCTTCTACTGCCTGTTCGTCATCTGAAGGCTGGGAGGGGGTGGGGGTCTGTGTAATTAGCCCGTTATTCGATGCATTTGTTAACGTTGAAAAGAGATGGACGCTCTGTGACAATCAATCATATAATTTTTCCTAATTGAATGCCACATTCATATGTGCAATTATATTATCTACTCCGACAGTGAAAACACCAAGAGGAGGACAACCTTTTAATGTCACAAGTAAAGGATAACTTGCATTTTATGAATTGAATTGGCTTCTCTCTGTACAATATACTAACATTCCTACTTTTTTTTTCAACCAGAAGTATTTATCTGATTCAGAGCAATTAACATCTGATCTTTGGCTTAAGCAATATATACCGCATGAGAACCACCGAAGTCGTCAGGAAGATAAAGCAAAATGCGCTTAACTCCAACACAGTCAGTGACACACGGTCATATGTACGGCTGCTTCATTGCCACGATTTGTTTTCTGCACGACGCAGGTTTGCGTTACGTTCATTCTTTGCCATCAACTTAATGGTCATGACAATACATTGGGTAATAAAATAAAGCTATGTCAAAGACGTTCATTTCCTCCCGAATATTGGACTTGAAAGGTACGTTCCTACACACTCAGCCTTAACATACGTATGAAGACAAGGGCAAATTTTGTACAAGCGACTAGTGCATTGCAACACTGAATTTACATTTCACCAACAAGCTAGCAGTATGATGTTTAAATAAACAACTAATGTTTTCACAGAGAAAGAGAAATTGCATGTTATTTGCAAATCATGTATACCGAATGCGCCGGTCAAATCACACACAATTTAATGCGCACGTGAATAAGTGACCAATGAAGCGAATAATGAATAGCATCCAAATGGACGCTGTTGAATAAGCAGTGCATAAAATATTCCAACAAAACACCAAGCAATTATATCCTTTGCAGCGAGGCATTTAACGTGCACAGCAAAAACTAACCGCTGCCTTAGCTCAAATTCGTACTCGAATAGGCTATTTTTGCGCGTAAATAAAGGAATGCGTAGGATATACGCGGGCGTAGAAGACGGACATTATCCATCAACACTCGATCGTAAAACCTTCTGATAATTTTGATCAAACGTTTAACCATTGACTGTGGCCTTCCGCACCCTCGTACTTTTTATATCAAGAATGGCGTTAAACCAAGCGCCAAATTGTCTCCCATTAAGGTTTTTGACAGCCAGCTAAGTCGAAACACCCCCACTCAATACAAAAATAAGCTACGTAAAACGTAATGACATCTGTCTTTAAGTGACTCTGGCGTAACACATAGATCGTGATCGGTAATTCTCCTTAAGAAAATAATCAAATCTAATTCGACTATATATGGTTGCTCAAATCAATCGACTAATGCTCGTGTGCTGTTAGCGTGACAGCCAACAGAGAGATCCATGATAAATCGTGACCGTAACAAGCAAGTCGACTTACCATTTTTATGAAGATATTCCGCAACTAAAAATATGGGGGTCAGTGAGTCACTGTCGATCAGCAGTAGGTCAAATCAAAATACAACAGCTTAGATGTCGTGAAGTATTAATCGTATTCCAAAATAATCACCATTATGAAATTATACTAGCCCAGTTAATAATTTTACTTTTTTCTGCCATGTATATGGTGCCCATTTGTCGTATTTGTTGTCATTTTGGGGCTTCCAAGAGCTAGCACCCATAGCAGCACTCGGTTCATCATGTGCTTTTCTCTTAAAGATATTACTTGCAACTATGTCCATGTTTAACTTCACCAGATGAGGAAGTTACATCTTTGGCTATAATCAGACTGTTATTGAAAATACAATATGAGCCCATTCATCCAAATATCAAATTATTTCCATCTACATGGCCTAAATTGCGTAAACAATAGCCACAATAATTGTCTGCATTGTGGCAACTGCTGTATGAATTGGTATCAGTTGAATAAGCATGAACAGAATTTCGTCGATTTTGCCCATCTTGCTCATCTTGCCCAAAGGTAATAATAATAGCATACGGCAATAATTGTTGATCCATACTCCATGGTCCATGAGAACGAATCGGAATAGGCAATTAAGTTGACTATTTTACCAAATCAATTATGCCATGTAATACAACAAATCACATGGCATTTTGAAAATTGATTTAATAATGGCCTCAATGTTTGTTCGCATTACTGCAATCACTTTATCAATTGGTGTCAGTTAATTCAGCGCGAACACACGGCGATTCTGACCATCATGCACATCGGTAATAGAAATAGCATACGGCAATAATGGTTGAATCATACATCATGATGAATGATGACGAGTCGGAAATAGCGATTAAGCCGACTATTTTACTGAATTAATTACGCTATGTAATTTAACAATTCGCTCTTCGTTATGTAAATACCCAAGCGTTAAAATCATTCGCTAAGGGTTATTTCATAAGATGAAAGTGTCTTGATTGTCCAACCACACAACAAAATGATCAAAGAAACACGAGTTACGTGTGCTCATTTCATGACTTTCATTAACACCTCTTCGCTGTTCATTTCAGCCTATTCAACGAAAACATTGTCCTTTATGTGTTTTACTGAGAAAGCAATTGCAGCGTGCCAATTTCACGATTCTCCGGATAATGACAACTGTATGTTTTGCATCCTGGGGCCTACTAGCACTGTCTTGTAAGACATTAAATTGTTATAAACAAGCTAATCACGTCCATCTC
>CM067346.1:13742478-13766763 GCA_034190875.2 Urechis unicinctus
AAGAGTAGTAGCAATAGATTAAATACTATCAAAACTTTTATGTATGCCATTTATAGTCCTCTTTGTGAAATTATGAGTGTAATATGTCTGCTTGTAAAAAGACGAGTAAGAAATTACATGTAGGAAATCTTGTTTATTGTGCCAAAGGGTGCACACAAATGGACCTATGTCCTCGAACTGTTTGACGCGATCCACTGATAATGTCCGGAGTTGTTTGGCCCCCTGCAAGCGCACTCTTGTCAGCTGGTCACCAAAGAACGAAATAGATTCCTCTTTGAGCATGTTCGTGTTGCCTGGATGGATCAGAGCATTACAAATTAATTGCCAAAAAACTGATTTTGTTGTATAGAAACAAATGGTATTCTCTAAGCGTATTCTCTAAGATACTGGGCTTGGTTATATTAAATTTCACATACCCAGGGCTTCCTGGTAGTATCCATGCACTGAATCCTCTGTAGCATCCAATATCTTGACACAGTCTTCATATTTGGCCTCATTGAGTAGCATCAGTTTGGTGGGAATGAAGTCATCTCTGAGAACCTGTGGGGGATATGTTTTGGAAGTACAGATTCCATCCACTTCGAACTAGGGCAATTTCGCACAAGAAGTCTGCCTAGTATAACCTGTATATGACAGAGAATGCAACAGGAATTGTTTAGTAATTTGTACATGAGGGGCCTTCAGGATGGATGAAAGAATACTGAACGATCCAGCTTCAACAGTACAGGATGACTCAGACTCCATGAGGCTTGCTTTATAACAAAAAAACAAACAAAAAACACAATGTCATGACCAATATGGATATTTTTAAAACAAGTTTTTGTAAACCAAATATCACACTGAAATCATAGTTCTATACATGCAGGTTTTTACTTTGTCTTACCTGATTTGTCAGTTTCAATGTCATCTTCCCAAGAGGGTACAGTGGAAATCCCAAACACGCTGTCAGTACCTGTATTGCTAATATCAGCAAATGGCATTGGCTGAATTGAGCTGACTGGTAACTTCCAACTCTTAGATTGGGGGCAAGGAGTCGATGATAATAAGGGCTTCTCTTCCTCATTGAAGAGTTTTTGTTTTCTTCTGCGTTTGTTCTCCTTGTTGTGCTTTTCAGATGGGGTTTTAGGTCCCCTCTTGGGTATGGCTGAGCGATTGTAATTGGATAATAATCTGTCAATCCATGCACTGGAGTCACAAATTATATCGACACACTTCTCACAAATCTTCTTGTCTTGTATTTCGCATTGCACATCATCCCACTTCTCTCCTAATATGTTTTTCAGTTTAACTTCCACTTCAGTTTTTTTCCACTTGCTTCCTCCAACTTTAAAAGTCCTCCAAGCTATGGTGGTGAAACATGCAAAGCAGACTGGTTGGGATTTCACTGGAGTCTTGACAGGGGTCTTTCCTGGTGATGATGCAATTCTATACTAGTTACTGCCTGCAAATACATGAATGCCAGTTTAATAATACATCTAGTATAAACTATAATCACATGCAAATATTATATCTCCGCTGGTTTGCCAGATCTGTCTATCTAAGCATACTAGTATCTACTGTATATGCTCCATAGACCACCATTTGACTAGGGTCGGTCGGGTTACCGGGACCACACATATTATTTTGTTTGGCCTAACCTAAGTTTTATCAACAGATCAACACACCATTGAATATATGCATGTAAACAACTCAAATCTACCAGCTGCATATTACATTCCATGATAGGCAATACAAAATAAGGAATTACAATGAATGACATTGTCTGTTCTGGTAGTCAAAAGAACCCTTATCACTATTAAAAATCAAAATACAATTAATGGAGACATGGATGTTCAAATACCCACCAGATTTTTCACATTTCATTGGTCTTGTGTTAGCTCCGGTCGAACGGTAACATGATTTATACCGGTCTACCCAGACGTCTGCTTTCACTCATCTAACAACGTTGCCTTCTGCTTAAGTAGTTCGGCGCCCCAGAATTTGTGTGACCTTGACATATGCTAATCCATTTGTAGCAGTGGTAAAATGCATGACTGAGTGTGCTCCTGACCGTCAATTATGAATATGATGGGCGTTTTTTAAAATTCGGTAGACTCTGACTTTGATAAAATAAAACCTTAAAGTGGATTTTGTAAATGTTCGCCTATTGGTAATGCTAACATTTACAAAATCCTCTTTAAAGCTTTATCAAAGTCAGGTTGTCTATAATATATTGCTGGTATTGCTCAAGGCCGTTGAAAACGCATCAAGGCCGTTGAAAAAGTGGAGTTACATGGTACTGGTAGCTTCGGCTTCATGGTACACATATGCAGCTACATGAGGTAACTCCACTCTTTCAACGATGCGCGTTTTCAACGGCCTTGCGCAATACCAGCAATCCATTTTAGACAATGGCCCATCATTTCAATATATATATATTATGTATTGCGGTGTGTGTAACATTTGATAATCAGAGCAAATTCCCTAGCCATCAAGAAATGTTCTGCCATGTGTGGTTTTGTTACTGAGTTGATGAGTAGAGACATAAATGTAATGTCATGAAATACAGTCTCTCCATTTAAATAAAAACATTAGTAGGCAGTGTTAAAAAATTGTGAAATAAAGTTGCCGGACCTCAGGGCATGCAACTTTCCAAAGTTACCAGTCCCGACCCAAATTTGTCAGTCCTAATATTTTACTGAACATATTATATATATATATATATATATATATATATATATATATATATATATATATATATATATATATATATATATATATATATATAGATATATATATATATATATATATATATATATATATATATATATATATATATATATATATATATATATATGAAATATATATATATATATATATATATATGAAGTTTCAGTGCTTTGTTTCTTTTCCTGTCTATAGCAGCCTATTGTTTGGCCAATGACATTTACATCTTTTAGAAGCTGAGATTTCATTTGGATGTCAAGATAGCTCAGTAGGATTTTGATACGATACTGAGGGAAATATTGCATTGCGATAGAGAGAGTAAAGCAATGGCGCCAGCGTTCCTTTGTTTATTGGTCATCAATACTCTGAATCGCTTGTGTCAAGATCAGAAAACTCAGAATCATAATAGTCATAATTGTCTGGTGCTGGTAGGACTGATGGTCCTGATGATGTACCTGCTTATTCTTCCACCTACTCTACTGCTACCTGATATACCTCAGAAGAGGCTAATTGTGCTGCTCAAAGGTTCAAACGATGTCAAATGTATTGTAGAGTGGGCTTATGGTGAATAAGCTTTCATTAATCAATCAATACATACCTACACAACATCGTTGATACTTTTCGCACGCATTTTCGCCCGAAATGTGGCGCGCTCTCTCGCACTCATGTGGGTATGCTGTAAGGGACAGGATGCGGCCCTTTGCGGGAGAAAATGTTTCGCACGTGCAGCAAATGGCGCGATATACCACTACCACTAATATTGGCTCTTCGTAGTCATATGGTACTTGATTTTTATCTGTTGTTCGACTGTAGTTCAGCACTTTCCCCTTGAACCAGTAGTCTTCACCGTCATCTTCTGATGCAAAGCGGTGCTTGATTCGCTGCCCAATAAACTCTTTTGCTGACACATTTAAAAGTAGCAGATCTCCAGCTTCAAGATCTTCAAGAAGTGGAAACTTGTACTGAAGTTGGCAAGTGTCATATCTGATTGTGTACATATACGTGGTTTTCCTCTTATTCAACTTGATACTTGTAACTGCACCTTTGCACCAGTGCACTTTGTTGTTCTCTTCCACTTGCTGGTTCACATGTTCACCTACTAGATCCTCGGGATCGGGCACAATTGGGATATCATGTGCTTTCTGGCTTGTCTTCCTTCCCTTGGTTTTTCTGCCCTGTTTCTCAATCATATTTGCAAATCGTTGTTTCTTTACCTGCAGAATGTCTTGGTGAATAGGTGAGAATGTGGTTATGGCAGAGTTGGATGGCACCACCTGTTGAGCTATATCCTCTGATATGCGAATTGAGCTTTTTGAATAAGCCATCAAGGTATATACAGACAGTTTCTAACCGGCATGAGAAAGGTTCAGGGTACCATTGGTGTTTCTGGTTCCAACCACACACTTACATAATTTCAGTTGAGCCTCTAATGCCTTCCTGTTGGCCTCATATTTCAGAACATTTGTATCCACCTCTTCTGAGCTGCATCAAAGCCCCCCAATGCTGTAAGCTCTCTCGTAAGTTGTTCTTTGCTCACACTTTGTCTGAGGTATTTCTGATCTTGTTGCAGTTGTTTAGTATATATGCTTTGAATAATCGCGCTGCTATAAGGAAAGCGAGGTGACGTAATATCGGAATCGTATACGCTGTCACGGGGGCGAATATGGTCAAGTATCTCTGTTAAAAACGCTATAACATATCATTATAATGCTTCCAATAGATATCCTATTATGGGTGTAATGTTTGGTAAATATAACTTGTAAAATATTAATCACCTACTTTGTTTCAAGAAGTATGTATGAATATCTGAAAAATGGCAAAAATCGTTATGAGCGCACAGATGTTATATCTTCAAGTGTTAAGAGGAGACTGGAGGTAGTTGTTGAGTGGAGAAGTCCTTGCGAGGGCCATATCTTCAACACACCACTTGGCCCGGATTTCACCTAGACAAGAGGCCAGAATGACCTGGTCCAGTCAATCGGCTGGTGGTGACACGCCCTAAAATGCATTTTTATCTCTTTCCCATCTCCATTCACGTGTATTTTCGTCTTTTTTCCATGTATTTTAGAAGTGGGCTGCTTGAACAGGTCAATATTATCTAGTCATTTTTCTAGGCACCATATATCACATTTTGACTTAATAACTTGGTGTTCCCAGTATTGAGAACAGGTTACAATCAAAGAATATTAGAAACTAAACTGAAAGAAGAAAGAGGAGACTAATGTCCAAAAGGGGTAGAAAATGCATAGTTTTATGTAGTCATACTTATTTCACTGGTCGCAAGGGTGCCAGCCTTGTTGTTGGCGCTTTCATGGTTGTGTACAGTGACAGAATATTTAAATTTAGGTGAGCCTCAAAGACACTATTGCTTCCCCTGGATGTTGCCATTCTTATTAAGGATGGAGATTGAGAAGGAAAGTACCTTCATCATAGAAATCCAGACTTTTAGAATCTCTTGAACTGGTAGTGGCCTCTGGTATGATGTACTAGCAACAATCCATGTGGCCCATGTGGCTATAGAAGTAAGAGCAATTCTCAGCAGGTACTGATCCTGCTCCAGTTGTTTGTAGCATTCAAGGAGGAAATCTCCGGATTTGTTGACTTGCACATGAATTTCACCGTGTCCCACTTATGGTAGTCATTTACCTCTTATCTGTCCACTGCAAGATTTGCAGCCTACACGGTTCACGAATGGTGTGTGGCTATATGGTGATATGGATCAGAAAGCAAAGTGTAGGAATCTGAGGGGCTTCGTCTCCTCAGGTTCAGCGGGTTTCCTCACCCCGATCTTGCGTAGGTATCTTACTTAAAGACCGATACTACACAGGCAAGAGAACCATGTTATCTCCTTCTTAAAGGGAAAAGGGACATCCTGACCCTCCCCGATCTTGCGTAGGTATCTTACTTAAAGACCGATACTACACAGGCCAGAGAACCATGTTATCTCCTTCTTAAAGGGAAAAGGGACATCCTGACCCTCCCCGGGCCTTAGTAGGCACAGTCAATGGACTCGCCCATCTGGGCCAGGGATTCAGGGCAGGGATACTTTGATGCCGGATGTGTTAAGTATTAGTAGAGTAATGTAGAACTTTGAGCATCCCTTCTTATTGAATAATGTATTCGCCCTGCGGCAGGCAGCATCCGGGCCAGAACTGAACATGAATGAAAATGTAGGCTGGAAAAGAAATGTTTTCACATATCGCAGACAGAGTCATTTTGTTATTAACCAATTTCAACAAACCTTTTGAATTATGTAAATTTACATGCATTGCCAAGCCGCTCTTGTCGTGAAGCTTCTTTTGCAGGTTCCACATTTCCATGGATCTGTTTGAGCATGTTTTATTGACAATGTAAGGAAAAATACCTTCTCATTATGGATCTGTTGTTTTAGTTAGTAGTCAGAATATTATGTCCATATTTACTGTGAAGGTCGACTGATGTGCCAGGTGTGGAAGGTCGTATGAGTTCTGCTATAGATAATGCTGTGTTCTCACCGCCGATCAGATCAACTCGATCGTCCCGATCACATTAATTCCCCGATGAAGCCCGACCAAACTCGATTAAATGCACATTCACGATTCCTACACGACCTCAAGTCGACCCTACACGATTTTTTACGACTTCTTCTCGACGACAACCCGACCAACATCCCGAGTTCTTCTCGATCACCCAGACCTATACGCGAGTCATACACGATCTCAACTAGACTAACTGGACCTCCGCTCGATCGTTGCCAGATTTCCACCCGACCAGATCGTAATGATCGTAATCGAGTCGTGAATAGTCGTGTATCGAATTGTTTAGAATAAAATCTTCAAACATTCCTGGTTCAGTTAATGATAGAGATTGAGCAGTTGCAGTTGTGGTCCAGATGGTTAGAGCTTCAGAGGGTCAGGGCTATGGCTGTAATAGAGTTGAAAGCCGAAGAAGCAGCAAAGGCTCGTAAGCGCAGACGTAGGCAGCGTAAGAAAGTCTGGGTAAGGCAGTGGCTTACACGACGACCATTGTATGGACATTATGAGCAACTGCTACAGGAGCTTAACAGAGAAGACTCTAAAGGATACAAAAACTTCCTCAGGGTTGACGCTGATTTGTTTGGAGAGATTCTTGATCGTATTTCACACTGAATTAAGAAAAGGAGCACCAACTACAGGTAACTCATGGATTGAATACCCTCCCTCTCCAGACATTTTTACGAATTTCTGTATTAATTGGTAAAAAAGGTAATGAATCTTCAATACTTACTTTAGAACCCCTCTGAGTTCGCAACTGCACGAGGAACGGGCGTAGGAACGCAAAGCTGTCCAAAATCCACAGTTGCCTTGCTGTACGCTCTGCAGCACCAGATCCAGATTTGTTGGCACATTTGATAAGTTTTGAGTATTGAGTCCTCATGTTGGGGTACCATATTGAGTCCCCAGGTCTCAAACCCAACTCAGCCTCTTTCGCGGCCCATGTACTTTTTTTTCTCTCTTTCAACTTGAAGCCCGAAGATGTTTTGTCAAAGAGTTCTCTCTCAACCATGCTATCACGTCGTCCTCTTCATCCTGAGTTAGGGTGCGCGCTAACGTTTTTCGGGCCTTGAAGTCAGTCTGTTGAAATGAAAATGGACTTATGAATGACAATGAAATTTACCATTTATGTTTGTGTTTTGCGCCTTAAATATACATTGTCGAACAAAAATAGACATAAAAAAAAAATATAAAAAAAAAACAGAAGCAAATATGACATGTACCTCCTTCCCAGAAGAAGCAGTATTTTCTATCACCTGCTCTTCCGTTTCAATAGGGGATGTCTCCTGAGGGGGGATCTGTGCTTGCTTCTGACTCCACCGCACATGTCCTACTACTCTTACTGCATGTTGCCTTTTTGCCCTCTCTAGGCATTTTTGGAATTTGGAAGTTGCTCTATCTTCAAATTTGTAACAGCTAATGAGACACCAACAATAAGTTTACATCTATATATTGTTTAGGTCACGTGAACTCGTGTATGGTCGAATAACTATCGGGAAGCGATCGTTATGGTCGTGTAGCAGTCGGGTAGTAGTCTTGTTATTCTGGACAATAGATCGAACAGAGGTCGAGTTGATCAGGTTGCGATCGAATAATGCTCGAGTAGAAGTCGAGATGATCGTGTACAGATCGGGTAAGAGATGTATACCCGACCAAACTAGATCGTTACACGATTTATTCTCGATCAACTAGATTTTCTACTCGATCACTATACGATCGCTTCTCGACCGATTATCTACTCGATCGCTACCATGCCGACCAAGGTAGAAAGCTCCGACCACCCCCGATCACGCATGCAGACCGAGCTAGACCGGTACTTGATCGTGCTTGATCGAGTTGATCTGATCGACGGTGAGAACACAGCATTAAACAAAAATTTCATCTTGTACAATAAATTCTTACTATTTATATATGCCACGCAAATATAAAATGCAAATGAACAAGAATAATAGATGTATAGGAATGGCCACACAGTTGAACTGCAAGTGACAGTATTCGCTGCATGCATAGAAGCCACCAGTGAATTCATAATTGATAGAAAATGATATATTCGCTGTAAATTTGAGATAATTGAGAATATTTTTTTTACAGTTTGAAACCATTGTTTCCTAGAAATTATATCAAGTGTTACTGCCCCACTTGTGGATCTGGGTGTATAATAAGCCCACGGTATCCTCCTGTATGTCGTAAGACTTCGACTAATACGTAAGACTAATAGCGGGCAACCTGTTGGCCGTGGGTTGCTACTCGTGTCGGTGGACAATGGGGTCCAGGTGGTTGAGTGGAGTGGTCCTATTGAGGGCCATGTCTGCAACACACTACTCTAGCCGGGTTTCGCTTAGCCGAGAGGCTGGAATGGCCTGGTCCAGTCAAACAGCTGGTGGATAATCATTTCCATTTTTGTCTTTTCCATCTGCCTTTTATCCTTGGCGGCTGCTTAACAGGTCAATCGAGTTAATGTGTGAACAGCTCTTGCTGTTTGCTATTAATTTGAGTATTACACTGGTGTATCCCTGGTGTTATGTGTGCTGGTTGAGCCGCACGCCGCTGACGCCCCTATGTTGGGCTCCATGGTGGGTGGGGAGCACCAGTGAAGAAATTTTATCATAATATCATGGCTCAAAAACAAACTCAAGAAAGATTATCTTCCAAACGGAATCGACCTAATGACTCGGACACGGACTCTGATAGTGAAAATTTGACATCATGGCCAAGGTTTTTGGTGATTGCAAACGCTGAGGAAGATCAACCACTTACCTCACTAAGTCCATTCGTCATTGGCAAAGGAATTGAGGGGTTGGCTGGAGTCCCCAAAAACATCAGGAGACTCCAGTTTGGCCACTTCCTTGTTGAAGTGGACCGGGCCAGCCATGCAAGATGCCTATTGAAGTCGACGCTCCTAGCGGGGGTCCCAATAGGCGTCACCCCTCACAGAACCTTCAACACCAAGAAGGGCGTCATTCGCTGCCATGAGTTAAAGCAGTGTTCGGCTGCAGAAATTAAAGATGGACTTAAATCTCAAAAAGTTACTGAAGCTCGAAAAATTTGTGTCACTCGCAATGGGGAGAAACAGCCCACATCAACGGTTATCTTGACTTTTGACAGCACAGAATTGCCCAAAGCCGTCGGATACCTGAATGTTGCTGTGGAGCCCTACATTCCTAACCCATTGCGATGTTTCAAATGCCAAATATTCGGCCATAGCAACACACATTGTAAAAGGACATCAACATGTGCCAAGTGCGGCCAGGAGGGCCATAAGGAAGAAGAATGTCAACAGTCCATTAAGTGCATCAACTGCTCAGGGGACCACCCAGCATTCTCTAGGCTGTGTCCTACATGGATCAAGGAAAAAGAAATTCAAAAGATCCGACACACCAGAGACATCTCGTTCCCTGAGGCACGCAGATTAGTGGAGGCGCAGCAGGGCACCAAACCCTCTTATGCTAGCGCTGTCAAGAGGGCCACAGTGTCAGTCGACACCCAGACCGACTACACGTGGCCCAATGGCAGCTCCCTACCAAGGAGGGTGGCCACTGATGCGCCAAAACTTGTCACTAATGCCACTGCTAAGGACATTTCAATTCAATGTAGCCCTCCTGAGCTTCAAAATTTTAATAAAGCAAAATCACAATAATAAAATTAATAGTAAAGAAAAAACCAAATCAACTAGGCCTCCAAAGGGAGCTGACGATCCTGTCAGGGTTTTTAATAAGTTTGGGGGTTTGGAGGATATGGACGTAGACTCTATGAGGCCGTCCTCTAAACCAAGATCTGTGCCATCAAGTCCAAGGCGGACTGGCAGACCACCACACAAACCCCCTGATGGCACATAAAATCATCCAATGGAATTGTTGAGGATTTCGGTCCAACTATGATGAATTGAAATCTCTTCTATATGACCATCAACCTATCGCTGTTTGCCTTCAGGAAACTTTCTTGAAGGAGACTGATCAAGTGTCAATGAGAGGGTATACCATGTATAATAAAACATCTTTATCACAAAGAGACGGAAGAGCTGTGGGAGGGGCATCTGTGCTTGTTAAACACGGTGTCCCCCATGAACCCATTCCTCTTGACACTCCTCTTCAGGCTATAGCCATTAGTATTACCCTCCACAAAACCATCACTTTGTGCTCTCTGTACCTACCACCCAGTTACAAGATTTTACAGAGAGACATTGATCATTTGATCAGTCAACTTCCATCCCCACTTTTGCTGCTTGGCGATTTCAATGCCCACAGCGATTTGTGGGGATGTGAGGACACCAACGACAGTGGTAAAAAAATAGAGAATTTCATCATACAAAATGATCTTGCTATATTAAATAATAAATCTAATACTTATCTCCATCCTGGAACCGGATCTTTCTCTGCCATAGACCTGAGCCTCTGCTCTCCATCCCTTTTGATGGAATTTGATTGGGAAACTGGTCAGGACCACTTCCCAATATTTTTAAACATCAATAGGCCTATGCCCGCTGAGCGGGTTGCCAAATGGAAACTCCATAAGGCCAACTGGCCGAATTTTACTTCTATGTGCAGAGACATTATTAACAAAGAAACTTTAGAAAATATTGATGAAGATCCGGTATCCTTTTTTACACAATCAATAATTAATATAGCCATACAAAATTTACCGAAATCCTCGACAGATTCTAAACGGAGATATAAACCATGGTTTTCTGATGCATGCCGTGACGCTGTCAAAGAGCGCAAACGGGCATTGTATAGGTTCAAAATGCGGCCCACCGAGGCCAACAAAAACCTGTACAAAGTAGCCCGAGCCAAAGCTCGACGCGTCATCAAAAACAGCAAGCGTGAGTCTTGGCACAATTTTGTTTCGAAATTAAACAGCAAGACTTCCACGAAAAAGGCATGGGACATGGTTCGTAGGATTAGAGAAAGCAAAATGACAACACTCTCACATCTGGTTAAACCAGATGGTTCCAAAGCCTCCAATTTGAAGGACATTGTCAATACTCTAGGCGATGCCTTCCAAAAGAATTCCTCTGCCAATAATTATAGTACCAAATTTCAAAAATTTAAACATCATCGGGAACGAAACATTCCTAATTTTAATTCAAATAACAATGAAAATTACAACTCTCTTTTTACACTAAAGGAGTTGGAAGATTCGATACATAAATCGAATGACACAGCTAGTGGACCCGATGATGTACACTATCAATTTTTAAAACACCTTCCAGAGGAATCACTTGAAGTACTTTTAGACATTTTTAATGGAATCTGGGAATCTGGAACATTCCCAGATGGTTGGAGAGAGGCTATAGTTATCCCAATACCCAAGCCAGGCAAGGATAGCACCATTCCTACGAACTATCGTCCCATTGCCTTAACGAGCTGCATCTGTAAAACGATGGAGAAAATGATAAACATCCGCCTGGTATGGTTTCTTGAAAGAAACCAACTAATTTCCAGGTACCAGAGCGGTTTCCGTCACGCACGTAGCACGACGGATCACCTGGTCCGTCTTGAAAGTTTTATACGTGACGGTTTTGTGAGGGGGGAACATGTGGTGTCGGTCTTCTTCGATATGGAGAAGGCCTATGACACCACATGGAAACATGGAATCCTGTCGGATTTGAGCAATATGGGCCTTAAAGGACGCATGCCTGTTTTTATAAAAAAAAAATTCTTGAGAACCGAATTTTTAAAATCCGTGCTGGCACCATCCTTTCTGATACTTTTCATCAGGAGATGGGGATCCCGCAGGGAAGTATTTTATCCGTTACTCTTTTCAATATCAAAATCAATAGTATTGTTAATGTCATCAAGCCAGGTGTGGATTGTTCACTCTACGTGGATGATTTTTTGATTTATTTTAAATCGAAAAATATGAGCACAATTGAGAGGCAGCTCCAACTTAGCCTCAATAACATCCAAAAATGGGCGGATGGAAATGGATTTAAATTCTCTAAATCAAAAACTGTCTGTATGCATTTTTGCAACAAAAGAAATATCCATCCAGACCCAGTTCTCACCCTTGATGGCAATGTTATTCCTGTGGTAGAAGAAACCAAGTTTCTTGGAATAATTTTTGACAGAAAGCTAAATTTTAAAGCTCACATTTCTTACCTCCGTAAGAAATGTTTTAGAGCAATCAATCTATAAAGATGTTGTCCAATACTGATTGGGGCGCGGACCGGAAAGTCCTTTTACGGCTTTACCGGTCACTAGTGCGCTCCAAGTTGGACTATGGCTCTTTTATATATGGTGCTGCCCGTCGCTCATATCTAAGAAAATTGGATACTGTCCAAAACCAATCTCTGAGGCTTTGCCTCTGGGCTTTCAGAACCTCTCCCATCCCCAGTCTACATGTGGAAGCCAACGAGGCACCACTTGGGGTTCGGAGGGAGCAGCTTGCCATTCAGTATACCTTACGCATAAGGTCCAACCCCCAGAATCCTGCATTTGATGCTGTTTTTAATCCTGGAAATATCCATTTTTATGAGAGTAGGCCGAATGCTATCCCTTCGTTCGGTCTGCGTATCAGAGAATCGCTGGATGGGTCATGCTCTAACTTGAATGCCGTGGCGGTTGAGACTGTGCCAAGGTCTCCCCCATGGCAATTGAAAACCCCAACAGTAGATAAATCGCTGACAACTAACACGAAGGGATCTCACGAGCCTGATTTTTTCCTTCACCAATTTAGAGAGATAAAGGATAAATATTCGGACCGTTCTGCCCTTTACACAGACGGTTCGAAAGAAGACAATAAAATTGGAGCTGCAGCCATTATGGGGAAATCTGTTTTTAACATGAGCCTACCACCTCCACTGTCAATTTTCCACGCTGAGCTTAAAGCTCTTTCCATTGCACTTGGCCTTATTGCCCAATCAAGTAAAAAGCGTTTCGTTGTTTTTTCCGACTCCCTGTCTGCCGTGGAGGCAATCACAGGGAGTAATTTACGTAATGGTTTTATTTTAAATGTTGTGTTTTTATATTCTCAATTGACAGATCGTGGCAAGGATATTTTGTTCGTATGGGTGCCGAGTCATGTTGGTATCCCTGGTAATGAGAGGGAAGACAGAGCTGCCAAGGAAGCACTCAGCATGAATGTGACTGAGGTTAAAGTCCCCTTTACAGACTTTAAACCTCAAGTCGTCCAATTTTTTAAACAGAAATGGCAGGACCAGTGGGATGAATCCATCCCAAACAAACTTCACGAAATTCAGCCCTTACTTGGGGAGTGGCTGCAGAGAGAGCAGAAGAGAGGAGGTTATTCTTGCTCGCGCTCGTATAGGACACACCTATACAACTCATGCCTTTCTACTAAGGGATGAGCCCATCCCTGAATGCATTCCTTGTCAATGTACCTACACCGTCAGGCACATTCTCATCGAATGTGCCGATTTGATTTTGATCCGAAATCGCTTCTTCCGGGTTCAAACCCTTTCAGAATTATTTGAAAGGGTGAATCCACCTAAGATACTTGGATTCATAAGAGAAATTGGACTTTTTTATAGATTTTAGAACATACAATTCTCATTAATTCAATATAGTTCAAATTAATATAATTCAATTAATACAATTCAATTAATTCAATTTTTGGTTGGTTGTAAACCTTGACTTCTTATCCTTTCGTACTCGTATATCCTTAAGTAGGCACCATATAACACACTAGTGTTGGTGTGCCGTTAAACCCTACACTTACCTTACCTTACCTTTTCCATCTCCATTTTCATATATCCTAGAAGGCGGCTGCTTAATCAGGTCAATCCTACCTATTAACCTTTCTTGGCACCATGTAACACATGAGTGTTGGTGTGCCGGTAAACCCTATGCTTACCTTGCCTTCCAAGTCCAGCGTGCCAACACCAGCTTTTGCTGACGTGCTGGGTCTGTGCTAGCGTACTGAAACTCCTGTGTAGATGTACAAACTAGTAAGCCAATGAAACGGTGCTGGCAATCTGAATTTAAGTTGAACAGAAAAGGAGTCGATTAAAGGACATCAAGATGAAAATGTTACCTACTATTGAGGCTGCCATCATGGATACTAATTCTGTCCCCATATATTACTCTTATGGAAACTGTGCACCTTATACATATCCATGAGACATCCACAATGGATTGGAGGAAGATTTGTCGAAGAACAACTTGTAGTCAATGCTCGGAGGATGATAATTTTCTTTTCACTGACGGTATACACCTCAGGCATCAAATAAGGTTGTAATCTGGAGTGATTGAGCAACCATCTTCTTCTTGCGCATCGTCAAACTATATTTTGGTCACTCGACCTGTAGCAAAGCACGTGCCCTCCATATGGGGAAGCAAAAACCTTGCCAAGGAAGTCGTCTTCTTGCTTGCCACAATGCCTCGGCCGGTGAAGTCACTGGTCTTTATAGCAAGACCAGGTCAGACTTGCCATCGCCATAAACAAGGTTCTCCAAGAAGAATGTACTTGCCTTCGTCGGACATTACCTTCAGTGTTTCCACTTTGACACGCCACTGTGTATGAGACGCCAGAACAGCCTTGTATTGGGCCTTGGTGGGACATTTCCGTAGAAATGTACTCCACCATCATTTCTGCTGCAGTTTTGTCTGGGCATATCTCCACTGTTTCTGGACATTGTAGTCTAGACGGGCAACCCCTTAAAGTGAGATGATATTGGCCCGGGTGCGACACTGGCCATTGATGATGACTGGATAGTGGCCAGACACCTTCCCGAAGCAAGTCTGATCTGCATCACTACCCACACCACCAACAGAGACTGCGTCACCACTCTCTGAGTCTGCATCGACCATGGAATCCATAAGCTGGCATTCTCCAAGTCATTCCTGATCTCAACCTTAGGATCCTCAGTGTATTTTAAGTGGGCTTGGATCAGGGCTTTCTCGTCAGTGGGAAATGACTATTCTCCAACTGAAGGCGGAAAGCATACCTAGCAACCTGAGCACTTAGAGCAGCAAGGCACATTCCTTGGAGTTCCCTGGGTATGTTGGTGAACGGCATTGAGTTCCAGCGGAGGAAAAACTCAGGCCTGTCAGTGGCCCTCAAAGCAAGTAGCTCCTTAACCAAGAAATACTCCCTCTCTGAGAGAGGCACCACAACAGTTTGATCCTCCACCAGAAAAATCCCAACGCATCAAGCAAAGAAATTGCTTTGATGGCTGTTGCCCAGAGACCCTTGCCCACGGAGATAATCGCCATCACATACCTACAAACAAGGATGCAGGTTGGATTGTGCAGTGGCCTTGACTAGACTAAGGATGCCTATTGTTCAGATTTTCTTACTTTTATAACTAAAAGAGGTTCAGTGAGAAATCCTCAGGGTCCATTACCTTCAATAACCTCTCCGCCCCACCCCCACTTCTAGTGTCTGAGCTAGACTCAGACCTCCTGGCCTCACCCTTCATCTCAACCCATATTTGAGCTAGTCGCAGAGCCACCTCCTCCTTGACCTCTATCTGACCTTTGCTTGTACCCATCGTCCCATTATCCTGAAAATTCTTTTTGGGAACCAGTTTTACATCCCGCTTCTATTACGTGCCTCCCCCTGTGGGTCCGGGGGTAGAATAGGTCCACTGTATCCTTCTGCATGTCGTAAGATGCGACTAATAGGGGGCAACCTGTTGGTCGTGGGTTGCGACTCGTGTCGGTGGACAATGGGATCCAGGTGGTTGAGTGGAGTGGTTCTTTTGAGGGTCATATCTGCAACATACCACTCTGGCCCGGATTTCGCCTAGACGAGAGGCTGGAATGGCCTGGTCCAGTCAATCGGCTGGTGGTGACTGGCCCTAGGATAATCGTTTCCATTTTATCTTTTCCATCTCCATTTTCATTTATCCTAGAAGGCGGCTGCTTAATCAGGTCAATCTTATCTATTAACCTTTCTTGGCACCATTTAACACCTACGTGTTGTTAAACCCTATTCTCACTCACTCACTCATTCTATTACGTGCCCCAGAGCTTCTCGGATCCCCCTAACCCGCCCATACCCTGATGGCTGCACAGCCCTCCTCATCTGCGAGGTTCCCTAGAAGAGTAGACCTCATCTCCCTCGGATGCTGAAAAAGCACACTTACCATTCCTACCTATTCTCGGAGCATGTCTGTGTGAGGTGCCGGGTCAGCTTGTTTTATGCCATGAAACAGACAGCTGTCAGCAGCATTGGTCTCGTTCGACAGTTGCTGAGCCACGGTATCTGCATATAAAAGACTCAATAACGCCATAAGATATCATTATAAAATTCTAGAGTGTTAATTGACTTCCATATAAAAACATTTACAGTTAAGTTGGTTAATGTGAGACGAACAATGGCACTGCTGTAAGCGTAGCGTAAGGACCTTATATGAGTATTCTATATCGTTGTCTCCGAGAGTAACATTCAAATTTTATAGCACAAAGCGGAAGTTGATATCTCAATAACGCAATCAGATATCATTACAATGTTATTCAGTATAATTGATCATATATATAAGCACATGGGCAAAAAGTTTAGTTAATGTTAGTTGACTAATCCAGCTGATATAAGCAAAGCGCGGGTGACCTAATAATACGCGATCATGGGTGGGTAATATGGTCTAGTATCTCTGTTAATAACACCATATAACCCTAGTAAGGCACGGCCCTTTTGTTACAGTGCCTTACATGGGGGACCGTCTGGTTCACCCAGAGCAACCCATACATTTGGCATATTTGGTTCAACAGAACCATATCATGACCTACTCTGACAGATTTCAAGTCATGAAAGGGGAAGGCTCAGGTCTTCATGCTTCTGCCATTACAAATGAGTATGAACCCTCGCGAACTTTTTGAAGTTTGTGAAATTTGAGGTACCACCACAAGACCAAGTGGTGCATACTCAGCGTGACATTCTCTAGCAATGTGTAGAGGATTTGCGAAGGGCTAATGGTTAAAAAATTGGCAGGGAGAATGTACAGAAGGTACAGCATGGTCGGAAGACCCTTCCAGACTGTTACCAAAGCCGCTTCCCCCTGTGGGTCCGGGGGTAGAATAGGTCCACTGGATCCTTCTGCATGACGTAAGAGGCGACTAATAGGGGGCAACCTGTTCTGTTGAGGGCCATATCTGTAACATACCACTCTGGCCCGGATTTTGCCTAGACGAGAGGCTGGAATGGCCTGGTCTAGTCAATCGGCTTGTTGTGATTTGCCCTAGGATAATCGTTTCCATTTATATCCTTTTCCATTTTTCCTAGAAGGCGGCTGCTTAATCAGGTCAATCTTATCTATTAACCTTTCTTGGCACCATATGACACACTATTGTTGGTGTGCCGTTTTACCCTATACTTACCTTACCTTACCTTACCAAAACCACGAGTCTTGGATCAGTGATAAAGTGAGCACCAAGTTGGCTGAGGATGAGAGTGAATACAAGGACGAACACCAGTTTTGAACAATAAACATAAAGACAAACAATCATCTTGGGTAACAACCGGCATTATAAAATTAATTCTTCCCCCAAATCCACAGGGGGAGGGGGGGGGGGGGTGGTTGGTAGGGACTTTTATTTTATTAGCCAGATTACTCCACGGTCTTTGAAATGATAGTTGTACCATTTTTTTAATATCATTTGCTGCACATCGATTAATTTGTAGGCTTTCGTGGTGGGTGGTTTTGTTCTTGGAATTATCCATTAGAGCTTCATTTTTTTCACCCTAGTTTGGTTTATATCAACTGCTTAATAGTCTCTCGATCTTTCACTGTCACATTCTGGATTATCTCCCGGGTGAAGTATGCCCTTTCCTCTGGTTCCCCATGGCAGGAGCTGAAAATACGAGCTATTGTTCTCATCGAGGCTCGAACACTCGTCTTCGCCTCATTTTTGTTGTTGGGCTTGGCTCTGTCTTTTTCAAACAAACAGGCGCCTATCAACATGATCGTCTTGTCCTTATGTCTTGCTGGCAACCAGCCAGAAGTGTAGGAATTTCTTGATTCCATTTTAAGAGAGGGGTCATGAGTTTTGCTGCCATCGGCTTAGCAATCTCTGCGCCAGTCTGGTATTTTCGTTTGTGTTCATAGAACTAGTTCTTTCTGCAAAATGCCCCGCAGCAGGAACAATTCATAACAACCCCCTACCCCTTTTGCAGTTCTTCTGGCGCTGAAAACTTGGATTGTCTTTTCTGCACTGGTTCAAGTTCTCATCTAAGATGCCTTTGTATCACATTTCCCGAAAGATCTTCATCTGATGAGCTCCATTCTGTTGTGATGTCGATGATACCTCTCGCATGTCTGAGTACACAGCGGTAATAAGACGCTTGAGCTTTTGGTAACATCCTGGGTAGTAAGGACACCTGGTGCCTGAACACAAATGGAAATGTAAGCTGGAAAAGAAATTTTGTCACATATCGCAGACACGAGTCTTTTTGTAATCAACCAAATTTAACCAACCTTTTGAAATATATACATTCACATGCGTTGCCAAGCCGCTCTTTGTCGCGAAGCTTCTTTTGCAGGTTCCACATTTCCATGGATCTGTTTGAGCATGTTTTATTGACAATGTAAGGAAAAAATACCTTCTCATTACGGATCTGTTGTTTTAGTTAGTAGTCAGAATGTTATGTCCATATTTACTGTGAAGGTCGACTGTTGTGCCAGGTGTGGAAAAGGTTGTGTGAAATCTGCTATAGAAGATACAAAAATTACATCTTGTGCAGTAAATTCGTATTATTGATATAAATGTGACGCGAATATAAAATGCAGATGAACAAGAATAATAGATGTATAGGAATGGCCACACAGTTGAACTGCAAGTGCAAATATTTCGCTGCATGCATAGAAGCCACCAATGAATTGTTTTGCACGTATCCATGTGTGAACATGAACATAGAAAATGATATATTCGCTGTAAATTTCATATAATTTCAATTCTTTTTACAGTTTCGAACCATACGGGGCGGGGTCAGAAATAGAAACAGCCAATCACCAACAGGCCATGCGGTGACCAAAATAAATAACATTTGCATACGTTCGCACAGGGGTCGTGATGGTGACGATGATGATCAATGGTTACATGTACTGAGTGCTTTGTTCTATATAGCACAAGCCCATAGTTCACACCAGGTTTTACCTTCTTGAATGACCAGGCCTGAGGATTTATAAATCCTATAATATCTCCTCACCGATGATCCTAGACGAGGTCCCTTTGACAGACATTACATCGTGCACAAAGGCTTCTGGAAGATCATGCGCGTATTTTCTTAGTTCCTGAAGAAAGAAATACGGTACTGGAGCTGATTCATGACATTAATTTTAATAGTAGTAACTAATATTGG
Organism: Urechis unicinctus; assembly: GCA_034190875.2. Taxonomy (NCBI): domain Eukaryota; kingdom Metazoa; phylum Annelida; class Polychaeta; order Xenopneusta; family Urechidae; genus Urechis; species Urechis unicinctus. The sequence continues at coordinate 13,761,957 of CM067346.1, forward strand.
AAATCTTACATTGAGCTTGTATCTGCCGGTTTATACACTAATAATGGTAATATATCTGCGCTAAACTAATCTCAAACTCATGAGGTTGAACTCCTCTTTGGGGCGAACAACAGCAGAGTTTAAAAGTGCCTCGTAAGCCCGAGGACTTGCAAAATGCAAAAATATTGCGAAGCTGAAATCATCTATAATGATGATTATCACTTGATAAAAAATACAAGTATTTTAAACCTAATTAATCTCAATCTAACTATGCGAATCATCATGGGATACTAGCGCATCTCTCTTGGGTGTCTAGATGCATCTTTATTCTGGTCAGCCCAAAATAGATTCAGGAAAGGGTCTTCTATATCACACTGGTCCGGAATATGTTCCCATCCTTCCTAAATTAAGTGTTCACAAACAAAAAGATTGATGAAGATTATTTAAAATGTTGATTAAAGTTCCATATTCATACAGCTATATGGGAGGCAGCTCTACAGTCTATATGTAGCTGAAGCTCATCAGATACATAGACAACCTCGGTATCCAACTACTGTCTGGTAGTTACAAGTTCTGCGGCTTGGACTTAAATTTTAATTCCTAGAAGGTTTTTTTCCTTCTTCAAGCAAAGGTACTGGAACTGAGGATAAAGGGGTATGTTTTGTCAATAGATGGTACTGAATTGCAGTGCTTGCATTGACCTTATAGCATGTAAATAAAATAAATGGAAATGCTGTATAATTACATTAATCTTATCACCTATGATTTGTTTCAGCCACATTTTATTACTCCATAATAAACTTAACATACCTGTTTTAGGCCCATGACTTAGCTCATATGGGAGCGAGGATTTGAACCCAGGGGCCAGTTAACTTCCCCCTTTAGCACCATTTTCAACCCCCTCACTTCCACATCAAAATTGTGATGTGGCAATGATATACCTTGTACATGTAATGGTTAATGCGTATAACAAATCTCCAAATATTTTTTGTTGTTGCATTGGGATAGAAAATTAGCACAATGTACTTCGTGAAATAGAATAATACAGACAATGAAGACTTATAAGAAAGACACTACAATGTAATAAAATTTATGGGATAGAGACCAAGTAAAGCAATTATACTAACACCAATATATTCTAATAAGTATAGTACAAGCATGAAAATTTACAATTATTTCCAATTAAGATTTTTGCGTAAACTGAGTTGACATTTCCTCTGTTCATTCATGATCTTTGTCCTAACTTGTGAGTAACTGAAGGGCCAATCCCTGGTCTTCATGATCGACTCCACCAACTTCTTCCCTATAATAATAAAGAACATTTTACACCAATCAGCAGAATGAAGATATATCCACAAAAGAGGCTTAATAAAGAAAATAGGAAATGCAAATGAAAGAATCAAAGTATACAGTAAACAATATCATTAGATATATCGAAATGCCCATACCTGTCAAGTAATAGTGTCATTACAAATGCATGTAGTTTAAAAATTGGTATTAAGACCAGAAGCTGCGAATCAGATAACCACTGATATTTTTAAGGTGCTACCTCTACTAATACAAATTAAGTAATATTAAACAATGCCAGGTAATTTGTTTTATTCCACTTGTGAGCTGGACCCACTTCTTGAACCGTTTGAATGAGATTTGTTTGGGTTGTTGTCCTTCCTGCTCTTTTAACTGATGCAAAATATCCTATAAATCATTTCAGCAAAACATTCAGGATATATTGTTGATATATGAAAGTAATTACAATGAAACATAATTACCCCCCCCCCCCCCCTCCAACAACAAAATGAGAATGTTACTTGAAACACTTGTCAAAATAAGACAACAAATATCAGTGAAGTGGGAGATGATCCCCAAGTAAATAGGAAGTTTAACAGACCAATGAGATCAGAAAGTTGGCATTGACTCACTGCTGTCAACTACGGGATTGCTGCCTTCCTCAGAAGTGATCTTGGAAACGCAAACCAAGGTTAAGTTCATTATTCATAATTTTCTACACATTATTGCGCAGATAACATTAAGTTGACGTTACATAATAGATGACATTACATTAGAGATGACACCGAGTACTGAGTGTTCAGTGCATTAAGAATACAAGTACGTAAACAGTGACAACCAATCACAAACAGCTCTTGTAGCCATGTTGATTCACATTGAATAGCTGCAATCATCATGACCCTAATGTCAGATAACAAATTTTGTGCTGAGATCTATTGATCATTCCATCGATTATGCAAAGAAAATGTTAACACAATACCTTCACAAGTTACTGAGATCACAGGAGACCCTTGTTGAGAGATCTTAGAAGACACCTGTTAAGAGATCAGAGGAGTGCTTTGTTCAGATGTCTTAGGAGTTACTTGTAGAGAGATCACAGGAGACCCAGGCTGGGAGATCACAGGAGATCCTGGTTGAGCGATCACAGGAGACCCTTGTTGAGCAATCACAGGATATCCTAATTGAGAGATCACAGGTGACCCATCTCATGAGAATGCAAGAGAATCCCAGGTTCTCAGTCGTGAAAGTTTCCCTAGATAAAATTAACACATGGTTTATAAACAGTTCACATATTACTATTCATAAGATGGGTCAGTATGTGAAAGTACTATATGAACACCTGCCTGAACAGAGAAAACATTGCCACGACTGTCGTTTACTTATATTCGGGATTAACAATGACAAAAATTTTATGTACTGAACAAACGCATGTTAAGCACAACTCTTCAAAAAACCCAACATAAATAAACAGTGAATCAGCAGTGAATTGATTAAATGAAATAATCGGTCATTAAATATCTTTGCAACTATATAACTATATATATATATATATATATATATATATATATATATATATATATATATATATATATATATATATATATATATATATATATATAGCTTGGATGCAAGCAATTGATATTTCCAACATGCTAGTTTCAATCGGTATGAGAGTATGTGTAATTTGAAGTTGGTAGTAGTTTTATAAGACAAGAATTTTGATTAGTTTTGATTTAGTGAGTCTAACATATGTAATTTGTAGTTTGCAAGGAGCCAGTGACATTAGAAGGCTCTATGAATTATTTGATATCAAAACTTTCAAAACTGCATTGGGTTTACGGGATACAGGGTTTATGTGGTATGGGATATTCTTACAAGTGTTTCAAAAATTACTCAATGGTTAAGGACATTCACGGTTGATATTAAATTTTTAAGTGACCACCAATATGAAAATGATCCATTGGTAATTTGGGGTAGCTAGCTTGGACTATATAGTGAAAATATATTTGATATGTTCGTCAATTATAACTTTTGTATTAAAAGTCCCATTGGACTGATATTAAGTTTGTGAGTGACAATCAATATAATAATGGTTCATGTAATTTGGGGCTGCTTGCTTGCTCAATAAGAAAACATGCAAATAAAAATAGTAAATGTATGTGTTTCAATAATAATAAGGTCACACTTGGCTGTTTTTCAGTTTGCAAGATGCAATCGTCATGAAAGGGGTCTATTTGTAATATGGGGCTGTAATCTTGCTTAATAGCAAAACATGCCACCCAAAAGTTAAGGACCGGACGCCGGAGCAAAAGTATATGGTAAGCTCTGCTGGAGAGCAGAGCTAAATATCGACCGTTAATTTGACAGATTACTAACCTACTAACTTGAAGTATAGCTAAATATTTATTTCGGAACCCACGTCAGAACCCACATAAGGTAACATACGGTAGACTTGAACAAGGTTCCTCGGGTCTAAGATCGTAGCAGACGAATCACTATCGTCTTTGACAAAGCATTCTCTCCCCCCCCCACGCACCCCTGTGTACCTGGGGGCAGACTAGGCCCACTGTATCCTCCTTCATGTCGTAAGAGGCAACTAATAGGGGGCAACCTGTTGGCCGTGGGTTGCGACCCGTGTCTGTGGGCAATGGGTTCCTGGTGGTTGAGCGGAGTGGTCCTTGCAAGGGCCATATCTGCAACACACCACTTCGGCCCAGATAAGCCTAGACGAGAGGCTGGAATGACCTGGTCCAGTCAATCGGCTGGCTAGGATACTATTTGCATTTTGATCTTTTTCATCATCATCAACTTGTATGTCCCTCTTTTTTCCATTTATCCTAGAAGGCGGCTGCTTAATCAGGTCAAACTTATCAATTAACCTTTCTAGGCGCAATATAACACGCGTTGGTGTGCCGTTAAACCCTTTACTCACTCGTTAATCTTCGCGACAGCCTTTGCTTGATCTGTTGACCAATCAACGCAAAGGTTGTGACACGTCCAATGAGAACAAACCTAATGTCTTTTAGAATTGGGGGCGTCTCGCGGGTTTTGGCTTCTGATTGGAGCATCCCAAATCCGGGATGTTTGACCACTTTATGGCATGTTCTCGGTCTAGACTGGCGCGCAGTATTGAATATCATTAACATGTAAATATGGGCCGCAGCCAGGGACTAGGGGTCCTTGACTAGCCCCTGGTAATAACAGAGGATTATTGCGCAGAAATCTGCAGTTCAATGTTTCTGCTAATAATCCCAACCAACAAATTAAATTAAAATGACTCATTTCAATTAATGAGGCTGTTCAGCCTCATATAAGGCAATCAGGGATCATTTGGTAAATACATTACTACGCTCGATGCGGTTACGAAATAATGCGTCGTTTATTTGGTGCGTCAAATTTTACTTCATCCAAAATTATGCTGGTAATTTTTAAACATATTTGTTTCACTGGAAATCCAAAAGATGTACAGTAGAAGGCTATTTCATTTAGCTGTGTCAGTCCATCGATAACGATAGCTCCCTAAAACCATCAGCCGCTCGTT
>CM067346.1:13766863-13769363 GCA_034190875.2 Urechis unicinctus
AATAATATAACAGGGGGGTTCTGTATAAAATGCAATTTTACAATATGTACAGCAACATATACTTCTACATGGGAGAGCGTTGGACTAAATACAGTCAGCTTGTTAAAGAAAATCGCATTGTCTGTAATTTTGGATGCATGACACTGTACTTGGAACATAATTCCCATGCGATATGTTTGATTAATAAAACTATTGTAAGACAGAACGACATAACGCACGCTGATTGCGATTATACATTATTTGCTCCGAGTTTTGACAGTCATCAACTCATCTTATCGGAATAAGACCGATTTAATTAACTGATATAAGCACGTATATGAGAATGCTTCTTACACACATCGAACTAACACACTGTTTAACAAAACCTGAAAGATCATCCTATCTGAACAGCACATGTATGCAGGAAATCCTTTCATAGTGCCATTTTAAAAACCATGCATAAAATGTGTACTTGGATGCAAGGGAACATCATTTTGTTTGGTTCCATTATGCATGTTTCTTGAATAAGTGTCAACACTTAAATCAAAGCACAAGTTCAAGCACAGAAGTCGCAACGCTGGCGACACCATAAAAGACGCGCGCAGGCGACGTGAACGTGCGACGTGAATGTGGGACGTTTATTTTTTTCTTTCGCAACGAGTCGCTCAGTGAGTTCATTTATGAGTACACTTCAAAGATGTAGCCATTTTAAGTAGATCCGGAAAAGATCTATCAATCAGCATAAAAGATCGCACTCATGTAGACATTGTCACATTCGCTTACGGCGTCTCCGCACAACAACTGCTTTTATCAACGTCGTGCCCTTTCACGTCCTTCTAGTAATTGCCACGGTGTGCGACCACAAGCATCGCAAAACAAATCCGAACTAACCACCTATGTCTAGCCCCAATTTTCTATATAAATACAGCGACAATTATCATACAGGTTCGATATCTCTACCTCGCACACATACGTTCAATCAACCTCACACAAGTAGAACTACGCCGAGCGGAACATCAAAGACATGACCAGCGTGCCAATGTCTGGAAATAGTGATTATATCTACATTAATCGTTGTATTTTCAGTTAAGCGCATCTCTCGCCATCCCCAAGCCCAGAGCCATATTCCACACGTCACAGTTACATAACATAACATGTTCCACAATGTATAGACTTTTTTCTGACACTTTATCCCTGACACTTTATTCTTGACGAATGTGTTTTCTACTTTTTGAGGCATAATAAACTAATCAATTACTAGTAATATTACTATTAAATAATTTGATATCTATGATATTGAATAGCAGTTTTTAGTAGCACATAACCGAAGACATGGCAACAAATTCCAAGTCAATATTCACCCCTCAATCATTTAGCAATTATGAAAGTTTATATGAACTCTAACTCTCTACATAGATTTAAATGAATGAGATTAAAACATTGCATGATACCCTAAAACAGCATTGGTCTGGATACGAGTTGGTTTGGGTACGAGTTGACCCGATCCCGGTTAGCCGGTACCCACAACATCGAACATAAGCTTACTACAATGAATTACTTTTCACTGACTCCACCATTTTTATGACCTATGATTTGCTGCACTGACACCACAACGTGGATATGCTTCCGTGAGATCTCAATATGTATACTTAATACAAATAACTGACAAAACCTAATGGCAACTAATGACACGTCACGCATTGCAGCGCATAGCTGGTTTTTTCCAAATCAGTTGCAATAATATTGCTCATCAGAAACTTCCAGTCTTCTCCATTGATTGGTGCATTATTACCGCAGCTTTGATGCGTTTTGCTTGGGTTTGAATAGGTTGGCGTTTTAAAAAATAACTGGCGAAAAGTAGCAATGGAGATGCTTAATTAGAGGGCTGGTATCAAATAGTTGTTCACTTTCACACCATCAATGCCGCCGATTTTCAACTAGCAACCGCTTCTGAACGAATGCAGAATCTTAGCACAGACAAGAGGCGGGGTTGCTAGCAGCGTGGCATCAGTGAATTCCCTCAATATAAGTAGGAAAACATAGAAAAATAATGTTATTATAAAAACAGCGAAGTTCTTGGGAAAGAGTAATAGGAAAAGCAACACTATGATTTAAGTACAGTACAGCAAATCATATAACAGATTGTTATACCTATGCATAGTCGTTATTGAAAACTGGAGAAACCATTGGTCTTCTTCCAGTCAGTATTTATACAGTGATATTCGAAGACATGCTCACACTTGATTGTATGATTACTTTGCATTAGCATTTTCTCAGGAGCTAGCAAGATTCGCGGAGCAACCTGAACTATTTAATGGGGCTTATGCGAAAGATAAATATCCCATTATTCGTGAACGACCTCAACCTAAGTATCCTGATAAACAAAATTGCAGCTAATTGAGTACTTTGTGCATTTTGGGGAAAATGTCCCTTTATTTTTCTTATGGTTGATTTTTGTCGTGTCTGAGTTAAGATAGAGTTTAGATCAAAACTGCCCCACCGTTTCGCTGATAAACGTCCA
>CM067346.1:13774363-13839363 GCA_034190875.2 Urechis unicinctus
TAAGAGCTAAAAAGTTAAGCATCGCGAAATAACTGGCAAGGGAAAATAAGCCGTTCTGTGTCGTGGTAATCAGCCTCAGATAGTTGGCGCTATTATGACACGAAAAGGTAAGTGGTCTGTTAGTTAGATTGTTGACAAAGTGGCTTCTTAGCGAAACTCCAACACCGAGTAGGAACCAGAATATCATCCAGGTACGAGTTTCGATCTGCCTTTTTAAATTGCGCTGGTTGTGTATAAAGATAGAAAACGGAAAAGACGGCGCAATGCAAACAGCAAAATAGAAAATAAAATTTGATACCAATCATCTGCAGCAGAAGCTATATTCAGCAAAACATTGGAAAATCCGTTAATGCCGAGCCTTCTATCCTGCCAAACAAGAGATTACGGGAAGCAGGACAATAGGCTGAGAGCGCTCGACATAAGGCAATCTGCACCCGTCACTTGTGTAGTGTTCTATTATTAAAACTTGCGCAAAATTTGGATCAGCTTATCGCGCTCGTTCAGCACCTGGGATTGAGGTTACGGTAAACATTGGTCAAAGAATGACAGAGCAAACCTTACAGGAAATGAGTTTTATTATTGATTAAAACTCTTATTCCAACCTATGTTGCTGACTGAACCGCGTTTTCCAGCAGATTCGCGTGCTTGCATTGAAATAGATTGTTCAATAGAGAAAGATTTTGATTGGAAAACATTGTGTTGGTTGGGTAACTGTATATTTCTTCGCCATCATAACAAATAGTACTACAATCGATTAAAATCAGAAAGAAATCGGGAACTGCGCGAGATTCGACTGATCTGTCATTTATCTCTCACTAATTTTATAGATGAACTTTATGCTACGTATTACGATTTCAGAGTGTATCATGTTATGTATTTGCCATGACTACACAGAAATAAATTCGAATATGTATCATTTGTCGTATTAATGGTCGTTGGATTTTATTCACTTGGTCACGTGACCAATGCTGAATGTATGAAAGGCGAAGTTAAATTAAATAGAGAAGGCGCAGAGATACGAGACTCATGTGCAGGGACTCATGGGTATAGAATGTACATTATAAGTATAAATCTTAAAACTTGAATGAATTATTCATTCCAGGCATGTTAGAATTTGAAATTCATCTAACAGTCACTCATATCGACTGATAAGCTTATACAATTAAGCACCCACAGCTACCACAAACTCAGACAGCCAACTCCCTGCTCTGTCGAACCTGCACACTCGACCCAGTCGTACTTTCTTTTTGCGTAGCATGTCATATTTAACAAATCCAAGACAAGTTTAAGCTTTCTGTTAATTAAAGGTAACATTAAACAGTGTTTTCGACATACCCCATGAGAATAAAAAATTACGGCCAGTGCATGTGCAATGCCCAACGTTATAATGTGCAATATGGTCATTTGAGATATGTGATACCATTATAGCTGTCTGAAAAACACATGGACAGTAATTTGCATAATTCATTAATTATGTCCTAAATGCATTACTTGCGTAAGCAGCAGAGTGACAGTTCATTACAACAAAGAGTAATGACGAATGAAGCTCCCCGAGGAGTCATCCAATAAAGGTTGGCAGAGATGAATTGTTATACAAACATGGGACGCTTTGTATTGTCCTATGCAGGTTCGGTGATATACATCGGCCTATGGTAGGTCAATTCTATGAAATGACAAGTCGAGTAAACAGTTTTGCCTTGAATGCAATTCTTGTTATTTGGATCCAATTAAATTAACCTGATGCAATTACCATAAATGCGTCAGGTGGTGTGCACAGGGACGACATCAATGCATGGTATAAAAGATTAATTACTGATAGTTACCGAAAAAACATTTAGCTTTCTTCGAATCATATTCATGTTCCAACGAGATATATTACAATCATTCTAGACATTTCCTGGGACACCGTATAGAGGACTGCATTTTATAACAATGGTTATATCAAGTGTTCAGGTTAAATGCTGATTGTATTACACCAAATGTTCAATCGAAAACAAATTTGCTCCGTTGCTCAATGATTGATATACTGTATTTTCCTGGTTATGCATATGTAGTGTACCCAGAATAAAGTGCATTGATTCAGACGGCTGGCATTACGTTTCTTACCTTATAAATCAGTATTGATACACATTATGCATTCGATGAGAGGATTGTGGCCGTATTTCCAGCTCTTCATCCCTGTTGAATAAATCCCATAGCTCCAGTTGATCGATTAATATATAGAGCCTAGCATTGGCAAATAGTCAACAGGAAGACTCAGAACACCAATGTGCAATGTTGAAAAATGGACGACTTTGTGTCCAGAATTATACAGCAAAGTCAAGTCTATAATTAGTCATGAAGGCAACTACAGGTAAGTTATCTACAACATGCTATGGTAAGGTGATTCGGCCACGTTGGATGATTCATAGTTACTCTATGGAATTTTGGAACGCATAGCAAAAGCTGTGATAGATTGGGTTAGGCCTATGCGATGACCGCTGCACACAACAACAACATTTGGTACGCAATATATTAAGCCCGGGACAGGCCGGAGTTTTGTAATACATCCAAGCCAATTGCGATTTGCAGTGTGTCTGGCAAATTTAGGAAACTGTCCATGAACTGCTCCGAATAACAATACCAGCTCTAAAATGATGGAAATATTACTAACTGAACGCCAATAATCTGTAACAGATGTTCTAATTATAAATTATAAATACAACCTGCGTCAATGTCTTTTCATATAACACTCTGCCGTTGTTGATTGATGATCAAGTACATACAGTAAAGGCGGATAAATTGTACCCTCTTTATGTTTAATTATATACACTAGTCATGAAGCCGCACCTTGTCAGCATGTGTAGTTGCATATGGTTAACTGTGGTGATTCGCAAAAGATGATATTAACGTCAGGTTCTAAGGCACATAGACGAAGTTTCTATCCCAACACATCGTTGAATTGCATCATTACGCTGCAACGTTTTATTGTCAGATCATTTCTCGACGTTCGTTTTTTTTTCTGTTGCAAAACCACGCGAGAGTTTACTCAGGAATATTTTACAAATTAGATCTGCTAATTAAAGCTAGACATCCTTTATAAGTCACGTAAGAGTCTTTTTAAAACACAAAAGCGCTTGAACTGTGTGAATAAAAGGCTATGTTATAGGTTCCCCAGCATAATAATCAAAACACATGTCTGAAAATTTATTACCCTGTACTGTTGCTATATTAGCATTATTGCTAGCCCTTTGCACAGTCATACCGATAAAGATAATTTAAACATTAAGAATCGTCAATTACGCTGCGAATCGTCTGAAGGAAGATGGAAAGATCGATTCCGGCGGTTGATTTATCAATCACTTTGGAATGGATGCCCTATTCTACTAACGGTAATAAACGAATCTTTCAAGCTGCAGTGTCATTGTACTGCGTTTTTATCATAGAAAACTACGTTTACATGGCTTATCTACATGTCAAACAATATTGCTGCAGTTATAAGAGATGCTTTGACTCCATATGAAAGCTCAGTATTTGCCTTTGAGCTTATACATGTATTTTTCACACAATTATTTGCAAAGCTGAAGTACAACCCTGACAAAAGCCCGGTCATGCATATATCATCTCCCGGGACATTTCAATATTGATTAACATTGGTCTAACTGCAGCGTGCAAAGCCAACGTTGCAAGTTAAAACACATTATCTGTCCCTTGCATCCTACCGATTCAACAATCGCCACAATTCTAGCATACCTTTATCTATAGTAAACACTGCAAGTGAAGGCAACAAATGTGAACTTTCGAAGTGCAATATATATATATATATATATATATATATATATATATATATATATATATATATATATATATATATATATATGTGTGTATACATTTATATATATATATAGATATATATATATATAAATATATGTATATGTATACATAAATACATATATATATATGTATATTTTTATATATACATTTAAACATTTATATACATATACATATATATATATATATATATATATATATATATATATATATATATATATATATATATATATATATACATATACTATATATATATCAATAAGGCATATCGATAAGGCTTGATATGCGGACAGTTAACATAGCGCATAGAACATATATATATGTATATATATATATATATATATATATATATATATATATATATATATATATATATATACATATGTATAAATACATATATATATTTTCATATATAAATCTACACACACATATATATATATATATATATATATATATATATATATATAGACATACATTTATATATATATATGTGTGTATACATTTTATATATATATATATATATATATATATATGTATACATAAATACATATATAGATATGTATATTTATATATATACATTTAAATACATATATACATATACATATATATATATATATTATATAATATATATATATATATATATATATATATATATATATATATATATATATATATATATATATATATATACATATACTATTTGTATGTCAATAAGGCATATCGATAAGGCTTGATATGCGGACAGTTAACATAGCGCATAGAAAATAAAAGATAAAGTTGCTATTTCATCTTGTGCTAAAACTGATAAATAAGAGGGCCCTGTGCTTACTAAATAGTCATATTAATACCATTCATTGATTGAAAATGGTGCCTGATGATCCGCTAACGGTATGATTAAGACATTGCCTCTCTGCTTAGTTCACAAACGATCCCGTTTCATTGCACTGTAGACAAAATATATTTATTGGGTTACAAGTCTCAAAGTTGCAGCTTATGTTCCAAACTTGTTTGTAGACCTGTAATTTAACTTATCTTTCTACGTCATACACTTGTATTGCATAAGTTTCACTAGGCACAACCTTTACAGTTTCTGGAATAGAAATGTTCTATGTGTCAAATATGTCGAAACGCAGGCAAAAACGTGCACCTAAACAAAGTTCATGGTTAAGTAACGATTCCGGCCATGCGAATAGCCGAAGATATCGGAGGCTTTACGAATAATCCAAGTCTGTGAAGACCTGGATTATTCCCGAAGCTTCCAGTATCTCTGTGATAACCAAGTAACTAGTGGAATGTTCTTCATAGAACGACGTACATCCATTGGGGCACGGCTGTATTTGGATTACTTTGGGTTATGAAATGGGCGGTAAGGGAATCTTTTAATGTTAGTTTGAAGTCATATTTCTGGAATAACTTAATCGCAGATATTCAGATAGCGTTTAATAATAGAACACTGGTTTTACCTTGCATGTTGTATAGGTTACTATCACGATGACATGTTGTGAAAGCATTCTGTTTATTCAGTCATGAACATAATTTATATTTATGTATGTGTAGTGAATTCATTGTGCATGTACTGTTCTTTTTCTGTACTTTCGTCCATACAGGTGCAAACCGTTCAATGTACCTGTATAAATATGCTAAAAAAACCACAAATGTGCAGGAACGAACATGCTGCGTTTGGCTCTTCGAATGCCTAGCTGCCAGGACTTAGAAAAGTATCTGAGACTTCTTGTATGTTCATATAGCCAAAGCAGCAAAGCATTGAGGTCGACTTCTATGGATCTAGCTTCCCTTGTGGCCGTTACATGGGTACTTGACCTTAAGTAACCTCCACACCGCCTTTGATGGACACCCTTGTTACTGATGTGGACAGTCCATCAAGTATGATGGAATGATCAATGACATCGGATGCCGTTAAAAGATGCAATCATATCTTTGTTAACCCTCAGCATGGCCATTTGTCAGCACTGTGCCTTTTCCGGCACAATGAAGAGAGTCCAGTAACACATATTTGGTCATTTAATCGACTTGGCAGCCTGTCTGTGTCCTCTTGATCAGCTTTCTAGTGAAGACAAGGTCAGAGACACGTAGGTCTTCAAGTTGTCCGTTGCATGGACTAGTTGTTTAAAGAGTAGGGTAACAATGGCTGAACCATGATGCATACACCCTGTGGATGATGATGCATTGATGTAGGACGTCCCTAGAGTCAGCGGGGTGTGTCCGCGTTGAGGCCAGGCTCTTCCAATGGCTACTTGGGGCCTCCAGGGGGCTCCGCGAGCCATCAATTAAACCTAAGCAATCTTGGGGTAACATTGTCCCGATAGCAACACAGAGGATCACCTCCGTTTTGCTTCTGCTTGCTAGAAAAAAACCCACATCGCTTGTGGTAAGCCAGTGTTGCTGCAGAATCCCTATTCAAACATTGCCACCTTGAAGGTCTTGTACGCCTGGCCAGTTAATGTGACAGAATGAGCTGCTCATCAATTGTGCGATGTCATTCTAGATTTGACATATGCGGTGCCCACTGCCGGTAGGAGCGGATTACATGAAGTGACACCGTGTGCAGCACCATTGCAGGGGTTTGTTGAGCATGTTTTACATTATTTACTGTCGGACAGCCTGCTTTGCTTTGTATAGTCTTCTGCTGCACATCTGTATTCTAACATAACACATGTAGCATGACAGAGAGGACTGTTTACGTCTCAATAGGCGCTCATGTGGCATCATTGGAGTTGTTTCATACAAGTTTAGCCCTTTGATCATACATTTGCACACACAAACGAACCAAAAAGGGCCGAATATTCGAGACGGTTTCTACAAGTAACTGTACTCTCAATTCAGTTATAACGTGACGTGAACATATTTCTGAATAATGTTTTAATGCATTTATGCTGACCGTCAATGAAACGGGAAGCGGACTACAACTATGCCGTTTTACTCATGAAAGAGTATAGTCGGCAAAACATAAAAACATAAAAATAGTTTTAATGTAAGATAGCCGAACAAATCTTTATCAAGTTCAAACGGATTGATGAAACTAACTATGACAAAGTCCATTATTTGCAGAACGACTAGAGTTCTCCCAGGGTATGAATGCTAATACAACACAGTCTAAAGCAAAACCATATACATGTCTCAACTAACGCTAGATTGCTGGAATGGGAACGCCTAGCAAAAACATGGTGACTATTTATAGCTCTGGCCTGTGAAAGGGTGTCTAAATGTCTAAATGTATTTAAACTCGAGAGTTTGATTGGTTTAAATAACAAATACCGTCCTATTCAATTGTACGATAATGCTAGCGTTTGTGTGGAGCATTATGCAAACATTCTGTGTATTATGCTCATTATCCTACCACGAATGCTGCCTTGCCACAATTCCAAATAATCCAACAAGGGCCATGTATTTTTGTTTGATGCGTTGACAACAGGCGGATAAGTGCACTCAATCAATATATCGCCAGCATTTCTATGGTGTTACTTCAACTAGAAATGACAGAACATTTTAAATGAAGGCAACCACAATCATCGGACAAAAAAAGTCTATTTCTTCATATGTCGGTTCAAATCCAGTGGAGACAATTTGCCTTCCCGGGTGTGGCCTCTGAGCTCAATCATGTTGCAACCAATGACACATTTCCCGACCAGAAGGAACAACATTCAATTAGCGTGGAATTTGCATTTTAGTTACACAATGACGGACAAACAGAGCTGGTTTCTACCCCTTATTAATGGTGATTGGCTGCGGCTGGCCTCCTCCTTGTCGCAATTATAGTAGCACACGTTTTTGTAACAAAGCGAGCCGGACAACATAAATATTCAACAGTGGAAATATTTGGAGGCAATTGTAAAACAAAAATCATCTATTGTGGGTTAAATGTTATTGTTATTTAAAACAAGTGGCTTATATTTGAAAAGAGATACAGCAAGGGAATATGTTATAATCCGTTTTGCAATCACTAACGTAGTAAAATACATTCATTGTGTCACACACACACGCATCCATACTGGTGTAGAATATTGCATTTGTCGCAACATATGCGTAATAGTCGATTTCACAGCTGCGGTGCGTTCCAAAATGCAGCACACCTAATGTTTACTACAGCCAACGAAGAAAATCACTTGCCTCAGCGGCAATATTAAAGCAATTACTGAGGCTCTCCAGTTATTATACATACAACTTGATTCGTAACATATCACACTATTTCAACTACCACGCGAGGAAGCAAATTTCTCTGTGTTAAGCGATAACAACCCATATACACAACAAAGAAACCGCCAATAATATCTATTAAAGATATGCAGATTTGCATATATACAGTTAACGTGCATTTCTGCCGCTGTTGTGGTGAATGACCATGGCGCAGTAGAATGACAATAACAAGCAGTCAGATGATTGCAATATGAAGATGTATTAATCTGCTGACTTTCCTTTCAATCGATTTAAATGCCTCACGCATTTTGTGCATGTAAAGATGCAACAAACATTCATAAAGCGCTGTCATGGCACAAGATAAAACGAAGATATATATATATATATATATATATATATATATATATATATATATATATATATATATATATATATATATATATATATATATATATATATGTATGTATATATATAGAGAGAGAGAGAAAGAGAGAGAGAGAGAGAGTGCGCGTGTGAGAGAGGGAGAGACGAGAGAGAGAGGAAGAGAATGAGAGAGAGAGAGGAAGAGAGAGAGAGAGGGAGGGAGAGAGAGAGAGAGAGAGAGAGAGAGAGAGAGAGAGAGAGAGAGAGAGAGTGGGGAGAGACGGACAATTGAATGGCCTCAAGTGTGGTATTTCTAGCCGAGGAACTCAAGCATCCTCGTCCTTTTATTTATCGCCCGCGTACTATAGTATACTTGTCTAAATCGACGTCTATTAGACTTATTTCTATACTTATCTCGTCTATTGACTAAATAGCACGTCAATGTATCAAATAACAAGCATATTAAGAAAATTTCGACAGTTTCTATACAAATAAACTATGTATCAGGTAGGAGCAGTTGCAATAATGCAAATTATTAACCTTTATCGCCTTTTAGTTATGGATGCATATTTGACTATCCAGCAGCGCCAACGCTGCCCGAGTCATTGCTCGACGCATTAACTCTCATATGGTATCATATAGACGACCTCTACCTACCATAAATTACATGTATGTAGTCATGCATTAGTAAATACTAAGTACATTAACTGATTATTATTCTTAGTAACGTATTTAATCTTAAGAGCTGATATTGCATATCTTGCTCTAAAAGAATACCTTCAACGGATAACAGAGGCACACTCTGCCACAGACTTAGAGTGTCTTTGTAGTATGGCACCATAACAAAGAAGCGCCGCATATACGCTCTACATCAGTCAGGATCATATGATGTCTGGAAGGAATCATTTCACAATTTCTAAATAATTAACCGCTATTTATTCAGGAGTTAAACGTTTACTACGGCAAACGATTGTCAGCTAACATAAAGCAGAACCCCAACCACGCCCGTAGAACTAAATACAGCGAGAATCTTGAGAATTAGAGATATACCCAAATTGTTCGATATCAACCCCGTGCCTTGGTTTGCTACCGATATATACTGCTCTCAACAAGGTGATTAATTGATGTCCAGCAGCACAAATAATGGTTACAACAAATATTGCATGCAGCAATTATGGGTTTTTAGGCGGACGTCGTCTATTATTTACATAAAGAATACAGTGATACTGAAATAAATCAATCATAGGACTCCACAACCTCTTTACGACAGTATAATGCAAGACAGCGAACAAATTCATGCACCTTTTGAATGACCTATAACACAATAGTGCGCTGCAGTCTTTGTGACCATCTGTGAAACACAGTAAAACGCTTCGGGCAAGCATGTAAATTTATCCTCATTGCTCAGCGAAACTAGTGGCTTCAATAATCTTATATCAGACAGCCAAAGGTGTGAGTCAATGTGATGGTAGTTATACTGTAGATTTTTATTTACCAATGCTGATGTCTAATTCAATTTGCGTTGATGGATATTGAGTTGCATGGCCAAAACGTATCGCATTTCTGGATTGGGCTACTGCTTACAATATAATCGACAACGTAACGCCAAACATATAAATTTGGTTAATGCATGGAATAATAATAATAATCTTTATTTCGCACAACCGACGAGCTGAACCACTATTATTTGCTACAAAGCAACAAACACACGCGCGAACGAAAAAGAAACAAACAAAACAGTTACGATAAACCAATTATCTAGGAAGTAACCCCTGTTACGTAATACAACACGAACCATGCAAATATGTGGATATTATGTTTGCCACTAAATGGTTCCACTATCTTTGCTAGATATCACTTTACAATGTCGAACTGTAGACTAGGTATATTTCGCGGAGTCTAAACGGGGCAGTAGCTCCTTGCTGACTAATCGCCGGGACATCAACAATCAAAAGCACCAAGGGACGTTCGCTATGTCTTTCGGTACAACACTAATGTTCGGATATCCGGTTTATCTATAATGCATGTGATGAACAACCTTGCATATTTCGTAGCTTTTGCTCTATTCAGATCTGTTATGCAAGAATTAATGGTAATAGCATTGCACAGCTCCAATTAAGAACAGCAAAGTCAAATGCGCCACTATTTGAAATAAACGAACGAAACACAGCTGGCGATATTGGAATTGATAATAGAGCTTTGGAGTAGTCACATTACTAAATCACTACGACCTTCCTTGAAGACCTGCTACAAAGAAAATGCTCGCCAATTAAACCGCGTACAGATTTGCGCTCAGGCTTTTTACATATAACTTAATTTGACATGCGTAGCCACTACTTGTTAACCTCTGTTTGTAATACGGCCTAAGTAAGGTAGGGCAATTGTGTGGTTTTGTTTGATGGGAAGGAAAAGTAACATCAGTTCAAATTTGTGATAAAACCAATATAACAAGATGATGAGTGCGATTCTTGCGTGGATGCGGTTGGCTCAATGGCATATCGCAGTGCACCTGTACTTTCAACCTTTCATTTCGCTGGATATTGCATGCACATTGGCATTGTGTATCGAATGTACGATGCTTGATTGCACGGTAAGCATCTCTAGGCGTTTCTAGCGTTCCGACGTTATTCTTATTCATATAATGGTAAGATGGGCATTTGCCGCTAGGATCATTATCTTTAATAAAAAACCGCGACGTATATGAATTGCCAGTCTGTGTTATATACTTGACACCGGAAAGCCTGACATCCAATTTTTGTTGGCCATGGTGTGCTTTCATAACGCTTTTTGAATAAATTTTGCCCAAGTACCTTCGCAGCATGTAGAGTGCATTGATCAAACTTACAAATATAACGACCTCATTGACACGTCCATGCAGACTTTAAAGGTTATAATTTTTAACCTAGATACTTAACATTAGAAACATGATAAAAACCTCGACCTCATAGCAAATTGATCGGTATGGACATTGCGACGAAAGAAGGCGACAGGCACTTTAGGTTTCAGGAAATCGTTCAGTTTGGCGTTGATTAAGTGTTGCAAAAAAACAGGTTGAGGATGTACGTGACGTTTATATTGATACAAAAATTATAACATGCAATAAGGTTGCTCATGTGTTCGACTAGCCATATTCCTATGTATTCGTCTGTGTGCAAGAAAAAAGTCATCACTATTGCATAATGTTGAATAATGATGTTCTTCCAAGGTTAACGCAACCACTTGCAATTCGCATACCACCTATTTACTAAAAAGGGGCCCTCTGATGTGTGCATATGCCAAATTCACTTCCTCTTGATAGGTGAACTGTAAATGTGATGGTTAACTGTGCATTGCGGAATTCGCTGAAAAGTGAAGGTGAGGCATCTTATGGTGGATTCTTATAACGCGAGCAACATTATGTGAAGCTAACAACCGGACTCTACGCTGGTTACGCGTTTTGAATTTCGCGTATATGTGGCAACAATATGACAACGTAGGTTTGCTTTTGCATAATTTGATAAAGATAAAATTCACCCATGGCGTGCAATATAAGCACATACAGGTACATGCTTGCTCAAATATAGCCAAATATTCATATCCAGTGCGGAAAATCATAAGCAAAGATAATGTATCACCGTCTACTTAATATATGTTGGTTTGCACCTTTTTATGCACATCACCTTTGCCATTAATCAAAACAGGGATTCGCGTTGAGTATCCGAGAGATGTTCGATAGGTTTCCATCCTACTTTCCCAGCCTCTCCCAACTCCAAAAAATGCCCACTGCTGAAATCAATAAGATGGCACTTGTCAGTACTTATAGAAAGAAGGCTCTCGCTGCTGATATATGTTAGTATGTTTGAATATAACGCACTTTGTCGTTCCGCCATCTTTGTTATGCTGATGTGATGGGGTGCCACGTGCAAACGCGGCTCAAGAACCACGGAAAATACCAAGCATTCTTTTATTTGGAAAGCGGGTTGTTCCGTTAAGAGTACATAAATGGTTTAAAAATATCATCTTGTAATATAACAGATTGCCAATCTATGATATATGCGTCTAATGTGAAGAGGGGTACCTCAATACTATTTCAGCCAGTGTATCGTCTTGCATTGTAACCAAATTTATTTACTTATGCACGTGCATTTCAACAGGCCGCATATGCGACAGCGCATCTTCACAAACACAGCATTGCCAATCAAGTATATCCAACATGCTTTAAGTAAAGCTTCTAAAAAAAGCATCTGCTTGCCCGTGTACCTGTTCGCTGATAATGAATGTTTTATTGCGCAGCCATGCCACAAAATAAATCGGTATATTTATCTACTTCGTGTTTTGTCCGTCTGTGATACTCGTTTGCAGCTTCTAGTATGTCTGAGGGTGTACGATGTATTGTCCAAATCATTTGCATAACAAGGTCAGGACTGTATCCCACATACAAGTACTTTTTGGTGTGCATGATATGTGTTTCTTTGTCATTTGTGTCTCACTATTATTTGCATCCCCATAAGGTTGCTATCATAGCGGGCAGTGTTTACCTACTGTCTGTGACGGGCTGATTATACGATGTAGCATATTGTATGTCTTTTTACAATCTACAACAGATTAATTCCGGTTGTGTGTGTGTGTGTGTATGAGAGAGAGAGAGACAGACAGGGACAGATACAGAAAGAGAGAGAGAGATAAAGAGGGAGAGAGAGAGGAATATAGAGAGAGCGAGGGAGAGAGAGCTAGAGAGGGAAAGCGAGAGAGCGATTGAGAGCTTGTGTGGGTATGAATTTTGAAGGGCCAGGAAATTTATTGACATTAACTGAAAATAACCAAATGTAAAGTTGGGTATCATTGTCGTCAAAACGCCCGTTGCTTTTTATCTAATAAGCCGAATGTCAAATGATACGTCCCGATGAAAATTGAAAAGGTTAACCGTTTGTATGAGTTAATACAATACGATCATGCTAAAAGTAACAATAAGTGTTAGGCCAGTCCATTGAAGCATCTTCGGATGAACAATTATTTTCGGCATGATCTCTTCTGGGTTGTTGTTGTAAATACATGCCTTGAGTTTTAGATGCAAAATAAATGCAACACGGGTGACAAAATCACATATGCCTTTCACTGGTACGTGGCAAACTTTTGCACGCTCAATGAAGTCCGTCTGTTCACCAAGGAAATGGAATCGAACGAACACCACTCGATATTGATATTAATATACTCAATTGTAAGTCCTTCGTGATGTAAGTACTATAGCTGCCATTGCTGCATCTGTGTGATATGGCGCAAAGAAATTATTATATCACCCTGTATCACTAACATTTAAAAATTTCACTTGAAGTATCCGGCATAGAGCATCATTTACAAGAGAAGAACCAATCTTTTAGAAGTGACCGTGGCTATTTTCCCTTTCTCACATCTCCGCTTCCGATCAATAGATTCACAGGCAGAGCCCAGCCAAAAAGGTCATAGCTTAGTGTCCCTCATTTAGACACGACACGCGTCTATTGATATGCTTAATGTCATTTAGGTATAGTTTTAATACTTCATGAATGTATTTACAAAATAGGGGCTAGGCTTGGCAAAATACTGTTTCCATAATATAGTTGATTCATATTATTTCTGTATTGTTGCAGGCAAAAGCCCGATATTTGAACGATTCGTTTAACTGTCATAATATTTAGGCAATAATGGAAATAGGCAGACAGCAGTGGCATTTGGAGACATAATTCGCCTTTTTGTAAGTTTGTGGGATTTAAGGTTGATAAACGTGAACATTGACTATAACCACGTATCACAGATCTGACGATGTACGTATCTATCATGGCTAACATTTTAGGCAGCAGGTTACCCGAACAATCTTGCCGAGGATATATAAGAATGAAGGGTCTACTGATTGGTATGATAAATATTCAGCCAATTCCGTGCCACATCATAGCTAAGGCAAGGGAACACTTTAGCAGTATGCACAATTTCGTCGCAATTTGTAGACGCTCTCTCCGTGCACATGCGTGCGTCAGGAGACATAATCAGGACATAACTACTACCTTCTGATGTATCAACTCCCCCACCTACCCCCTCTCCAGATCAAGCAGTTTATACTCCAGAACGTGCGAGTTCCGTGGCTCAAGTTGAGGGCCGACAGTTCAACCACGAGGTTGACCTACTGGCTGGACGATTTCCTGTCGCGTTCTGCTTCGAGTTCTAGGCAAACTTCGCATCAAAAGTCATTTGTATCTTGACACAGGTAGAATTCAAACTAGCGCTACTGACAATCTACACTGCATACACAAATAACTAGACAGCTGATATCATTATTCAGAACATTTATTGCTTGCTCAAGCTGCATTGTTATCAAGTATAGCAATAAGCACTGTAGCTATTACAGCATACTCCCTAGAGTGCCTCGAAACTGCATGGAGAAAACATTCCTCGGAAGAAAAGGAGCGACAGAGCGCGTTATCTCTGCCCCAACCCCCCCCCCCCCCCCCCCCCCACACACACACACACACACACACACAAATCTCATGTGAGTTGTAACAAGCTTGTGACGATTATTAGTAGATATATACGTCATATGATCTATTGCTTATTGTCTGTTATATAAGAAGGGAAACGAGCGGAACTATAATTATGTGACTGAAGCAAAATTGTTGAGTGCAGGGCAGGCGCTTATTCGGTGCTATGAGTATCATACACAAATCTCGGATTCTGCGTCTTCACAGTACTACCCACATTGCATAAATAATAAGCCATGTAGACTGCATATGTTATGGTCGTTGTACAAGCTGTATTACACGAGGCAAGTTTGTTTCGCAACAGTCAAAAAGCATAAATGAAGACATAATATGAATGTTTGCTTTAAATGTTCATCTTACATTGATAAAACTCTCTATGTTCATATCCTATAATTACCTAAAAAAGGGTGTCCTGTTACCTGGTAGACCGAACATAGAATACCAGACCGAATGCTCTAAAAGACCTCGCTCGCCACATTGACCTCAAAACACTTTGCATCTGACTGAAAGCATTACGAAAGTGTATGGGATCGGGTCAAGAATATAGATAGCAACGTCTTGATTAACATGTGGTTGCTCCTTGCACTCGTTCACTGCTTATCGTGTTTGAATACGCTTTGTACGCATCTCATGGTTAAGCTGTAGATGTCAGTGTGTTTATTTAATAGTATACACAGTCGAAGTTTGCTAAACTTTGCCTAATTTCGTCCCGTCGTCGGCCTTAAGTTCTCAACACTTGTAGTCGGCCTCGATAGTTGTTGTTTTGGGCTATCGTTTTAAACCTTGAAAATGTCATGTCATGAGACGAGAGCAATGCGGAAGATGATAAAGAATTATAACCGTTTGTTGATATCGCTATGCCAGCATTCAAAAATAGAGCGATTTAGCGTTTTACATGTAACCCCAAATCGATAGGAGAGCTGGCGTTTAAGGTTTCAAGATTAAAGTCATATGTATCGGTAAATCATATATCTCGGTAAATACATTTGAAAAACGACAACAGTGGATTGAATCACTAGTTCATTTTTAGTGGCTGAACCGCTTTTGATTATGTGGGGAATGTAAATGTAGGAATCATTGCACACGATAAGCATGCCCGTATTATGTAATTTAGAAATTAACGTCAGTGTCGCATTTATCGGTCTGAGTAGCGCCATCTAGTGACTCAAGGTTATCAACAGGACATGTGCAGCCATTGAATATGTAACTGGTTATTAGAAAGCACCCACGATGCGTAGGAGATGAAACTCTCAGCAAACTGGATAATCCAATGTATGAGCCGTAAGTATCCTTATTATTAGCCACAAGCACATTGCACTTCCTAAAAATATTGGCAGATTGCAAGGCCAACCTAATGAACAGCCAATCATTCTCGATATTCAGGCAACAGCAATACTGACGAGAGATTACATATACGGTATATTGATAACTCCAGCAAGGACATGCAATCGATGGCAGTATAGGAGTCTTAACCAGAATACCGTTCTATCTGATGTGTGGACTGCGCGGGGGAGATATAAGGATATATATATAATATATATATATATATATATATATATATATATATATATATATATATATATATATATATATATATATATATATATATATATATATATATATATATATATAGATATATATATATATATCTATATATATATATATATATATATGTTCATATATATATATATATATATATATATGTATGTGAATTATGCGAAAATAAATATAGTTATGTTGATATATATGTATGTTCATATGTATAAATTAATACTCACTGCCTCTTGATATCATCCAATAACTGCGAGCAAAACTCTTTGAAGCTATCATCCATAAGCTGCGCAGAGGGATTTGACACGTGTATACGCTCATTGAAGTACTCATGAACTTTGAGATAGAATGACAGCAAGGGTTTACTTTAATGTGTAATTTAACCGCAGGATTGGAACATGAGCAACTGCAGATACAATCTAAGACCTTTATCAGGCAATATTCAAGATCAGTGCGACATCTTTGCGTTGATGTATCTGAACGTGGTGCTAGCATTGAATAGATAATGTGCATATTGCACAGAGGTGCCAGTCACGTACACGGGGAGCGTCCCAAGAGCTCCAAATCCCCCATTCATCGCTATATACCATAAACCAATATGTTTGATTACTTAATGAAAGAAAATATAAATGTTTCATTCACATTTTATTGTCAGTACCTTTGTAAAGACAAACTTAGCTGTATTAATTTTAATGTACCAACCCCTTTATAAATGTCTGTTACCGGTCTAAAACCGTATCCCGGCCTAAGGCCTATACTCGCTGGCGAACACAAGGAAGTATACGGATGCATGTTACATTTTAGGCGAAATCTGGATAACTTAAATTGCAGTTGTTTGTCCCTAATGTTATATTTTGTTTATCATAAACATACGGATCAGAGGAGTATTCGCAATGAAAGGGGTAGGGTTGCACAAACATTTAAAATTCATGCATATACTTGGCTGAATATGCCTTAGATATTTCTCTTACGATTTTGACCGCCTTTACCACGATTTATTCCACAGAAACAAATATTTACAATATGCAGTCATAATGAAGCTTGCGTTTGGGGCTACTTTGCCTCTGCATCAAGCCAGGAACAATGCAGCAGCTGCTACCAAATACCATGATGTATTGAGTTGATATTTGAGGATGCGTGGCGATTTGATCAATCGATGGTAATTCCATCACGATAAAGATCGTTCCAGGCACATAGGCGACAATTTGCGTATGATTATGGAACATACCTTAGTGCCGAAACCAATCATTTTACCTCATTAAGCGGCGACACGTTCAGTCATAGACTGACAGTTGCGCAACGATATATGTGTTTGACATGAATATGGATTGAGTTCGAAGAACCGTACAGCAAGTCTTTGTCAGTATAATCCTATTATAGCAACAGATCTGCCAAATTAAATTGAAAAGGTATCGAAAATCCTGTCCAATTTGACATATGATGTTCAGTAATTGATGAGAGAAAGTCATATGTGACTGGATTCGAAGACAAAAAGGTTCTTTTCTGTTTTCGAAACATTTCGGCGGTTGTCAAAATAGAATATATCCATGTCGTCTTGACTTGATTTCTGCAAGCGAAGACTATCACCATTTAAACCTTAGCACTTTTATATAAACGCACTATAATTCCAGTTCATTCACAAATAATATTATGCCCCCTCACTGGGTATCTAACCTATCGTATTTTGTTCCTAAATGTAAATCCATTGTTGCATAGGATTACCATAACAGTCCATTTTACCTTGAAAAACAAACGAAAAATCTTGGTCTTATTATTCACATAATAACAAGATGGATTAAACTTGCAGAGTGATGCTTGGCCCTGTTTCCCAAAAATAACATCGCGTGTCTTACTCCTTTATCAATAATGCCAAGCACATCACCTGTCATTTGTGTCCGTGTCTGAAATACGATAAATGACAAGACGAGTCGAGGCACCGGGCTGCTTATCAGCGGATCATGAAGCGCCCCCAGACGGGAATATTAGTCTACGACAAGCAGCCTATTTATAGTAACTCTCTTTGGCGAATGCAGCCCATTGCGTATTTTACACATAACCGATGTAGCAATGCAGGAAAGATTGGCTATTTACCTGCTGGGTCTAAAGACACCGTCGAACGACGGCCAAACTCTTCGCATTTAATACAACAAGCCAATGAGTGATATATCAACTGCGATGTGGCACTACTCTGTTATCGCTTATTTTGATAATCTCAGTCATCGTTACCCTGATCCTCTCTCCATTGCGAGTGACGAACCGATTTTTCTTATAATCATGTGCCAAATTTACCACGAAGGCAGAGTTGATAGGAAGTAATATGCAACTTACAATTTGAACAATAAATATTTATAAAAGTAAAATAAAATTACGAGTCACTCATATTTAACCGTATCTGTCGCCTCAACACTGACAATTACAATGTTAGGGTAGTACTACAGAATAATTCGAAATATTCCAGCTGTAATAATGAGCGCCCACACAGCCTAACATTGATAGAGCAAATAAGTCTTGCTGCTTCGACAACTGAGGAAATGCTACACTGCCACAGCAGGTGTAATTCATCCCTCCGTAGATCTTGACACGTAATAATTGAGTAACACGCCCTACTATCATTTTATTTGTCTAGACCCATGACAAACATCACTCAGAACAGCAATGTAGTTTCTGCTACAGTTACAAAACTGGTCTTTTATCGAATCATCGTGAAAGCTTACAAATATCAGATTAGTGTGGTCCGTTATTATTGATTAGTTCAGCAGAGGCTAAGCCGATGTGACAAATCAAGAGGCTTACTTAATGGAAAAGGCAATTTACTGGGTATTTGTTGTCGATATCTCTTCTAAAAAAGCTGCCCCATTGTTGAAACAACGGATATATCATGTACATATAAGGCTCATTTCTTAATTGAATGAAGGTATGATTTCATCGTTGATTTGGACAAATTACAAACAGATGGTTCTGTGTAGAAATATAACAAGAGGTAATAAAAGGGTATTGTTAATGTCACACCGACATGTTGCATTGTGCCAAAATGTCTGGGGCGGAGAGGGGGAATTTGGTATATTACTTGAGGTCAATGGTAACCGCCTGGACTACTTATATAGGAGAAATATTACCGTGCTTAACTTAGCAAAAGGTGCTGGCACGGATATAGGTAGCATGGTCGTTAATATTAATAATAGTAACCTCAAAATTAATTATGGCCTAACAGTGGCAGCCAATGCAGTCGTGACAGACACCGTGCTATATGACATTGAACGAGCTACGTGAAACAATTGTGTCGGTGTTTCTGTAACGGTTAAAGGTTATTATGTTCCTCTATCTAATTCAAAGTTAAAGTAAAATATATCGTAGCCAATCATGATGCTCCATATATATAAAGGCGAAACCAACAAGAAGTAGGTGATTTAATATTTTGCCGTTAAGCATTAATCGTCTGCACAAGTCACTTAAACATCGTATTTAAAAAAAAGTGTGTAAAGCGATTACGGTGCTTGCGAGGATAATGCCTCTCAATAAAAGATTGCACCGATAAAACGTCCTAATATTGACAGTGGATATCCGTTAATTTTGACTGCGTTTACCATCAAGCGTGAATATATTGATTTATGCCAAATAATTAACGAAGTTGGATTCTGTGATATCTGACATAGTCTCATTTACTAAAAGCGTATGTATGCGCTAATCGAGAGGGAAAATAAATCTCGTTGCACCACATATTCTTGCCTGTTGTTCTGGACCAAACATGTCTTCGATTGGGACATTTTTGGGTTTTGATCACCTTGATTTTGAATATCACCTATTTTAAGAATGTCTACCTGACTAGCATTGTACCAGCAAGGGTTTTGTTTACTGCTTGTTCTGTTTAGCATACGCGCACATAAAACAACAATATGTTTTATTACATAGCTTTCCCTTCAGGTCGTTGCGATAAAAAAGAGTCGAATTATACTATATGAAATCGTTTACAATTAAAGCTGCCTCTTCTAATTATAAAATCATTGGTTGGTCAAGGCGACATATGAACGTATGTCTTATTATCGTAAGGACTCTCTTCTCTTTTGCGACTACTGTATTAAATCGTTTGAAACCCTTTTCATCTGACGCCTCATCTAGAGTAGATTCGCCCTTTCGATCTTCACCATTCTCACAAACGAACAGATGCCGATTTCTAGCTTATTCGAGTCATCCTATGGGTATTTCCATATAAGCGGTAAGTGTTTTGGAGGTTGCAACATTTAGGTTGTCATATAAACATTTGTTAATGCATCGCGCGCTAAAAACTGCGCATTTGTGATTCGTAGCATTTTTCAATATTGATGTTGCTCTGTGACTATTGGCATATTAGAGTTAACCCATCCTTTCACAACACAATGTCGTGCTTGACCTTTCCAACCGTTTGAAAACAGGCAACATGCTGTCTTTTTTGGTAAATTTACTAGGAATTGGAACATCCCTACCATCGCACACACAATGCCCTTGACATCGAATAGTTCGTCAGTTCAGGCTTCCAACCCAACCGGCGGATTATATGCAATGATTGGCACTAAAATTCCACCAAAGTGATATGCAATATTCGCCGGCGGTACCATATACGAGGGTTGCACTGTGGGAATTAATTGAACCAGCTCTGTCGCCCCACTTTGGGCAGTGACCTCACTAGTTTGACCCGTTCAACGAAAAAGCCTCGCCTCAGGAGATTATCAAGTAATTGGTTATGCCAAACGAGACATTGGTGGTGTGATAATGAGCAGTAGTTCAACTTGTGTGTATTGAGCCCAATGGAGAGAATCATTGGCGTGATGTTATGTGCACTTGTCTTGTGTGCCTGTGCGTTATGAGAATACTGAAGAAGTTTGAACAAAGGATGTGGTTCGCTATATACTGTTAATGTAGGATGGCACTGCATTCAATATGTCAACGGAGGCCTTGTATAGATGACGAGCAATAAGCGCCAGATGACTGCACTTTAGTATTCTAGCTTGTCCTTTCCACGGCTGGTTATTAGCGCTTAGGTGGTCATCCATTCATAGATACTCAGCACTCGTCGCATCCGTACACAAAGTCACAAACTCATTCACGTAATAACTCAGAAGCCAGGTAACTCACCCGACCACTAACTCATGCACGTACTCGCTTGTCTGCTCCATCCCTCATTCACTCACTCTCTCATTCACTTACTCACTGGTTTACTCACTCACCTGTTGACTTACCCATGCGAACACACTTACAACTGCGCGCACACACACACACACACACACACTTAAGCACGCACACACACGCACACATTCATACACAAACATACACACATACCACCAGGATAGACAACGTAACATCTGCAGTGGACAGATGTCCATTTGGCAGAGCAGCTAATCTACGTTACATTATTTGACATGGCATCAGATAAATGAGCAGGCTCTTATCCGGTAAACCACCTTTTTCTTTCACAGATGACCCTATGCTATAAATTCTTGGAGCCCATTTTGATGTTCACAAACTTTATAATCTGATATATTCAAGGTTAGACGTTCTGGCCGTATCAGGGACAGGTTCACATAGGATGATGATAGAAGGGTTCCGTTTTTTTAAACGAGAAACATAGGGATACAAATCGATGATTGCATGAAATGGCCGGTTGATATTGTAACTCCCCCATTAGGGGCCACTAGTTCGAAAAGGCAAAGGTATTTCACCAACCTCGAAACGTACTTGCATGGATTGCATTCATTGAATGTGCGATCTTCAGCCATTAGCTTTTTAAATTAAATACAGATGAACAGTCAAGTGGTGCGCTAGCAGCGGCCTGCAGTATCAGCCTTGACTGACGCTGTCGTTTTGGTGGGCGTACATTGCTCGTAAGTCATTGTTTTGATTACGACAATGGACCTTTGCGGATGATCCCAAATATATTTATAAACGTAATATATCTATATATATATATATATATATATATATATATATATATATATACATATATAATATATAAATATGCATATATATACATACATATATATGCATATATATATATATAATATATATATATATATATATATATATATATAAATATATATATACATAAATAGTGAAATATATGACACCGACAGATATAAACACTCATATATGCACATATAAGACAGAACGCGCCCGCGCTACCTATAGATATATATATATATATATATATCCACCTATATATATATATATATATAAGTCGATGTTGATGTAACTGAACGTATCGCCCTCGCTATACATAATATATATATATATATATATATATAGGAATATATATAGAGAGATATATATATATATATATATATATATATAGATATATATTGCTATATATATATCATATATATATATATGTATACATGTTGATATATATATACATATATATGGAATGGGCATATATACTGCATATATATATAGCACATATATATATATATATATATATATATATATACATATATATATATATATTATATATATATATACATATATACATATATATACATTGATATATATATATATATATATATATATAGATATATATATATATATATATATATATATATATATATATATATATATATATATATATATATATATATATATATATATATATATATATATATATATATATTTATAAGTCGATGTTGATGTAACTGAACGTATCGCCTCGAACTGGGGCGTATTTTCAAGCCAATAGGCTTAATTCATCAGGGTCGAATCAGAAACCATATATGGTTCATTGACCGGATGCATCAATACAAGGCAGTGTAAGCTCGTTTCTTTAAACCGACTTTCATAAACCATATCATGGAAAAATTGATTGAATGTGCTTCAAAAAGTTCTGAACTCCACGTTTCAGGTACTATTATGCAGCAGTACTAGCTGCTCGTCAAATGGTGTCCAATTTCGCATTTAAACCCGACTTGCACCTCGCAATATTTGTGAGTATAGACTGACGGGTAACCAGGTCTTGTTACGTTTAATAGTGACAGTTTCTGCGTACATGTCGCGATTTCACTTGTTATGCATGACAACTTTACGTCTTTGTGCTTGAAAGTGAATAAGCTGTTTATTCACTGCCGCACATTTTTGCAAATACATTTTTGCAATTATATTGTTAATATGCAGCATTTCCATGTCCCTCAGCTTTCACTTTGACCAATTTACTCATTGCATAAATAACCTGTTTTCTCTCTGATTGTCGTTCATGATGAGCCTTTTGTTATATAATCTATCTATAAATACAGACGTCAAATGCTTACTCGGGTTAAGATGGTCAGCCAACATCAAACAAGCACCCGCACCACGCGTATGGTATCATATACAACTAGTATTTGGAGAGAAAATAAATATCCTCAATTGACTCTATATCCTCCCTATGGTTTGGTGTGCAACAAGCAAGTGTTTTCAACCTAGCGCGTAATTGGTGCCCAGAAACACTAAAAGAATTATAACAGAATTCCACATAATGCGTTTTTAAGAATGTTGTAATTATGGGTGCTTTGGCAAGCAACTCGTCTAGACGCCGCTTGCTATTAACACAAATGATGCAATTGATATTCCAAAACGAATCGAATCTTTGGCGTGAGTCTGCCTTTGAGATAGTACAGTGTTAAGTAGAGAACGAAATAATGAATACTTATTAGGCATATTACCCTGTGTCATTTTAGAGCAATCGTGCCCGTATAATATATTCCACCGATGGGTTGAGTAAATAATGATTTGCCATCAGTACTCGACATAAAGCAATATTCATTGTAACCCCAAAAGA
The DNA here is from genome assembly GCA_034190875.2 of Urechis unicinctus. Classification (NCBI taxonomy): domain Eukaryota; kingdom Metazoa; phylum Annelida; class Polychaeta; order Xenopneusta; family Urechidae; genus Urechis; species Urechis unicinctus. The sequence continues at coordinate 13,798,508 of CM067346.1, forward strand.
CGTCATACGGAAGCCCTGGCAATATATAAAATTTGATCACATTACCAAAAGACCAAGCGTAAGTTGTCAGGGCGAATCAGCTCCTGCAGGACCAAATATCCGAAGCAATCGGCAATCATAGAGGGGACGAGACAATATTGGAATAACCCATTGCTGTGCTACAGCGGTGTCAATGCCAACCAAATGCATTGCCAGGAGGGTGTATACGACAGAGCAGGATCATTTGATTTTATCTGCTTTGCTGTGCGAATGTTCGCAAGAATTGATTGGGGGCATGGTGAGCACATGTGGAGGTTTATAAAATTTCTAATATGACTGAAAACCGAATAGAATTTCGGTTTTTATTACGCTACTGACCCACCATTTTGCGATATGTCATTACTTTCACGAGCGCATAAATACAATATTCAATCGATTTTAACTATTGTAGATTCCAAACATATTTCGGAAAGGATTTTTTCCCGTTAAGAAGAGTGAGGGAGGGGGGGTGGCGGGATAATAAAGTAACAAGTCATTTGCTTATGAGCACAATTAATTCACAGGCGGTTGACATTAGGATAACGACATGTCAATCATTTTGAAAGCAACAGGCTAGGATAGCGACATGTCAATCATATTGAAAGCAACAGGCTTTGCGCAACATGATAAAAAGCTCCCATTATTATCAAATCAGATGCAGCCACCACGGTTGCCCTTGCGGCTACGACGTAAAATCAAATTAAGTTTTATCAGGTGAGCTTACATGAACGTGTACATACAATTTACTGCAATCAACTAAGTTTATCACTACCAGACAGGGTAAATGAAAGCTCCTGCTGACGACCTGGCTAAATAACCAGTCAGTAGTTACAACACATTAAATGTCTGCGTGGTCCTAGCATGTATTTTGTATTTAGCGTGCTGCTCCAAGTAAACATCTAGATAATTCGGAGCATTGCAAATGTACCTCTGCGCTGTTGTCTTACATATGGCAAAATTATCAACAGACAAATGAATTCTGCTCATTAAAAAGCCTGCACATTATACTTCGGATCCCATTATGAAGCATTGATCCCATTACTGGAAATATACTTCAGCGTGATATATACTATCACTGGTTATACCCCGAACAGTAAAACAACTTATTTACATTATCTATAACAACGTGTAATATGTTTTACGGTAATGTGTACTATGCTTTTTTCAGTTTTCTGGTCCAAATCATAAATAAAAGCCAACGGTTTTCAGATCATAGTCTTTACTAACTGCTATATGTAGAAGAAGTTTTAATATTTTTTTTTCATGAACAGCAACGTCGCATCTTTTGCATCAATGTAATTTGGTCGTGAATTGAATTTTTCGCTCGATTTTCGTTCAGTTCCCATGATCCCCTAGGCCTATCTTCAGTATATATTCAGTATCACTTTACAATTCATCTTTTGGGTACAATACACTTGTAGGATGGTTTGTTAGGAATGTGGAAGAATAATGTATGTAAAATAAGTATATATGTGTACTTATCTCATATCACTGGTGGTATTTCTTAAAAAACGGCAATCAATTTACGCCAAATAATTTTCTTGACTGAGCAAGGACATCATAGAATTGGGATGGAGATTAAAAGTGTCGGATGATATTGGAAAGCATATGAGTCAAAAACCATATTTTGTTCCGTTCAAACAATTGAAATAGCCATATGGGCAAATGTTCCACTGGGAAATGGACACCTAGTTGCATTTATTGGAAATGCAAGGCTAATGTAAATGTGTCTAATACATTTAAAGTCAGAACACCATGCAGTGGCGGTATCGAATTTAGATATTGATGGAACAAAAAATGAAAAGCAGCGATCCGTTTAAAGCAATATTATAGTTGTCAAATATATACAACACTTTTTAAACCTGTCTGATTATCATCTGATTTGACAATGTAATCGCCAATGAATTTTCTTTGATTGTCTTGATAAAAAGTAATTTTACCTTTTGGCATAATCACTACATACTGATGTGCGACGTTGCAACTTGGCAGCTCATACAGTTGTTCAATAATTTCCATCTGATTTCCCTTTGATCTATGCCTATGGTAAAGATATCTTAGCGGGTATTCAATTGCACTATTTTCCTGCTTGCGGTGGCAAATCTCGTTATGTTATAGCATCTAACGGTTTTAGGAAAGTAGCTGAATGTGTTCTCTCAGTCAATGCCAAATTTAACATTCTGGCCACAGAGGGATCTAGGCTTGACATCTAGTTTACAACGAAAGCAATAGTCACTAGAAATGATGGTCCTATCCAGTTATACTCTTGGGCTACATAGTCGATTGCAACATATCCTATGACGTGGTGGTGTTATCAATACATGTCATGAGTACAGATAACGCGTCTTAAAAATACATAAACCTATTGTTGATGTATTTTTGACGTTAGTGGTTTTGTGAGAACCGTTAATTCACACAAACGAAAACGCAACAAGTTGCACAACACCTGTTTTGGACATTATAATTTAATTGGTATGTGTTGATGGTGACAGTAATTCGCATACCATGAATACATCTAGGTGATGTGGTGTGACACTTTATGGTAAACATTACCTCCATCCTACGAAATAGTAGATATCGTGATGTCATTCTGTCAAAAATTTGATTACTTGCATGATGTATTCCCAATAAAGCAGCACTCACAAGAAAAATAGCAACATTTGTTGACGTTACCCCGAATGAAACTTAATCCAGTCGAAATTCGAGAACAAAGTTACCTGTTTGGTATTCTATAAACACAACTGTCAGTCAATGCTTATACGACACCGTAAAAGAAACAAAACTATCAAATTACCCACGTTTATGACCATAAACAGACATATGTATTTGCTGTGTTGCCTACTTCAATGCAACATATCAATACATAGTTTCTCGTGATAGTATGTTCATGTATTGATTAAATTTAAATCAAAGAATTTTCTAATGAACCTATATACTATGTAACGATGCGCAATGGGTGAGTTTATCTACTTAAGATATAAGCTTACAAAGGTTATGGTTAACATTTGATCAGGCGTTAACATGTATAGAATTAAATAAATATTTTACGGACCAAAATATGATAGCTGCATTTGAGAAGACTTTAATTCTTTAAGCACCCGTGGCAAAATAAATAGATTAAAAGCTCCACGTGCGATTCATATGCCAAGTGTGGATACTTACACATTAAGCTAAGGTATGTACTATGTAACGAACTTATGCGGTAACTTATTCTTATACCAATGTTATCGAGGAATAATAACATCCTCAAAGCTATATAATTGCACCAAAATCAATTCCCGTGTCTTACCATGCTTATGTAGCATTTGAAAAACCAATTATCCTGCTTATGTGGAGAATCGGTATACAATGCGTATTTCATTTACGCAGCTCGATTGTTGGTCGTGCAGAGGATGTATCAGTAAATAGCCCTTGGATTCCACATCCAATCGGACAAAAAATGCATATGAAGTATCACAAGATCTGTACGCAATAACGCTACGGACTTTATGGCTAATAAAGACATCAACAATGTGGCTCATTTCGGTTTCTAAATAGTAAGATTACAGAAGGGAAGATGCTTAGCATACCAGATATACACACCGTTCCTTTTTTTAACGTCATCCGACCTTAATGTAAGCGCTTCTATTTGCAGTGATGTGATTACAGCAAACTTACAATCAACACTATTTGTTAGTAAGCCATTGTGGTGCATCATCATACTGTCACTAGAGAGCATGAAGCTAAACCAATTGAAATGCACAAGTTCTCAGGAACCTACTGATATGGTAATATCAATCATCTGTTATAATAAGTCTGCATAGTCCTAAACGTTAACACAGAGTACTTGACAATTGTACTGAACGAGAAATTTAATATGCTGCCCCTCGCTACAACTGCCTTATGTGTACCTTTAAGGAGGTCGGTACGGTTAACGATCGCTCTAAATAAGCGCGTACCCTACACATTGATTGACAGATATATATCTGATAGCCTGACACACACTACGATTGTTTTCGGTAAAATTATTGAGATATGTGAAGCACATTTAGAAATGAATTTACCAAAATTCGAGCCTCACGAACCCCATCGTCGCATTCACGAAAACATGCGTGTTTAAGATGTACTTCTCAGCATTCCTGTCCCGCTATGTAGACTTCACTTTGTTGGTTTCGAACGATGTTCGAATTGTCTTGGTTTAATTTTGGGTAAGTGCAATCAGTTTTGTGGGACGTTTAATAATTCTATCTCGCTATTGCATGCAAATTCACATTTTTTGGCTGGCGATTTAATAGCCAAAACAATACACATTACCACTTATATTTCATTTCTTTTGGAACACTGAATAAAAATAAATCAGGTTAGGTCGTGGCTAATAAATGTGTTTCAACTTGTAGATCCATGTATGTCCTTATATAAGGATGAAATACGGGTGTATTACAATAATCCCAACATTCCAACAGTAGCCATTCATCGCCTTTTGCTAGTCGGTTGCGTGACCGGGTTGCACATTCTCATACCCAGCTCGCCAAATCTACCAGAACCATTGTGCATGACCAGACGATACTGATAGCAAACGACTTTCTATGTGCATGCAACGATTAATGAAGCTGATGACCATCCGACTGAGCAAAACGAGCCAGAAAACAACGTGTTTCTAGAGGTTATTCACACATCAGCATTCATTATGCGACACGCAATACTGCCTTGTAACTACACAACATATGCGCAACACCGACTAGTCCGCCATTGAAATTAGCTGCTTAGGATAGTGGGTTGGTAGGTTGTGTTATGTTTACCTCTATGCAAAGCCCTCATATTTGTCGCGATCCATAAAACAATATAAACCCGCAATATTCGTTAATTTGATGGAAGGCTAGCAGATGCATCAAAACATCACAGCGGTAACACAGCTAAGATATATCATGGTAATAAGCGCTCTTTTCATCATTATTTATTAGAGATTTATTGGCGGATCAGATGTAATGCATTACAACATTGAATCACTGTGACATGTTCTTCCAGCAGGCGGACAAATACATATCACGAACATGTATAAATCTAGGTGTGAATTATGTGTATTAATTTATTCTACCCTACACCGGTACACATAATATCGTCACGAAAAGTTTATTTTCTTCGTTTGCTCCATTCCAACTAATCACGGTAACCTCTACCTTGTAGGGCCAAGTGTTAATTTGTAACTTCGTATTACATCCTTTGCTTTGCCAACTGCCTCTCAGAATCAATAACAACATAATACTGGTAGTGACCTACTAATAAAAGTTATTGCATTTTGCTGCCATTTACATATACGCCCCACGTCAAATTGCGCTAGCCACTACCCCGTGAGTTAAATTATGCCTCGAGTCAGATAATGCCCTAACTTAATGACGGTTTAAAATCTTTGGTTATTTGGATAGCATGATGGCCAATATTGATTTGCTATAGGTGTAGCAATTTACGTTGGCAGCGACAGTACCACGTGGTTCCTGGTGATCATTGGACGGCAAATGTTCTAATGAGAAAACAATGCATTGTGACAGCATGTGCTAACGTGTATGGGGACAGGCAGTTTTGACCTTGTTGTGTAATATAGACCTCTCGACTTGGCACCGGAAAGCCTGACATCCGATTGCTATTGGCTGTGGTGAGCCGTCACGGCGCTTTTGAATAATTTACCAATAGTAGGATCGTAGCATGCGACATGATGCGTAAGGCTCTGAGATCAATGTACATTACATTGGTCAAAATTACGCAAATACAACCAAATAATTGACACTTTCGTGTTAGGGGAGCATTTTTACCCATGCTACTAGACATTTGCAAGCAAACACTCGAAGTCTGATAATTTTGGTAATTTGTCAGTAAACATAATGCATAATTGTACTGATTTAATAAGCATCAAGCTAATACCATTGGTTTAGGTATATATACCGAGTTTGAAGTCACTTACATGACTTAATGATAAGTGCAAATCAATCCACTTGGCACTGAGAAGCCATGCGTCGTGAATCGGACGCCAGAGATCATAACCGTAGTCAAAATTAGTATTGTCATCCTAAACATTATCAAGATTAACCATGTGGAAAAGTAATTCGATTTTATAATAACCGCTTTAATTCCTTTGAGGTTTTATAAATTTCACCACACGCTATCACATCAGGACGTATAATACCTTGAAGCGGATAGATTAAATACGACTCCAACATTTAGAGGGATTTTAAGCAGCGCTTCTAACAGTACACACTGGATAGAGCAATATAAGAGCTCTATCACAATGCGCCGCACTCACTGTCGCAAACAAATTAGATGTCTGGCAGTGTCACGCGAACTTCAACACCGCTGAGCCTGCGGAAAATAACCAACAGCGCATACTGCTGACTGACAGCACGGGGAAAGCTGTATGTTCCTTACTGCAGAGGGGCGACGATTAATTTCGTGCAGAGTTAACTCAAATCAATAAGTCGTATATCATTGCTTGTGGCGAGTTTCAGCATAGACCGATGTGGTACACTATTGCTGTATCCCGCACATTCTACTTTGTAACTGACACCAAAAGGGGATTGAAATAGTTTCGTGCTGCCGAATGTCACGGTTGGAATTTATCTGTGATCTATTTAATGAAAATAGCGGTAATGCTATTAGCTCCCCGAACATCGACAATATGTGTATCATCCCATTGTATAACTTGGAGGCGTATATCATAGTTTGGGTGTGTTTTAATTCTCTTGCATATTCTCTTCTAAGTGACGTCATATAGTGTAATTTACACATGCAGACATTGTATTTTTTCGTATCTCAAGCCTGACGCATATCAGTCTTGTTATACTTTACACAAAGAAAAGCTTAGGATGGTGTTTACGGTATGATACGAGTCTGTTCTGTTGAAGCCATATAGCCTGTAATGTTCGTTGTGAAAGCTCTATACACCAGGCACTTAAGTGTCTCGACATTCGAAAGTTAACGAAATTTCACATCAGGTATCTCAAAAAGGCAGATTGGTTATTCAAAGCGAACGTTGCAAGGTCGCTCTACTGAGGCTTACATCGGTTTACATACCATCCGTAATTGAAATGTATTATTAGTTTACATATAAAATATATGCGGATTTGCATTTCATGATTCAGTATGAATATGAACAGAGACAGCACCTTGATTCCGGAAATCACTCATAGGCACTTGAATAGAGGTCTCCACGTTAGCTAAGTCGGTAATCTTTCCTAGCAGCACAGGCTTGTAGTCATTGTAATGCCATTGCATTATAAACTTTGCCGATCCTTACATACAACATAATTTGAACAAATGTTTACCGTTAGGTCAATTGCTAAGCATTAGATATTTAGGAGAATTAAGTGGTAGATATGACACAAATTTAATTATTATCTTTATTGGAATATGAAATATTTACACTGCTGTCACACAGTATGTACAACAACGGATAGTTTTGCGCATGTTGAGCTGTTTGACTGGGAACATAACTATATGGAATGGTGAAATTGGCGTTAAAATAGCAGGTGATTAAACCACAACTGAATAAAAATGGCAGAGTGGAAAGGCAAAATTATCGTTGCTTACCAGGCGTACAATGCCATTGCCGGCATTTGCCACTAGAATAATCGCATTGGTAATTGAAAACCGTGTGAGATAAGAACACTGAGGTTTTTATACTAGCTCTAGCTACCAATTCGTCGCTTGGAGTGATATAGAGAACCATTAACAGGGGCCATTAAAAGCAATATCTTATATTTAATGGAGCCCGTCCGGAACAGATCATTGAGTGCACCAAATCACGTTTAGGGCCAAGCACCCAAGCATGAGCATAAACCATAAGGCTGCATTATGTCTTTACACACTCTAATCAAAGCTTAGATGATTACAGCCCTATGTCCTATTTTACTTATCCAATGGCTTTCATTTTCGTAACATTGAATGAATAATAACAATGGCCAAACGATCAAGCCTAGGAGGCACGCATCAGGTTAAATGACGAAGGCCAATGACAAGGCTAGGCTGTTGACCTATCACCACGGAGAAGAATTGCAATACAATGACTGTGCGATTGATAGGCAAGAGCGAGATATAGCACAGTTATATGCTCCGGTTAATTCAAGAGGCAATGCGCAGATATATTGGGAATTCCAAAATCGGTTAATGTTTACTTAGGATTACCACCTCCATCCTAACATTGTATGTTGTTGGAATCCTCACACCAGCCCTCGTTTAAATTGTTCCCTGTATTGCATATGCGTCATCCTGCCAGATAAATATGTGACCACCGCCAAAGGACCAAAGAATGGCTGCGACTTTTTGCGTCATGACATTAAGGGATATAATAGATCATGTATTCAACTTAAAATGGTAAGTAGACAGTAGAGACCAACTGCAATGACCAATTATCCTACAATGAATATGTCCTAATCTCTATTTTGTCACAACCGACGTTCAACTGTACAATATTTGTTGTTGCGGACATTATGACCAACTCAGCTTTGTATTTCATTTTTACACATGGAGTCCGTAACAGTTCTACCCGGCAGCTTATTTTCATATATGCTGATTTATTTGGGTAAAAATTGGAGGAATGCCACGAGTATCGCTGTTCCACATGCAACTGATAACAATACGCTTTAGCGATTCACGTAGAAGTTAACGACACATGACACAATGAATCAACCATTTAGGGGAGACCAAGTACGAGGATAAATATCTCACAGCTTCTACTAGAAATGATTTAAGCCTTGGCAACTGAAATCATTGATGCATTTCTTATTACCCATGGCTTTATTAAAGTCTGCATCCGGTCTAGTATTGGAACCCAACTCTGGCTTCTCCTTCCTATCGGCTTGTAGACGGGATCAATGAGAGAACTAGAACAGGTATAGGGATGGATATTATAATTCATATGAAATATGGACACCATTGCAACCATGTTGATGTTAATGTTATACTTTGATAATTATAAACTTACGGCATAGAGAGATCATAATTTCACTTTATCCGTACATACTTGTCTAAATACGCTTGATGCTTTGTATTATCACAGCCGTTATAACGATCCATTCGACCTCCTAGGGAACAAATATATATTCAATAAGCATTAGTACAGAAGCGGGTGGTATTATTGAACACGACTGTTTAGGGCTCTTTCCCCTTTGCAGCACGCCAGGAACAATGCAGCAGCTTCTGCCAATTATCATGATGTACTGAGTCGATATGTTAGGCTGCATGACAATTTGATGAGACATCAAGATAACTAGTATGGCAGGCACGTGGGTGACAAACTTATTATGATTCTGAAATATAAACTTGTGTCAGAGGCAATAATTCCGCCTCGTCAATGGGAGGCGCGTTCTGACGTTGACTGATAAGTATACATCAATAAATGAATCGTATCATGATTATAATTTAAAATCGACGGAACACCAGGAGAAACGTATCCCTGGTATCCTGTATCGTATATTATGGGGCATATTGCGTCCGTTTAATCTCTAACAACAAACATAGTATCAGCATGGCTGATAAACTTGCACCGGTAGTTGTATGCTACCAGAACCGAAGACAAGATATATCTTTTTTCTATTTTGAAATTATCCAACCAGCACTCCCCTACTCATTTATATAAACACACGCTAATAATTTTTGTTTTCATCAGATATTATTCCGCATCATTTGATATATAACCTGCCACATTTTAAGCCATAATATAAATCGACTGCTGTTCAGGATTACCATGACAGGTTATTGTACGTTTGAAAAAGGAAAAAAAGTATTCGTGTAAGACCATCTACTATCCTCACATATACAGACCACTGCGTATGATTGTTGATCATACACCCAACTTTTAACATTGCGCTCATAATGCTTTACAATATCATTGCACTTGTTATTAAGTCCGATGTGAATAATATGGCCTTGTAACCGTGTACATGTGTTTTTTTTACCGTCAGGTTAAGTGTTGAGGTACTGCGATTCTGGCAGGGATCGATGCGTCATAGAAGCAGATACACGCAATGAGCTGCTGTATAGCGCGAACAATTGAATGTATTTGCTGGGAATATTTAAATGTGGCATAGCGCTTTCTATGCCCCAAGACACCGTTAAGGGTCATAGGCTGTACATGGAATAAATCAAGAAATGTTGTGATTCAAACATGAAGCTGCGATATGGCATCACTAACGGGCCTTGTCGCTAACCTTTCTTTATCTCAGTCATCCTTACCCTCATCCATGATCTGTGACGAGGTGATTATAGTATCACATTCCATCAAATTTACTTAGAAAATTGTCTATTTTATGATTCACAATATCTTCCCATTAAAGCAGGTTCGCTTTATTTGGTTGAATGCTGCTTGTTCATTGTCTCACGTTTATTTTATGTTAGTACCTACAGCACGAAACAACATACATATCTAGCCGAGCACACATATGCTGAAAGGGGTCAAAATGCCATACGTTCTTTCTAGTCAATGGCTCATGTCTTTTTATAAGGAATAACTTTCTTAAAAAAGTATGATGGGACTTATATATACAACCTGTTGTGCTAAACAGGCAACTCATATTAGCCGAATTGATGAACATCACTTAGGCTCTAAGCATTGTCGTTTAGCTGTGCTGTGTGGCATGAAAGCATGGTCTTGCAAGGTATCTGCTTTGCGCAGTGTGCGAGTCACATTCGAAATAGCCCTCAATGAGGATCTGAGGGAGACAATACTCTACTAAGGAATGTTTTAAATTGCAGCACAAATAGACCATTCGTCAGTGTCCGTTGTGTCGTTTCAGGGGATGTCGATCGACCTCATGCAGACTAGTCAATGGCATGGTGTCTTTTGACAATCTGTATAGTGCATCCGTCGAACAACAATAATATAATTGTGCTTACTTTGTTATTGTGTTGGGGAATTCCCTGAGGGTCAAGTCATGATTGTCCTTTGTAATGTAACCGCCGATTAGCGAAGAAGAAGGTTCTGTCCATGTATATGAATTTGGACCAACATAACCGGGAGACAGCGCCCTGGTAAAATGCTTCAGCCACTGGGTCGCAACGCCCCGACAGGACTCTCACACGGGACGTTTGTACAATCGACGGCAGATGGCAGATATATAATGCTTTACATTTAAATACATATCAGCGAATATTTATTTACATTTTTTGGTGATAAACAAAAACAATAGTATAATATAAATACATTCGCCACCTTTATGTAATGCATCAGGACTAACACGTCTTCAGGCACTATGACCTGGCGAGGGCGGGTTTTTTATGGAGCCTGTCTACGTTGGGGCGTTCTAACCCGCATTTACGAACAGGGAATGCATGATGACATTCAAAACTTTGATAATGTCGGCACAGCCATTTGAGCGAATAATTTGCCGCTGATATTGTCCACATTGCTCATCACAAGTTACACACAATTTATTGATATCCTCCAACAGCATTAATAACGACGTCGTCGTCGTTTTCACGGCGAAAAAACTCTTCATAGGAATACAAGTTTCGACTTGCAAGCGTCAAAAACCGCCACCAAAGGCTTCAGAAATGCCATTTTATTGGCAAAGTGTACCCTTACTCTGTCCACAATCCCCCGCCCAGACACTGTCGATAAGTAGCAGAAGTCCAATACGCCATTACATCTACTAAGCCATTACAGATTCTTTGTCTCTTTCATCTGCTTTATATCAATTACCTCTAATCTTACTATTTTACATCAGACTCTCACAGGAGCCCGTGCTGATATGAGGCACTTATATTCAAAGTAATCTAGCGCCTCCAGACAGACTGTTACTGCAATGTTAAGGGGGTCATAAATCGCGATAATTATTAGTCGCTGGCTTAATATTTCCGTGTGTTGTGATCGTTAAGTCAAAGTACCGAATAATTCGTACATGACAGCTATAATCATTGAGCATCCAAGCAACGTGAAATTGATATAGCATGTTGCTGTTTTGAAGCTGGAGGTAACGCTATTCTTTCATAGCATGTGTGATGCATCCCTCCGTCGATCATGTATATTTTCATGTCAGGTAACACTTACTGATGCAACACTTTCTAGAATTATATTCATTTAGTCCCACAACAGGCATCACTTCAGAACACACAATAGCATGAATGTATGATAACACAAACCAAACTACTCTTTCAATTGATTCCTGTTCTAGTGTAAATCAATTTATTTATCTTTAAACTTCCATAAAAGAAGTTTGCTTACGAGTAGGTTAGCAACTCTGCACACAACTTTACATTTTGATCTGTGATGTCAAACGCGAGGCTTTCGAGGAGAGATCGGTGTTGTTGATGGTCGAATGCTGAGCAGAGCCCCGTGATCAAATGATATACGACACGAGCTGATTGATGTTCGCCTCTGGTGGTTTCTCTTCCCTGAAGACCAAACATCCGACACATCAACTGTTCGTGTTTGATACACTTCAACATGTCGCAAAATTGATATACTAGAGTGTCTAGGCGGAAGCAAACACTATTCTGAATGATTTATTATCTGCCATTTTACTGACGCTGCTATCGCAAATAATAAGCTAATGCAGTTCACTTCGCTGAAGTATTCATTTGTGATAATTATTATGTATGCATTGGCTCTGGTAGTTGATGATGAACTGAACGAGATTAATTCTATAAATGTATGACTAGCCGAAACAGCTAGTTTCGTAGTGGTTGGGTGGTTTTGACGAATATTAAAAGCTTGGCCATAAAATTTAATGGTGCTTAGTGGATCAGCATGCGCTTCATTGATTATTCATATCGTCAGTACTGTTTATATAACTACAGCTTTATTATGAGTTTATATCCAGAAATGTCGTTCTGCACGCGGCAACGAATATTAAGTTATGCACGAGTGCGTTTCTAATGAGAGCTGTCTGAAATCAACCATACACTGGCCCGCAAAATTATTGTAAAGTTACAAAAGGTTCCATGACTGGGGTGGTAGACGAAATGGCAATATCGATATCAACAAGTCCGGCTCCAGCCTTTATTACAACCAAATAATTACAATGTCGATGTGTATCGTGTTAGGAAAGTCAGGTAAGTAAAGGGTTTAATGGCACACCAACCTCATGTGTTGTATTGTGCTAAGAAAGGTTAATAGATAGGATTGACCCGATTAAGCAGCTGCCTTCTAGGATGATTGAAAATGGAGATGGAAAAGATACAAATGTAAACGATTATCCGGTCGACTGACTGAACCAGACCATTTCAGCCTCTCGTCTAGGTGAAATCCGGGCCAAAATGGTGTGTTGCCGATATGGCCCACAAAAGAACCGCTCCCCTCAACCACATTGTTCATCGACACGAGTCGCAACCAACGGCCAGCAGGTTGCCCCTTATTAGTCGCCTCTTACGACATGCAGGAGGATACAGAGGGCTTATTTTAACCCCCGGACCCACAGGGTGAGTATCGTAATAGGAATAATCAAACCTAACCTCACCGTGTAATTTGCGTTTGTCTAATGAAAAACCGAGCCGACTGCTTGTTTTTAATAATGCAGAAACTGAATCATGCAGTAAGTACAGCTTCGGAAATGAGTTTTCCACCATGCAAATACCTGAACTCTTCTCTAATAATCTTATGCGAGACTTCTGTCTTCGCAGCGGCAAGGAAAAGGACAAGCAGCAGGTTTTCAAGTAATGGTACTGCCGTCACAAGCTAAGATATTTGTCTAATTACTGATGCGTTGAAAAGACCCGCATGTTATCAAATCTTGCAATTATCCGAATATGGGGTCAGCTATCATTGGCCGGTCAAACTGAGGCTAAGCTCGTGTAATGCGCCGACGTGACAAGACAGGAGCCTTAGCAAAAGAAAATGGCAATTTGTCTGGGATTTGCAGTCGATATATCTTCTAAATAAATTACCTTTGTGATGAATTTTGAACGTATATATGATGTACATACAAAGCTAAGTTGTTACGTGAATGAATGTATGCCTTCAACTGTGACAAGGATGACTTACTAACGGAGGGATCTGAGGGTGATTATGTCAAAGGGTAACCATAGGTAACATGAATGTAGCTTTCAACGGCAGACCAACGCGGGTGGTTATCATTGTGCCAAAAATAGTAGGGTCGGAGTTTGGGTGTTGGGTATATCACTTGAGGACAATGGGGCGGTTTATACTAATACCTTAATATAGGAGAAATATTGACGTGCTCAATTTAGCCACATGCGCTGGCATGGATAGGAGTTCTATTGTCATTACCAATACAAATGATTACATTAATAATAATCATAGCAATAATATGACGAAATTAGCATGCATAGTGCAGATATACTTGATAAATTCAATTTATAGAGAACATCGTGTGTAGGGTAATAAAAACGTACTTGTGACGTTAACTGGATCATTTATATCTCATAGGGTGTTAAGGGATAAAGAGGTTACTAAATCGAGTCATTGCCACATTCGTTCTTCGCGCTCGGCATGTCGACAATGTTTCCAATATATGATTTCAGACGGATAGCGTGATTGTGTTTAACACCAGTCAATGCTTCATTTACATCGCTTGTTGATCCATAAAGCAGCAACAAATTGAAGTTTGATGCCCTGTATTCTTACTCTACGCAGATTGTAAGCATAACCTTGACAACAGCTATGAGCACCCAGTTATGCATAAATAGGCTGGCATAAGAATCTGCGACATTGCAGTCATGACAGTTCTATTTGACATTGAACGGCTTATAAGCAAGATGCCCGTAATACGTTCAACTTTTGCAGCATCTTTTATTAAGACCTCTAGCAATCGATCAACCAATTGTTTTTACAAAAAGTGCGTTGAATTAGCATTTAGAATAACAACTAAAATACTGTTATCATAATATCATGATAGATACCGAGGAGACGCTTCACTTTATTACATTGACTTGTATCAAACGAATTGTAGCATAAATACTGTCCAAACAAACGTTGATAGAGTAACAGAATAACGGTACGTAATGTCAATGATTTAGTCAGCATAGAGCTTTACATGTCTATCAAAGTAAGTGATGGCATATAACATTATGTTTAAACGTACTCACTCGATAAATCATAGAATATGTTATTAAACTTCAAAAGACAGCCGTAACGCTCATGCTATAGATCTTTAGATATGCCATTCGTACATTCAATACTTAGATTAGTTCTGCGCAGTAGCTATTGTCAAAACGATACATAAGGGTCATTATTGCAAAGATACACCACAATGAGCTGTCTTCTAGGGCCAAAGCACCTGCATGATATATACACCTCTCCATTACCGCCGCTCCTTGTTTATTTTCTGTAAAAATTCCTGCATCTGTAGGCTAACCAAGAAGAGAAAAATATCATCGTAGCGGGTCAGTGAGCCTTTGTATTGACTTATAAGTAGATGACAAGACAGTGATATCCAAACAATCTCCGGAAGCATTGAATTGACTAATAAATAAGTTGCGCATCGGGTATAAGTGACAGTTATACAGAATGTCTAATAGTCCCTTTGTGTGCTCTGCAACGGATTGTGGCATGCACAAACTAAGCACAGAACATCTACAATTGTTTCTTCATGCAAGCCATACTGCATTGTTTGCAATTTAAATTATATTACATCACCTGCTAAGCGTTAAATATCGTGGAATGTGACTTAGACATCTAAGCTCCTGATACCATATGATGATAGAGCCATAACACCAATACAAACAGGTTTTGTAATTGTTGACAAGAGGTAATATAGGGCGCAAGGTAGCGTCTTTGGGTTAGAACATAGTGGTCTAATGAATTCATCTATTTCAGCTGGGCCCCTCCGTTTTATTGGACCATGACGTTCTTGACAACATAAGGCTATTGGTACAATTATGTTACGATGGCTGACGGTAGATAAGTTAAACTTGATGTCTTGAGTTTTACATGTAATAAGGCCTTCCCGTGAAAATACCACATACATCCGTGGTTGAAGGATTTGTTTTAATAGCAGCAAGGTCCCGACACGGCGTCTAACTATATTTAAATACATCTTGTGTTATTTAGGTTATCTTTAAGGAATAATCCTTAAGGTACATTCTAAGACAAACAGATTAAATTCTGGAAAGGTGAGAAAATGCATGATGACGATAGAAATTACTCACTATAAAGCGTGTAATGTAAAACAAGATGATTCATTCAAGACGAACATCACGCAGTAGTGAATTTAGCTTGATTTGTTTGTTGTACTAATATTACAATGGCTTGAGAACATCTGCAATACGGGTCAAACGACACCTGCGAAAATCGAATGCAAGCACAAGATGATAAAAATCTGCATATTTACGCCTAGGCTTACATGTGGTAAGTCGCAAAATGTCAACACATTATGCAGCATATCGACTGTGCTGCCTCAGGGACTACAACTGTGGCTAAAAACGATCCATAGTGCCAATAATGCTTTTGGCTTTTACTTATGGTTGAAAAAGTCGCTTAAGTGCAAATCTTAAAACTATATATATTTTGCATAATGTCAATGAGTCTGTGTCTTACTGATATACTTTGCGAGCTTATAATGACATCGGTGCTATGTCACTCGCGTTATCCCTCGTTTTCTTCTTGAAGCAGGCATACACGAAGTTTAGGTGGTATTATATGGTCAAGTCTTACACCGGTTTTATAGCCTTTGCATAATGGAAACGCTCTGCTCTTTTCCCGTGAGATTTGTCAGCATGCTATGCATTCATTTATCTCACAATGGAGCTGTCGAGCTCATTACACTCTCATTGGATTTTCCGTTCGAGAGTTGGCAGAGGCTCCACTTTGATCTTTCCCTTTATTTGCATTGAATCACAGTTTTTGAAGTCGCAGTGCTAACACTGGCCTTAACGACCTACCGTACAAACAAGCTGGCGCATAACGCCGGCTGTGTGGGTAATGATTCATGCCCGACTATCGAGTGCATATGGTCTTCGTTATGTCCGAAGACATTGATCTTAACTAACAAGTATGTGCACGTTCTCTCACCGGTGTATCACTACCCTCTATAAGTGAATAGCTAACATAAGTGACATTTCCGACCACAGACGTGATAACACTCATTAGAAGCAATCAAAATAACGCTGGGCTCAAATGCTCAGAGAGGGGGAAACATGTGCTGTCAAATACGACCGCGGGACAATAACTGAGGTCAATCGATCCATACCACTTATATATTGCGTTACACCTGCCACACAAAAACACAAAGGGGATATCTATTTTTCAATTATTCCAAATAAAAAAGTGCGAAACAACACATTAGCAGTATGGCAATCGTGAAGTCATTATATATCAAACCTCATATGTGCTGTCGGTACGAAGGGTTTTTGTGCAGTATAGTATACCCAATCCGGAGTTAGTGCCATGATTACCAGTTTCGGGTTGTGCTGAAACATATAGTTCATCATCCTTTTATATCAACGACAGCTACTCTGCGTAAATAAACAAATAGTGCACATACCTAAGTAGCAGGACACGGTTCACAGGCTTTTTTTCAAGAAATTTCGATTACGGTACTTGCAGATATCATGTCTCTTAACAAAAGGTTTAACTGATAATATGTCGGAATATTACGTGATGCAATAGAGCATATGTCAATCTTTTGCAATGAATATCAGCTAATCATGAATGCGTTTCCACTCAAATATAACCATATTGACATATGCCAATTAATAAACTATGTTGGATTCGGTGATATCTGACATATTCTCATTATCCAAAAACTAACGTTTGTGCTCTTTGGTAGGCAGAATAGTTTCCGTTAAACCAGATATTACGCTTGGGACCTTTTAGGTTTGGTTCAGTATTACCTATTTTAAGCAGACCGATGCAATCCGCAATGTACCAGTGTAGGTCTTGTATAATAATTGTCCCGACTTAGACAATTCGAAACATGTTTATAAGCTAGAACAAATGTGCACACTAGAAGCTTTGCTTATTGTACATAGCTCTAAAACGGCAACGCCTGAATCAACAGTCTAGTATTTCGGTATGTATAGGCATATTAATGGACCGCAAATGCTCTGACATTACCAGGCACAGCGATGACAAATGACGTGTTACTACTTTGCGGATATTTAGGCAATAATTACTTACAAATTAAGGGCTTATACTTTGCCGAAACTCCTGAACGATATGCATGGCATGACGACCACAACCCAATTCTAAGGCAGTATACAACAAAGATATATGGCATTGCCACCATTAAGATGAACGGTAATCGGTACTTATTGGTGCTCAACCCAATATGTTGTAAGAGTTGTTTTGACAATTGTACGACATGAGAAGACACAAAGTTGGTATTCTTTCATTCTAAGTACAGATCAGCTTTGATGAAAATACACGACCACGGTAGGCCTCTGGTCAATTAGCCTTGTCAGCATGTTGCGGACAATTTGCATTGCCAACGTAGTTGTAATGCATGATAATGAGTTTAGGACATTCCATGAAATTGGAAAACTGGTCGACCATTTCCACTGAGTATAATATATTTGGATTGAAACTTGACGTTTTACAAATGCCTACATTTTAGGCTTAAGCAGTACATTTCAATCAGGTCCATGTATGCCATATTAATTTGCGACATACATTGTATATACTATGCGTACCAGGTACACTTCTCAACGCGAACTCGAGGGTCATCTAGTTTTGACTGGCTCTTTAACCCTTGTGATTGTATTTACTCCGTGACGAAAGGGAAAACATGCTGCTTTAAATGGTGTTCGTGTTTCTTAAAATCTTGCTTACTCCCCGTTCCTAGCTCAAATGTAACTCTCCTTTTATATTTGCTTCAGCGCTCTATGAAATAGTTGAACGCAATATTGTACTATGATAAGCATGTCACAATCGATCTATAAATGCCTAAATGCTGATGCGCGTTCTAAGAGCGTCTACAGAAGTTACAACTATCTAACTCTAATGTAAATGTTGCGTCAGGGTAAAGTAAAGGTATTAAATACGTCGTAGACGCCACGGTGTGTGTGTGTGTGTGTGTGTGTGTGTGTGTGTGTGTGTGTGTGTGTGTGTGTGTGTGTGTGCGTGTGTGTGTGTGTGTGTGTGTGTGTGTGTTAGTGTGTGAGTGAATGCGTGCGTGCTGACGTTGTAATGTAAATTTACCAGACATGGGAACATCCCATCATCCCTTGATAACGAATACGTTCGTGAATTGACAATTCAATTCCAATCAGCGTTTTAACTACAACGATTGGCGCTAAAATAGCATCACAGTAATACGCAATTTCCGACTGCGAAACATATACAACTGTTGCTTTGTGGTGTCTAATTAAACCAGCTCTTCTGCCATCCTGCGGGCAGCAGGGCCACTTGTCCGGGCCATGATCCTGACCCATTCAAGAAACGTTCTGATATTCTAAAGTCATTGGTTTTGCCATTGGTGGCGTGATAATGAGCAATTGTTTTCCATAACGCTCGGTAAAATACTCCTCTATTCAGCAGAGGCAGTTATTTGCATTAAGTTTTCGGACTGAGACCCCTAAACTACGAACCTAAGTTGAAGTACTAACTAACTTTTTTTCCATGATGAAACTGAAAACGATGTTGATTAATTACGTTTGTGCAGCGTTAGAACCCCTTGAGACTTAATGTTATCACAGACATTGTCAAACACCGTACTATATCACTCAAAGTTCAAAATATTTGAAATAAGACTAGTGGAGGTTATCATTTAGGAGATATTACACTCAATCCTCTCCTTTGCCGTTGCCTCTAGTAAGGATACTGATGTAGTTAAGGAGCCACGGATTAGAAATAAGAATGATGCATGTCATATACTGTTAATGTAAAATAGCGCAGCATTCAACATGACGACGACGACTTTGTTTATATAACGACCAATAAGCGTCCGATAACTGCAACAAAATAACCAAGCTGGTGGTTTGTACGGCCGCTCATTCACACACACACACGACACACATACACTCGCACACAAGCATGCACAAACACCATCATAATTATATATATATGTATATATGTAAATATATATGTATATATAAATATTTATATGTAAATATATATGTATATATATACATATATATATACATGTGTGTGTGTGTATGTACGTGTATGTGTATGTGTTTGTGTGTGTGTGTGTGTGTGTGTGTGTGTGTATATGCGTGTGTGTGTGTGTGTGTGTTACAGAGGAGCAATTAACGCCAACCGTTGTAATTTCCATGTTTATTGTTTATGAACCATTCCACTTCTGTCCGTATCAATAACAGTTTCAAATTGTATGTGAACATGTTATCATGCGTTCGTAAGGTAGACATTGATCAACATGCAACATCAACATTTTATCATTGTGTGCCTGTTTCAGCCTGAGCTCTGAGAGAAGGGGAAAAGGGAAGTTTCAATGTCTGGCTTTGCAATTGAATTGTGTCAATTGGGCCCTTTGTCTCACATATATTTCCGGTGAGCTATCGGCAGTTGCCTTTATCCAGTTAACCCTTCACGCCTCCTGGTAATGGAAGCAAGTTTGTCTATGCGCAATCATCAGGCGCAAAAACATTACCCAATACACAGATAATGCGGTAAAAGATTGGTGACCTTTGCATATGCGAGAAATGCCATGTTTGTAGTGATGCAGCAAGAGCGGCTACCAACACAAAGATATATGCCGGCATTAGTTATCGACTCAATGCCTGTTTTATCTTGGGAACAGCGACGCAAAGTTTTCTGGTCATACCCCTGAGCTATCCAATCGGATACAATAACCTCTATAATGTGACGAATTGTTAGGCCGCCTAATAAGAGCCCGGCAATATAGGTGGCGTACTTTATCAGGTCTCTATTTAAGCAGATGTTATCGAAGGTTGCATATTCGCTCATTTCTATTGACCAGCTCGGTGAGCTCTGTGATCTTTGATTGACACGCTTAACATCAAGACAGGATTCCAAATATATTTTGTCGCTAGGATGTGCGTCAATGTCGTAATACCATTAAACTGTTATCGGTTGCTGTCCTAGTTTGTCATAACATTGCTAACCTCAGTGCCTAAATGAGAGCATTACTTCATACACCACTTATCACATTAGATTCCAAGGCAGGAAAGCGTATATTTGACAATGCTTGCAAGAGGTTTATGTGAATCCAACTCCCGATAATTTAGAATAATCTTTCTATTACAACGGTTGATTCACAGTCAACTCAATTCTCAACGCAAATACCCCCCTTGTGATTATTGACCATAAGGCTGACAGCCATAAGTAAGAACAAAAAAACGTAGAAGGCGATAACATCGTGCATTGTCTTTTCTGAATGTCACTAAATCATGCCATTCATGACCAGTTCGCTGTTAACCACGACCTGACCTTCTGCTGACAACATCAATCACTTACCATATTTAAGACGATTAACGTAGAGTATTAAAACTTCGTAGAGGAAATATATTTGTTTATAAAGAAAGTGACAGAGCACGATTGTACTGCCCGACAAAAGCCTTGCGCTTTGTAGCATACTTGTCAAGCAGATATTGTGTATTTACATGAGGGTTCGTCTATATTCTGGGCAAGAATAACAAGCAAATTTACAAGCAAAGGGCAACCTGGTCCTTAGGTTAAAGAGCTTGTGTGATTTAGGAGAACTGCGCCAGTCTCTCAGATATGCTCTGATGCAGATATTATTCCTTAGGGAACCATATCGTGTAGTCGAAAAAAATATGCCTTACACATTGGCAATAATGTAATTGCATTGTGCAATCTAACTAAGCCCGCACTGGGCAATGAGTAATGAACCACTTACAAATATGTCCTAAATGCGTGCCCTGTTTTGCAGCTTTATAATACAGAACTTATTATATAGATGTGCTTAGTCTAAATTTAGATTAAATGATAAAGTAAGGCTCTACAACATACTGCACGAAGAAGCACAACATCTTTCAATATATCACAAATGCCGATAAGGTGTTCAATTTCACTAATGACATTATTCCAATCCAACAGGACACAATCAGCGCACTGGCATTAATCAGTTACTTTCCATTGGTAATGGTATACAGCCCCCATATGGGAGATTCAAGCACGTACTGGCCGGCCGTCAACAAACGCTCTCCCCAATTATCATAGACATTATCATAAAGCAGGCAGAAAGAAATATATAACTGAGCACAGTCAGTATCTTAATAGGACCCTATATACTATACAAAGGTCATAGTCAGGGAATTCGGCCAAATCGAAATATTCAAGCTACCACGTTGTAGCAGATATGCATTGCAATCGTTATGGCCACATGCAAGAGGATACCAATGCAAAGACATAATGTTATGAAATTTGTGTTACTGTTCTTGTATAATTAACATGAATAAATAAAAGATCACCCGGTTTGGATCATTAACATTAGATATTACTCAATGCCATATTTGACGGACACACTAACAACCGAGGCGTATTTAGTTTGGGAACAACAAAAACATGGGGATCGTTTCACTGACAACTGGTACCAACAAGCACCGCTCGAACCTATCATTTTGCTAACATCTGTGAGAGCTTTCCTCATTTAAGATCCAATAAATTTTAACATCTTTAATTTCCTCCATTTCGTGCTTGTAATTTACACGCTACTCAGAGGTATCAAGCCATCCCTAATGAGCCGCAGGAAGAGTTTCAACGATAAACTTATCATCTCATAATTACTTAATCCAGAGCGAAAGAGGTTACCGGCTTCCGGGGAATCGTTGGGGCGACAGACTGTCTCAAATGAAGATATTAGCCTACCAGAGAATGAGCTGGCCTTTATAAAGAACACGGGATAGCACGCAAAAAATATATAGGTATTTTCACTCACTTTGGTCACTTTTGGTGATCTCGTGATAGTGGCTTACCTTGCATAACATGGCTTATGACACCATTTTACCCCAACAAAGGGAGAACAACGAAGATATCATTCTACCCACAATGCCACTTGCTCTAAAATGTCGAGGCAAGAGTTAAGTAACTAAAACAAAGCTTTTCATTTGAACCTGAAAAACAGGTTTTTCTTCACACGATGTTGTTGTTGATTTGAACAGACGTCTGCATAGTACCGGCTGCATTGTGCAGTAATAACCCTGTATCTGCTGCTTAGCCATTATTCCTTGTGTAGTTCGCCGTATTTGAGCCTTAAAATTAGGGTCTGCCTTAAACTGACGAAGCGATGGAAAAAAAATAGACAGCGCCACAACAATCACAATCAGATAAATATCTTTAACATCCGAAACAGAATAACCGAATACCTCGATTACAAAAATCGAAAGAATAAAATATATTCCAGAATGGGTTAAGCAACTCTTGACGAAATATTAGTTAAATCGGACTGCACACTTATCAATTCGATATCAAATTGCGGCTGGATTTGAGTAAATATATGCTCCGACTGGCTGGCATTTTGTTGCAGCAGAAGCGTTTGTTTTTCCTCTATTTTTTTATTTCTGTTTATATCATCACATTTGATCTACTAACTAGGAATGGACCCTCAGCTATATCAACGCATATAACTTACAACTGTTCAAAGCTTAAGAACAATTAATGTCTACCATGTCGTGTGTTACATTCAGCATTGCTTGGATTTCACGTGTACGTATATATCTGAACATAATTGATGGTCAATCAATGAATACTTCTTCCTGGCTATCATTGAAGTGTAGTGAGACGAATGAACATGTCTGGACTGCACTGCTCCGTGTACACCGGCAGCTCCAGCATCCCAACTGCATTGAATACATGATAACATAGACACAATTAATAGCACCAGATACTCAATCAAACATCGTCTAGAATAAATTGATTCGACTCCCTTATACCCCGGCAAATTTAACTAAGTTGGTATAATTTTTTGTTATATACAGCCACGCATTGGGGCTCACTTATGATTTTTCCGCTAGATAAAAACATACCACAGGAGGCCCGCCCTCAGCCGGGTTTTGATGTTTCTGAGCATCATAAGGTATGTAGGATTAACAAAAATGGCCAGTCTTATTATGATCAAACGAGCGTTTTCAGATACGTGCGTTAGGCATCCCCCGTATGAATAATTTTGTGAAACGCAAAAACAAAAGTCTTGCAGCACATTTCACTGTCATCGAAAAAGCTCATTTATATATGAGTTGTTAGTGAAACAATCATCAGAACAGCATTGGAGTCACTCAGCATGAGGTTAATATTCAACCTTTACTGCATTACTAGGATATTTCTTTAAAGCGAACATAAGTCATATATGAGTGGTTTACATTTCAGTTGCCTTATGACATTGGACACGTTAAATTTGTTCACTAGTTAGGTTATCAAAATGTTTTTGTGGGTTTTGTGTTAGATGTCATATACCAATTTTGAATCTGAAATAGTATGATGCCTGCATACGCAACCGAGGAAGTGTGCCACTCCAAATTTTAGCTTTGCAGCAACTGACAGTGCCGTAGGAATGTATGATACCGGGTCGAACATTGACCTACATTTGGTCAGATCAATCCAATAGTTAGAAGTTCTAGCCAAAATATAACGATATTATAACTTGCCGTTTAGGCGCGTGCCATTGATAATGTAATAACACAGGAAGAAGAGTTCACCAAGTTCTTTGTGGGAGTTGGTTACGCTGCCGGGGTCAGAGGCCTTAAAGCAAGCAAGAAGTTGGGAGCTCCGAATCAAATCCACGAACAAAGGGACGAAACACATTACCACTTAAGTTGTTCAATTGGGATAAATAAGATGTTTCAGCCCATACATTTATGGCATTTGTCAATACTAGCGCGCAACCTTCACCATAATAATATTGATATCAAGACTGATATGATTCAAATGTTATATTTTTTATAGATTCAAATAAAAAATAGTTTCGACAATTAACTTAATTTTTGTGGTATTTCCTTACAAATATTAATGTATATAACCAGTACGTTGGATAATCATCGATAATTCTATGATACACATTGCTTGAAAAAAAACATATAAATAATTCTTGACATATCTGATGTGTCTGATAGATTCACATTTGTAGCTAGATTTTGTTTTTGCCCATACGCTTCAAACTGTCGATCACGATCAGAAATTACTGCGCCATGATAATAAAACACTACTTCATGGCCGTTTGCACGGAAATTTTTGTATTTAGCCTGACGCGCAATAGACATGCCGTCATGATGTTAAACTTATTCATCCGACGGCCTCAGATTTTGTTTATATGCGATTATCACATGCAATGCCATGAATTATAGTCACATGGTATTGGCTGAATGGTTATGATTTACAAATGTTGACAATACGTTAATCAATGTGTACATGTGTTAAAACAACAATAGGTGATTTATATTTCTCCAGATAGTGTCAATTCCAGTTTATGCAGACATGGACTGCTATACAGCCAACATTGATGATCACATAAGCCAAACACCTCTTTTTAAGGAATTTCAAACACCAGAGTGTCGGATTGTTTGTTGTTTGCCAAACCATAAAGGCTTTATTAATATAACTTAAGTTATGCAACCGTGGCGCCATATATCGTCATATATACTCCACAAAGTCACAAAAATTCCCCATCCGACACACAAGACACCACTGATAGGATGGATTTTGCTCCCTTGATATGGCTGTGATTTGTTTTACTGCGTGTGAGGTACTAAACATATCGTTCGAATCCATAGCGTGAATACACTGCAGTAACGCCAGAAATACACTGCAGTGACGCTGGCATTACACTGCAGTAACACCAGAAACAGATTGCAGTAACGCTAGCAAAGACTTAACATGTGATATGTGCATACATATTCAATTCCGTCTTTCTACACCACTTACATGCGGACGATAAAGCTGCCTTTTATAGTCCTCATACAATTTTAGTATTTACTCTGATATATCCAGGGCAAATCTCACCAAGCTTGGCGAGATAATATTGCACATCCGTTTATAAATAATATATGCCTAAAGTTGTATTTTGATGCTAAACTTAAGCTATCGGCTGTGCGTTTTTGGGCATACACCGTTGCTGCCCATCTAGCAATTATATATTCCGCATATATCTTAAAGCAACACATTGCTATGACATATATTGTCTGATTACATGTCAATATCTATCATAACACTTATACATCTTATCAGTGAAATATGTTCTATATATAAACTATAAACTTGTGTACATGCCACGCGTCACGCTTTGAATATATTTCTCATTTGACACTAACGAGGTGGGTTGATTAATGTCAATGCAGAGCATGGATATGTGTAGGCAGGTATAAAACACAGTTGTCATCATAATCGGTGCAAGTTGTCTATGAATCAGGGACTATTTGTTTTAAAAATAGACAACCGCTTCGTTCAAAAATAAACTGCTGCAATCTTTTTGATTAAATCTAATTTGACTATTAATCTCAGTTAACAGTCAAGCTCTTGCAAGCCACATACATCAGAAAAGGGCATGCCAAATATAACAAAGTTGATAACGAATTCATGACTAGTATGTCTTTTAAGGGAATGGCAAAAATATGTAATTTTGGACACAATTCTCTTGTAAGCCTCATCATATTTTTTTTAGACGTTGCTTAATAGACAAAGTATATGCAACATACAATGAACACAATTGATGGATGTGATTTGTTGTTTTGAACCAAAATTGTCTGGATATTCGTGAATAATTTCAATTTAAGAACCACAACACGTACATTTATTAGCATGACCTTGTGATGTCCTTGACGTGCTTATGACATTTATATTTAATATTACCTATGAATTCTTTGGACCAGCTGACCCAGAGAGAACTAAAGAACTCTATGTGAACAATTCTTGCAAAGCTCATTCTTTAATATGCAATTTTTGTTTCAATACCGTTGGCGATGAGGATGTGATGAATAGCTTAACTTAGTCATTGAGCTATTGCGCGTGTTATAAACAGATACTACTTTCCCGTGGTTGCAATCGTGTAGCATTGGTAGCTTTGTTTAAGAAAGCAAACACCGCAAAAGCGGAACTTATTATGTGAAATCAGCCGTTAATATATAATATATCGGGTATATGCCAAACAGAATCAATTACTTTAGCTGTACGGATATCTTGCACTCCGTGCATACCGCCAGATGCACAACTTTGAGCTATATAGCATTGTAACATTTGTTCATTCCATATTCACCACACTGTTGTTGCCACTTTCTGTCGTGCAGAGCCGATAGAAACGACCCTATTCCAGCTTATAATCAACTATGTGAGCTTGTTCTATTTCACTTTTGATTTAGTATTTTGCAGATTTAAAAACTAAAGATGTAGCTATTGATGGAATAAAGAGCCTCTCGTATCATTATTTGTGATGTAATACCGTAGCCGAAATTGCATTTAGAGGAACAAAGTCTCTAGATTAGCAGCTCCTCATCCATTGCCATTAGCTTAAGTTCAAATATGGTTAGAGCCTATACATCATTGCAAACGAGCATTAAGCTAGCTATTAGAACGACAAAGCTTTCACAAGGACAAGTTTAAAGGGGAATAAAGCAACATCAATACAGCATAATATGGAGAGGCAGTAATAATGCGTTTGTGGGAAACGATTCGCCCGCAAGTAAACCATGGTCGAATAACCCAAAACAGAAGTATCTTGCCTTTAAAAGTGTTTTAAGTTGTCAACATGTCTAATACAAAACTGTTACAATGCAATGAATAAGTGTGGTAACGGTGCAGTTATTTATAGCGAGGTGAAAGGGGCGATGAGGCCCTTGATGGCCCTGCCAAAATAATGTTCTTGTAAAACCAAATAGGCGGATGCCGCTTCCCTATAATGTCAACAAGCGGCATGACAGATTGAATGAATGTGAAATCATCGTCGCCCTCAAATAGATACAAAAAAGGCCAGTCAGTTAAAAGTAAAAGTGGCGGCAGCAGTTTCGCGACCTGGTATATTCGGTCCAATGAAATGTGAGAAAAGAAAAAGTGTGACAACAAAAGCAGCTGCATTGGTGATTTTTAATGGAAAATGGAAAATCCTGTTGAGGAAGGCAGCAACTTTTGTCGATCAACAGTTAAAAATTTTTGCCAATGCTAATTAGTTCATACTTTACAATATAGTAGGTCAATTATTTAACCAGCCAGTTTCGGTGGATGATTGAAATCTGTAATATATTGCCTAGCATATGCGCATCATTAATTCCTAACGAATAACTTATTTGAATGTTTTCAAAATAATAGTTATAATTATAATAGTCATTATTAATATTTGTGATTGGAACAGCACGCCCAAACATAAGACGGAAATGCATCCTTCAATACAGTTATGCATGTTGGACACGACCTACGCGATGTTTGCTTTAAAATACTTTGACTTGATTAAGAATAACGTGTATTGGTAGTGTGTTCATCATGTGTTTAATCTTATAGTACACCGACTCATTACACTAGTTAAATGTTGGAGGCGTCCCCATTAGGTGACGACCTCGGGTCGATTTCATAGCGGCCTTCGTTAAGTCGATAGTTTACAAGTGAAACTGTTTTTCATATCATTCAAATCGATATTTGAACGATCGACTAAATCTTTTGTTCTGCTGCGTTCCCTGAACCCGTCCTGATAGCCACAAGTTATACGTCATGCACAATTGTGTATTGACTATTTAACGCACCAACCTAATTCCGCTCGTATTACTTTTATTAGTCAAACAAAGACGAGCATCGTGCAAGCCTGTTGTTAAACATACTTTTGTAGAAAACGGTGTGCCATTACGCCAAAGCAATTTGCAAAAGTATCCAAAAAACATCCTTGTTGGTGCATGGTACATAACGCACTTTACTCGGCGCCAATGATATATGATAACTCCTTTCATTTGATTGGCGAGGAATCAGCATTTTCATCGATCACCTTTGATGCCCGCATAAAATGTCAGATTTGCTGAAGTTAAAAAGTTTTAAACCAAAATGTTTGATAAATTTCTACAATAAGTGCTCTGAAACCAATGGTGCAAGTGCAAACATTAGCCGTAAATTATTCGACGAAAAGAAATGTTTTTAATCGTGACTTAAAGACTTTAGATTGTCGGTATGTCTTAAGGAGTTAGAAATGTTATTCCACAAGAATGGGCCAGCAACACCAAAAGTCTGCCGCTTCTTCGCACTCTTCGTTAATTATAGGGAGCGATAAGATCGTCGACGTACGTTGGTGCCATCTTATATACTGATTTATAGACAAGTACCATAATCTAAAATTTTAATTCGATGCATCACTGGCAACCAATAAAGCGAGTGCAGAACAGGAGTGATGTGATCACACTTTGAGTGTCCAGTAGTTAGTCTTGCTACTATGTTTTGTATTTTTTCGGTCGATGTACGAGGGATGCAGGAATGCCTTACATCTATTTTTGATGTTTTGAATGCATGTTTTACTTGCTCCCGTGACGATAGGTCAAGAAAATATCTTATTATACAGATGCCTGTGACCTGCGGTTTCATTGATTTAAAAGAGTCAAATGTTACGTTCTAGCTGCAGGTGGTGGATTTATCTTGTGGATTTTGATACATCACCATTTGGATGTAAACATGTTAGACATCTGTCTCAAGGAAATGACCAAATATTCTGTTTTTTCATCTTTCATTTTCAGATGATGTTGACGCATCCATGTTTGAATCTTTGCTATGCATAATTACATTTTTTTGTCAATGGCGCCACCGATGAGAGCTGATATTCGCAGTGTGTATCAAGCGACCAAGCCTAAAAAAAACATTATTGCCGCCACAAGCAATGTTCAATTTAAAAAATGCATAAGGATATTTTGTAATACAAAGGAAGGACCGACTTAATCATATGCGGTATATTACGGCTACTTAATAGTTTGCATAAGCGATAGAATTAAGTATATTTTCATTTTTTTCGAAAATCACGGACAGCTGTTGTATCTATATTTGGGCATGACTCATTTTCAACCAGTGTTGGCTGCATAAATCTGCGATACTCATTCAAGCTCAGCAGTATTATCAACGCTCACCATGTGGACGATTTGTGGCATCCGGCATTAGACTTCCGCTGATCTGCAGCATTGATTCCCATACGAAGGAATTGCTCTATATGGTTTCCTTTGCAACCCGAATATGCATCTGTTATGCACCGTTAAATGATATACACACTTTACGAGAATACGTGGCGGTTTGGCTACAATTATATACACTTAATTGATCTTCATATAACAATCAGTCTGTATAGATGAAATATGAATTTGATCACGGATCATACCTTCGTTCCGGCGAAAGAGGTTGCAATTCTTGCTTCTATTTGATAAAATCATCAATCCTCACGTTCTTTCGGCAGAGAGCCCTAGGTGTTTACTGGTTAAAAAACGTATGGGTGTTTCCCAAAGATTTGCCGACTTTCCTTGCCTCGGTAACTTTGTCACTACAGGCTGTTCACATTCAATACGACCCCAAATATTTTAGAGATTCCTTTTATGTTCCTGCAATATTCGCTGGATTGCATTATATTAATATATTCTACTTCGTGACTTGACCTAAGGTCAATTCACCTCGACATGGTGCACTAAATTTTGTGTCTGCTCATTTTAGTATCGTTTTCATTTAATTGAAGAATAGTATATAATGCAATTATAAATGCAATTCAGATAAATCAGTGGCATGGTAATATCAGCCGCCAAGGCTTGATTAAAGCTCTTGATTCAATATTTTATTCATTACTTCGGACCAGACATTGTCGAGATGATTGAAACATCCGTGCAATAAAATTGACAAGCTTGACAACCCGAGAGTAGTGATCAATATGCCTTATTGTCTATAATCACTTGAGGCAATATTTGGCGGAGCGTGGGGTCATGCCCCGTCAAATCATCGGTGGATAATTAATTACCATTACGAATTGCCCATGAATGATTTAGAAACTATTGCGCTGTGCATGTAGTTTTATTCGTAACATGAAAAAAAACTATGCGAACACAAAACGGTTATGTGCAATTGCATGGTGCGTATGTATTTAGGTGTGTATTTGTGCGTCGGTGTTTGTGTCTGCATGTTCATGTCATTCTTAAACGGGACACAAACTAAGATCAAACAAACTGGTATATACCACTATGTCCAATTTAGTGAAACAGCTTATCAACATGCAGTTATAGCCTGTACAGCAATACCAGACAATGACTTATGCATTATGTAAGTACGAGCATAACTGCGCGAGCAGGATTAATGATACACGAGCAGTATAAGTCATCTTTGCGTCAGCCACGTAGTTTGATATGTAACAACTTAAATTAGATTCTTCAATCATTGGCACCAATAAGGCACTATATGAACGGACTCCTTGCCAATGTTTTTTTTCTTATTTTGCCAAGAAACAGTACGTTAAATGTAGCGCAAACACCATAGCTTTCAGCAATAATATAGCATAAATCTGATTGATAGGATTCTAGTAAGCCCATGAGCATCTGATTTACCATAGGATGAAGCTAAAACAAGTGAAGCTAAAACAATATATATTACGATAGAGGATTGATATATATATATATATATATATATATAGATATGTATATCAATATATATATATATATATATATATATCAATATATAGATATAGATCATAGATAGATATTTATATATATATATATATATATATATATATACAATATATATATATATATACATAAAAATATATACATATATATATATATATGTATATATATATATATATATATATATATATATATATATATATATATATATATATATATATATATATATATATATATATATATATATATATATTATATATATATATATATATATATATACATATATATATATAATTCTTGCTGAATTCTAAGTATATTTTCACCTAATCTGTAGGGTTGATAAAGCCACCTATCACCTTAACATGTCGAGCACATAGCAACTTATGCATTTGCGAGAACATTTCACACTCTCCACTTCAACTTTCAGGAAGCTTTGACGCTATCAAGCCGCATGCTCATTGTGTTGTGGCTTTGTCGGCTATGAGGCTATACATCACCGATCGTAATTGTCACCCGCCTGCATATTGATGTCGTCCGAAAAAAAATTATGCATAATGTTGATCAGCTCCTTTGTTTAGAGGTGTGCTAGCGCAGCACATCCATCTTCGTTTTTTCAACAGAGCAAGTGTCAGCTTTTATAGATGTTTCCACTCGTTTCCGTGCGATTAGTTCGCCAATGTCTCTCTCGAGAAAAGAGGTGCTCCTAAATATGTTATCTTCGACTAGCGGAACGGCCGCCGATTTTCGCTCTGTTTTGTGGTCGTAGAGCCGGGCGAGAGGCCAAACAGATTCCCTTGGAAGTTTGTAAAGTAACGTATACATCAATTGTCAATCTCATCTTGACTAATTTATTGTACGCAAAGTATGTTCTGGGATTGCCAGTAAGCACTAATGGAGTAGATTATCTACTAAGTCTGCAAATAACCGCTATTACAAGGGAGTAAGAATGTTGGCTGTACAAGGATTCCCTTTAAATTACTACAACATCTGTGCGCGTTTATTGCATGATGTTCGTCTTTGTTCATAATGTTGGTTAGGTATTCTCATTACGCAGTCATTTCATACTGTTCATGGATATCATTACAAGTATTGCATCAATTGCATAACCTCTCTACGTTGACAATGGACCTATGAAGAAGAATTTGCGTACGATAAACTGCTGTTATGACTGTCGGCGTTCACTTAAGATTTATATAATTCGAATTTGGGTTTTTTTGGCAGTCAGCCTCACTAACTACAATGATCAAGGAAGGCTCATTTGCTTCGATAATCGATACCAGGTTGACAGTGAAATCACCTGAGCTTAGGTGGTGAATCAAATGATGCGGCCCACAGTGGACATCAGTAATCTGTTCTCCTCCATTGCCGCGTGTTGGTCGGTTTTAGTTGCGATTCCCTACTACTTAACGCTCAATAATCTTATACCACAGGGACCAAATGAAACTGAGTGCATTTAAGTATGCGATAGCATACGAGATGATTTGATCCATTTGTTGAATGGCATTTCTATCATATTAGTTTAACATTGCAATAACACTGTTATACGGTCTGGGGTCGGACTATTGGTCATCAGTTCCATAACTTAAATTAATCAAACTATGCCCACCTTAAACGATTTACTATAGAATGTCGTGTATATCGACTACGAAGATTTGTTTTTGAGACATCTGTCTAGTGCCAATAAGCAAGCGTTAATGGACCCCCTTCGTCTTAATTTTCACACTTTCAGTATACTGCGAAGGGTGAAGAACAGCTCCTTGCAAGTGTTAAAACATTTCCTGAAACTATCGAATATACATCTCTCTATTTTCTTAATAATAACGCTATGCATGTATGCGTGCAAATAACCATGTGACATCTAATATTGGTTAAAGTGTATTATTTTATGCTGGTTGGATCTTCGACACAGGCGGACCACATTTATTATTCATGCTCTAGACTGTCAAAGTATCCTGCGTAAACGTTGTGAAAAACTCAACTGAGCTCTATCTTATATCCCTGATTAAAATACCTCCAACACCTTTCCTATCATTCACTGTTCAACCCGGGTATGAACTAGGGAATCATTTCATGTTATACAATATGACTGTAACACACGTAATAATAAATATAATGCATAGTTAGTATTACTGAAATAGCCATGTTATTTCTATATCAGTGTATCCTTCTCCGTGGCTTAGGTGACATAATCTTCACTTGATCATTCTTATGCAAAAAATAATCATCGATAACATACGCCCATTCAGTACGGATATCAAATAGCATGGGTTGTAGCTATTTCAATAGCATTCGAAATATTTGGTTTACATGATTGTGAGCAGCAGGGTTATTCGCAAATCCCAAACATGCGAATATTATTCACAGTAACACAATGACGCCCACACGTCTAACATTAGCAACGTTACACCCGTAATTGCATATGCGAACAATGCTGTAATAGGCTCAATAGGTTTAGCGATTAGTATTGGAAGTACCGTACGTAAAGTTGATGCTGCTGTATTTATACACGGTATGCATGTATTGCTTATATCAGGAGTGAAACATGCATGACATTTTGTGTCAACTCAATATAATTCGATGGACAGCTGTTATGTGTGTGTGTGTTTGTGTGTGTATCGAATTGCTACCGAGTGACAAGAATGCTAATATCAGATAAATATATATATATATATATATATATATATATATATATATATATATATATATATATATATATTTATATATATATATATATATATATATATATCATATCTATATCTATATCTCTCTATATCTCTATATATATATCTATATATCTCTATCTCTCTCTATATATATATATATATATATATATATATAAATATATATGTTATCGGCGCTGTGTTTATAAACTTCCCTCAACCTGATACTCAAATCTTCCACATGTCCACCAAATACAGTATAATCTCCCTCATTCTGATATAATGCGCAATGTCGTGATATACCTACATGCTATCGCATATGTGACAGTGACCTGGATATCCCAGCAGGCTTCTTGAGCTAATGAGGTCATATGTTTTTCCATCTCCCCTGGAGACCAGCTTGCAGTGAGATTGATGTCATTTAATCTATTATCATATCTTGGGTGCGTCGGTTATTGGTTTACTTGACTTGGTCATTCGTGCTATTTGTGAAGGTCCATTCACCATAGGCCATTAGTTTTATAGTTGCTCACGAATGGTTTTTTCTGAGGGACGTTGCAAAGATTGCATTTACACACTGTTCTGCTGCTCTAACAATGGCGGCTGTATTGCACATTGAAGCACTCTGTCTACATGGCTTATTTAGTGTCGTGGTCTAACTTAATGAGCGCCATCCCTCTCTACAATGAAGTTGGTAAAGCGTCTCATCAACAGCTTTTGTCTACTTGCACATGATATTGAGTTCAATTTAGGAAGTATTTGCACCATACGTATGACGTAACACTTATGGTAACCAGCTCATTTAAGGAATTAACAAAATCACATAACGTAACACTTAACACTAACCAAAGATTTCTATGGGTCATATGTATCGTTTGACCCAATTTTCGAGTAAATATTGTAGACAATGCACCACAAAAAGATACTTTATCTGCACAGGAATTTGATTAAGCCCATTACCAGTAATGAATGTTACATGTGAAAATCACAATGTTGGTGTGACATCAAGTAGTCCAGTCTAGTTTCTGCAGTGTCTCTTACCTTGATTTGAACATTTACCCTAAACGTAATACGGGTTGGTGAGCTAAGCATCTGTGATGATCTTTTGGCATTGGCAATGTGTTTTTTGAAAAATAACACTGATGTAAAATTCCACAATCTGTTTCCACGCTTTTTTGTTTCGTTGTTGCTAAAATTAACCTTACCTGGTTTGGTTCGTTGAAATATTTCATAGCCACATTGCAAATCTGATCACAATAATCGGCTGCCATCGGATAGGGTAACATTGCATAAAAATTCAAATGGCAATTATTGCTGGCGGTTCGAAATAGGGCTGTAGAATTACCGTTGATTCAACGTGCGTCCATGCTTGAAAATAATATTCGTCGATAAAGTGGACATCGAAGAAAATAAGGTACCATATATAGTACTTCGCCCAACCAGAATAAACTATTATAAGGACAAGTATCCAATTATACTAATCCGTTAGGCCTAATGTTCAATCATATCCAATATCTAACACCATTGGTCTAAATTGACAACGCACTGTGCTTGTACAATATTTAAATGCTGTTCATGTTCAACTATTCCAATACCGTATAGGTTATCATCCCGTAAATATGATATATGGACTTGTTTTGGGGGTCAACAGCGAGGAGAATTGGCCATTCATTTCGCTTCCCTCGTTGCCTGTCGATATTTTTGAAAACTACTAACGGTTATTAAGGAGGGTAATTGCGGCCTATACATCAGTTTATTCAGGGTGTTGGCACGCCTATCTCGTATTTAACCTTGGCATAAATGTACATATTGCATATTCAATTACTTCCTGATTCTTGTTCATAAACTTGACCCGCTACATGGAGCTGCTACGTGTATTGGTGTATTCGCAACTGATCGCATATCACCAACCCATCCAAAACAAACACTAAACCAGAGTTTTGCCTTATTTTAAGTTTGGTTTATTTTTTACTCGTCAGGTTTATATCTTAAATTGGATAATTAGTACGTCCAATATACTAGACCATGTCAATACCACTGATGATGTAAGATGCTTAATCACTCAATGTTCGTTCCACAGCAAATTCACCTGTGTGTCTCGGACTTATAATGCTCTAATGTTCTCATGCAAAGTTAGCATTTGCAAGCGGCAACAGGTAATGCAGGGCAGTGATTCTTGTATATTGTATATTGGCCATTATAACATAACATGCATTTCGGACAAGCTATATTTCCTAAACTGCTTGGAAACGCCCGTTGCTCGAGCTGTCATGATAAAGAGATAGTGTCGTAATGTAGAATCTACCTTATGTTAGATTGGCTGTCTATATTGGTTGGCTCGCAGGAATGCACAACTTTGCAATGGTCTGTATTCCGTCTATAGCGATCTAATAATGTGTTGGTCGATGCGGTCTTTCATTGTTTGCTCTCTTTGCCGGCATAAACAAAATACAAGCGATTTTAATTCTTTACACTTTCTTTGCACATAAACCCCAATGACAGTACGCCATCTCTTTTATCGTCCGATAACGTCCAAATAACGTTATATACCATGCCAATTGTCATAACATATATGAGCAATTTTGGCTTTAGAGAATAATGATTCATTGATGAGTATTTCAAAGCGATAAATAGTGTAACAGGCATATGGAAGCTGCTCCGGTCGGTCCCGTGACGTATATGACAATGTTTCGAGGTTATAGCCTGCAACCCGAGCCACAATTACCGAGGGCGAACTTGTTAACAAAGAGCAGTCAGAGCACAGACCATAAAGTTGATTACGAGGCCACATTTGTCTTAGATTTTACTTTTCAAAACTGAATCATCAATATATGTGGTATTTTATAATACATATCTTCCGTTAAGAGTAGATGATCTCGTTCAAGCGAGATAATAATTGCCTGAGCTGGCCAACACATCCTTCACGGTTTGTAATTATAAATGGTGGTTTTTTTGCGAATGCCCACATTCCTCAAAACAACTTTATCCCATAATATTGACCCTAGAACGTTTCAAACGCATATGGTACTACACAGTGCAGTTAAGCATTGCATATTCTATCCCAATTGCCAGCATGAATTTTAGATTAAGTTGGACGAGAAAAGCCCAAATGCAAATAAGTTAATGCGGCCTTATTGATCAGCGTTGCTTTTTCAGCAGGAACCAATGTAAATACAATGATCAATGACAGCTGCATACGAATACACGCTATATTTTCTCACTCTCGCTACCTCATCAGCGTGTGACCAACACATGTTACGGCACGTCTGTACAAAGCAAGTAGATTTTTGTTCAGCTCTGTGTGATACAAAAACCGCACAATGTGATATACAGCTCATTCCTCAAAAGGAAGAATTATAGCGTGTATTGTTTGTATTGGCTGTTCAGATGTGCATAATTTCGTGTTCCATCGTGGTCATACTGTAGATGACTCGAAGCATCATCAACAATGCTTGAGGCTATAATTGCAAACCACGCTTTGCTGCAAATAGTATTAATGAAAGTTGTCAAATCAAAAAAATGTTATGTTGGACCGTTCACTACCTTTCATATGTCGCTTGAAACGCCATATTCCGTTAATTACGAGTTCCGTATAGTACGATTTATTCTATCATTATGTAATATATGCATATAAATATATATATTTATATTTATATATATATATATTCATATATATATATATAAATATATATTTACAAAGGTATATAAAAATAAATATATATATATATGTATATATATATGCATATATATATATATATATATATATATTTATATATATATGTATATATATATAGATTTATACATAGATTTATAGATATTAATAGTTTCGCGTTTCACACAGACCTGCGGTAATATGATTAATGATGATAATGGCTAGAAGCTACTAGACTTCCCCACCGCAATAACTAGCTGAGCATAGCGACCTGTAACAAATATGTGGCAGGTTCTTGTTCAAGGGATGAATTATAGTGATTACACCAACACCGTTTCAATGCTTTCGACTATCGTCACGGGGCGCGAATCGTGTTCCTTGTATAGCGACATGCAGACACCGCTCTGGGCAATGCATACAACAGGCTAATGTGCGGTGCTTTGTAATCGATCTGGATGTTATAAATGGACTTATAAACACAATAGTTTCATTGACGCATCGGCATTTGATTTAGTCAGCGTAATATGACATGAATATCCGCTACCGTGATATAAATTCGTACAAATTGTACGCCAATCCGTAGCGTAATAGAGAAAATATATCTCAGGAATCATAGGATAATTGGTGTCCTATAACAGCTTTATTTTGTCCAACAAAACAGACAACCACACATTTATGTACAACCACTCCCCCGCCCAAATCCAATTATGCGCCTACAACCAGAGAAGCTCGGATAAAAGGCTGGGTGACCTTCAGAAATTGCATCAGCAATAATGTTGTGGGGATGCATATCTGGTAGTTTGTGGTATACATATTGCGTTAAGCGGTCTTCATCTCGCATCAAGCAAGATACAATTCTCTTGAGCTGACATAGGAGGTCACATAATATATATCCAATATAACACCATTTTCAATGATGATACTAGCGGAAAATGCCAATACGCCTCACAACATGAACACATAGATTAAATTACCATATATATATATATATATATATATATATATATATATAGATATAGATATATATATATATATATATATAGATATATATATATATATATATATATATATATATATATATATCCTCTATATATATATATAATATATATATATATATATATAGATGTATATATATATATATATATATATATATACATATATATGTATTTATATATATATATATGTATAAATATACATATATGCATATATATATATACATTCATATATATATATATATATATATATATATATACATATATATATATATATATATATATATATATATATATATATATATATATATATATATATATATATATATATATATATATATATATATATATATATATATATATATATATCCGTTATCATTCTGATATCACCTCAGCAGTAAAAGTGTCTTTTAGTACCGCTAGCTTAATTTCATTTATCTCGTAGACTTACATCTATCTTGTGAATTAACATTAATTTGTTTAAGAGCTAGCTTTACTTAACGCTGACGAACGGCAGATATGGAGGCGTTCTTTGAGCTCTATACCCACATATTCATTCGCTCTAAAAGATACTGCAAAAAGCAAACCACCTCGTCATCATCTGCATGTAAATAGAGAGATACGTATTGAACATGTTCAAATGAACGAGTCTGATTGATGCATTCCTCGCGGCTTGAAGGCGCTTAATGGTAGAATTATGAATGATATACACACATCCGACTATCACCTTGCATCACTGCATAAATATTAGCTAATCAACCAAGTGTCGATCGATTTCAAATACAGTTTGGATTTGTTCGCAAAAATCGTCGAAGCGCGCCATTTTTCTAGCACAACAAATCGATGACTCTCTGCGAATATCGAATGCATGCGTATGGTGGTTATTCAGTCATGCCATGCGTGTATAGTAACACATTTATGGTATGTTGATACTAACTTCGTCACAACGTATGTTGTGTCCTACACACATTATGTTCAGACTAACGCCTGCTGATTAGATTTGATCTTCGTATATTTTGTTGTAATCACAACCGCTCATTTGTTACAAGTGGATGCTTGATTGCGAAACAGGTTACCATTTATCCTGTTAGATGTAGACTACTGAACAATAATCAGTGGCGTACACTGAATCGGATAGGCAGGATGTTTAATTTGCGATATCGCTGTCGGTTCCAATACCTACAGATGGTTTCCCCAAGCACATACGATGTTGTTTGGCGGGTATACAAATATCCGTTAGGGTTTTAATGCCTGAATCGCAGCTATGACAGGGTAACACGTGCCCCGTAAAATGTAATACAGGGAGGCTGTTATGAAAAAATGTTGTGTCTTGAATGAGTGACTATATTATAAAAACTGGGGACAGTTATTATACTCCAATCATGAAAACGCACATTAAACCGCCCGTCGTTGACAGATTAAGTTATTTTAATGCAGCATTGCTAGTACAAGCATATGCAATAGCCGACATTTCCGTCATAGCGAAAATGATTCATATGACCTTATATTAAATCGTAAAAAGTATCCAATCAGCTTAGCTAACGTCCGTCTCCAGTTAGCGCTTCTAATTAATATCCTAAGGAATAAAATCAGTCGAACTCACGCACATATTAGACTCTCAACTTAACACACTAACACTACAGCTGCAAGATTATAAATAAGCCAAAGCATCAATGGCATACATGTTTATCACGAATTTGACTGATCAAACAATGCAATTAGTTTTCTCGGCGGCACAACATGGATGAGCAATTAAGGAGAGCATCTATATAGCCGGTTAGCTGTGGACATTACAAATGAAATATGCAAATTGGGCCTATAGGTTGGTTAATTATGCGTCGCAAAGAACTATTTGTGATATGATAAACGATACTATTAATACATTTTTCTGCAGTAGGATAGTCTACAA
This sequence comes from Urechis unicinctus, assembly GCA_034190875.2. NCBI lineage: Eukaryota > Metazoa > Annelida > Polychaeta > Xenopneusta > Urechidae > Urechis > Urechis unicinctus. Next base: position 13,839,137 of record CM067346.1, read on the forward strand.
TAGATGTTTGTTTACTAAATGGATACTATAAATAGTCTGTCAATAGTCCTTTGGGTTATTTTGGTCAGTAGGTGGTTGGTAACATGTGCCTATCGCATAACAATGCAATGTACGCATAACACATGAGTGATATCTTACCACGTGCAATCTGTGTGTTGCTATACATTGAATAAATCACTGGGTTCTTTCCAATTAATTTAGCCAGATTCATAGTGTGCTACCACATC
>CM067346.1:13844363-13861863 GCA_034190875.2 Urechis unicinctus
TGAAAATTTCACGGGAGGGCAGCGAGGGCTGTTGCGTCTCGAGGGGCTGGCGACCGAGAGCCACGGGAAGTTATGCTGTGCGAAGGTGGTGGCACTTTAATGAAACAACCTTGAGTTATTAAACTTTACGTTAAAAGTTCCGCGCTATGGTAGAACTGATGCTATGCGCACACTCTTTAATCGGCAGCTATTACTTTCGGTTCTCAGCGCACATTCGTCGCGCATTCTACACATCATCAGATCGCTCCGATGCGCGTTCGCTGTTAGTACCCTCCCCTCTCTGACGACTCCACTATCATTTTGCGCACATTTCAGCATCTTGCTGCGTTTTACACTCGGGTGTTGGTTTTGTAGAACTTTCATACTTTTTACCTGCGACGACCGAACTACTGTTTTGAGATACTTGAGATTATCACCGTAAGAAGTCCAACTGCCACCTGTCATTATGCCAGAGAAATGTGTTGCCAAATTGTGCTGTAACACAGCAAGTAGGGGTGTGTCAGTGTTCGCATTCCCAGAAGCAACCCACAGTTGTGGAACACAGGCATTTAATAAGAAATGGGAACCAATTTATCTCATCAAGTATCCCAAGTACAAGAATGGAGACTGCATTGTCAAGGCCAAACAAAGAGAACAAACTTTCGGTAAGAATTTAACAATTTACTTTGTATATATATACTTACAGATCAGAGACACTAATAATAAAATATGTGATGCATATATTATAATATAAAACTGTATTATATTTTTGTTAGACTAAGTCGCCTTGAACAATTTCTTGTTCAATGAAGTTGCTGTCAATCCAGAGAAGTTTGCACATCTGCTTGATGAGTTTGATGTACCTCCACCAATGTGCTCAGCATATGTCAGACCTGACAGAGCCACAGCTGTACTCCAACATAGTTCAAGATTTAAATGAGTCGTTCATGATGTTCGTGACAGATCAGGAATTTTAAACCCCTTATATTGCGCTGCGTCACTGGGGAATGCCTTTCTGTTACGCGCCACATCGCATGTTGGTTGCGGAACTCTGATATGCTTCCCCAGATATCCCCAGCACCATTTCACAATTTGTTTGTATGCGATATACCAGCACCGCCTGGAATCATACATTTGGAAATTATTGGAACGTATGTTCAATAAACCATGCTTAAGTTTAAACAACTTTAAATTTGATGAAGGATCAATAATACTCTCACTCGTGCATAGCTTGTTCACCGCCATCCCTTAACCGTTGTATATGCGCCCGTTATGCAACTCTGAGTGCCTACGGATTGAGACCCACCACATAAAATCCGGGGTGATGTATTATGCATGTGACAGGAGCGTCATGCAGTTCATTTGACTAATTCAAGTCAGCCATCACTTTTTTTAACTGAGGAATTTCCTTACAGCATACATTATGTGGCAGTCAGCATTTGCGGCAGTGAGAGCAAGTACAGATGAAAGAATATAGTGGAATGTCGCATTATTGTTTCAACAGTACTTTTTCAAATATTGTAAGATTTTTTCAAAATGTTCTGACAATGCATCATTGTCATTGATGGAGTTCAGAATAACTTAATTGTGGAAAATGTATTCAACTTGTCAAATGGTCTAAGCTGTGGATATTTGTACATACTTTAACAGAATAACCTTTCAGTATTTTACATATTGCAACGCGGAGCACTTTCTAAACGCTTAAAACGGAAACGTGAATGATTATCTAAACAAAATGCCTGGTAGCCGAAGGGAAAAAGATTCCCCGTAGAGCTGTAAATATATATAGACTTTACCTTGTCTAGCCATGTCGTCTTTGAATAAGATGAGACGGGCGCTTAATGATCTCAATCAGGTTTAATGAAATTACAATGTGTGATAATCGCGTAATCGGATCGAAATGGTTTATTAACCAGATATCGATGGACAGCTGCAGTCGATTGTCTTATTCCTCTGACAGCTCGGCCAACATCAATGCGCCGGGATCCTCTTCGTGCTCCAGTTCAAGCTGATACGGTTTAATCTCCGTCTCTTCATCAATTTGATCTGAAAACTCTGATGGAGCATTGCGGTTAATTTGTCGAGATCGTCGTTAAAACTATCCGTATCGCTCAAACACTCTTCTGCTGACGCCATTGTCGCTATGAACTCGGTCAACTATTTTTGTGATGTCACAGACGAGCGACCTTGTGCAGCGTTATACTCTAATAATTTCGTTATTTGTCCAACTTCTAACTTCAAATCTTCACCAGAGCATTGTTATGCATGAATCTTTCGATATATGGGATAACAAAAATCGTTTTATTTGCCCTTTAAGTAAACCGATGTCAGTAAAGGGGCAGCAGCGGAGCCGCGTTTTGTATCATCATGACATACATAATTGTCGGAGATGAAGGGCATTGGCAGCAGCTCTAAATAGTTACTGATGTATTCCCGGAAGGTTCCAGGAGCAGTTGTAAAAAGTGAGATTGACTGCCAAATATTGTTTGTAATGTTTTTCATGTGCACCTAATATACTTATTTTCATAATTTTTGGCAATCGCTCAGGTGAAGCTCATGTGATATGGTTTGTTCTGTCAAAGTAAAGCATATCAGTATTATAGGTTGCAGTTAAAACAAATTGCTTACTTGCGAACCTTCTAGGTTTCCGCTTGGCGAACAAAACACTGTTCACCTTTGCAACAATCTTGCAGGAATCGGTCATGAACAAGTGCCAGGTGAAGTGGTAATATATATATATATATATATATATATATATATATATATATATATATATATATATATATATATAGATATATATATATATATATATATATATATATATATATATATATATATATATATATATATATATATATATATATATATATATATATATTTTTATGAACATGTGCCAGGAGATTTGCATATATATATACATATATATATATATATTTTAATTTGTATTTATATAAACATATATACTTATATATCTATATATATATATATATATATATATATATATATATATATAGATAATATAAAGATATATATATATATAGTATATACAGATATATATATATTTATCTTTATATATGTCTATATATATATGTATATATTACTATACATATTTATAACTATATATATATCTATATAAATATATATATCCTCTATATACATATAATATATATATATATATATATATATATATATATATATATATATTTATATATATATATATTTATATATGTGAATACGGCGTTATACGCGTACGCATTGCACGACTATTGTGGCAATGCGGTGAGGGTTCCGGCGAGTATGTAAGTTTAAATACGGATGGAATCCGACAAGCACTGCATGCTGACTAGACCGGACATTGGGTCTTGATGTCGGTACTAAAATGATATTTGCGTTGCCATTGTCGATATTGGCGTTGACATTTCTCCCGTTTATTATGGCACGTCAAAACTAGGCGAACGCCAAACTGCTTATGACTTCCGGAATGTAAGGTCTTAGATAAGTAAACCTGATACTTAACAGAGATATATAATTTCAAACAAGATACATGTCAGTGCCGCTAATGTAATCGCCAATGTATGTTATGACTTCCGGAATGCATACGACTTCCGGAATGCAAGGTCTTAGACAGGCAAACCTGATACTTAACAGAGATATATAATTCAAATCCAGATATATGTCAGTGCCGCTAATGTAATCGCCAATGCATGTTATATATGCATAACAATATGAACACGGCCACCAATATTGTACCATATGTCCAACTTCTCTCTTGAGAGACCCTGAAATGTTTGAAGCGGCATGTATATATTACAATCGCTGAGTTTACGAAGTGGTACCTGTAAAACCTCATGATTTGGGACAAGAAGATTTACATTTCTGCTGCATGGCATTGTTTGATTTGCATTCCAATCATTCAGAATGCCCGTTACGGCACCTTTTGCCTGATCCAAGAAATGGCGTTGCACATTGTCTGTGACAAGCTGACTATGCCAAATGAATCGAGTCTCACCTCGGTCGTGCATTTCCATTGCTGATGATACGACAAAGAAAGCTACTAATGTTCTACTTTCCCCTCATGGCGTATAAATGTCAATAAAACTCTTTCATCGCTGATACTGGTGTACAAATACATGCAGATTACCATTAGTCCTTAATGTGGAAAACCTAATTGAATACTACCCAAGTATCGCATTGTGGTTGTCAGGCTATGCATATCCTAAAGGGGTTAGAGCCTGCAACCACTTACAAACCGTTATTTTAATGATTTCTGCCTCCATTACTTGTCAATTGTTATCAGTATCTTTAGTCAAATGTGACCAATGCGGAGGTAAAGCAAGTAGAAAGGGCGCAAAGTTACCTGACTCTTGTGCAGGAACTCATAGGCATAGAATGTAGATTATAATTATAAATCTTAAAACCTGAATAAATTATTCATGCTACGCATGTGAGAATTTTAAATCCATCTAACAGTCGGTCTTGTCAATGTAATCAACTTATCTTTCCTCTGTCATTCAGCATTCATCGCGGTATGTGTGCATTTAGTATAAACCAAATTATGTTGTAACTCTGAAAACGATCATGCTTTGTCTCCTATATATGCCTTGTTGATGAAAGCCAACCCTTAATCTTTGAAGAACATCAGTGATTGAAGGACGCCTTGGCCTACTAGCAGTATAAATAAAGGGCTGTTCTGGTTATTATTGGAACTTAAAATTATTTTTCTAACATCGATCGGGGTTTTATTACATGTGTTTGTATAGCATACATGACGAATGCAGATTCCCGTTGAGTCATCCAATAAGAGCTGGCAGTGATTAATTGCTATACGAACATGGAACGCTCTGTCTTTTCACATGCAGGTGTGGTGATACATTAGACCATGGTAGGTCAATCATATGACATGACAAGTCGGGTAAACTGTTTTGCTTTGAATGCAGTTCTTGTTAATTTGATCCAATGAAATTAACCTGACGCAATTACCATAAATGTGTCAGTGAGTGTGCACAGGAAAAACATCAAGGCATGGTATAAAAAATGAATAACTGATAGTTACCGAAAAAAACATTTAGCTTTCTACGAATCATATTCATGTTTGAACGAGATATATTACAATCAATCAAGACATTTCCTGGCAGACCGTATCGAGGACTGCATTATATAACGATGGTAATATCAAGTATTCAGGTTGAATGCTCATTGTATTACACCAAAGATTCAATCAAAAAGCAATTTGCCTCGTTGCTCCATGATTGATATATTGTCTTTTCCTGGATATGCATATATAATGGAGTACATAGAATAAAGTAAATTCATTCAGACGGCTGGCAAAACGTTTCATACCTTACATATCAGTATTGATACATATGATACATTCGAGAGGATTGTGTTTGTATTTCTAGTTCTTCATCGCTGCTGAATAAGCCCTATAGCCCCAGTTGATCGGTTAATAAATAGCGCCTAGCATTGGCAAACAAGGACGGCTCCACAGGAAGCCTCAGAACACCAATGTGCAATGTTGAATAATGGAAAAATTAGTGTTCGTTCATATTCATGATAGGCATGTGAGAAGTGACCAGAATTACGCAGCAAAGTCAAGTTGTTAATTGATCATGACAGCTACAGATAAATTATCTACAACATGCACCGTGGTTAGGTGATTCGGTTATGTTGGATGAATTATAGATGCCCTCTGGCATTTTGGAACGCATAGCAAAAGCTTGGATAGCTTGGGAAAGGCCTATGTGATGACCGCTGCACACAGCAACTACATTTGTTACGCAATACATTAAGCCCGGAACAGGCCGGAGTTTTGTAATGCACCAGCTCAAAATGATGAAAACATTACTAACTGAACGACTATGAACCTTTACCAGATGCTCTAATAATACATTATAAATACAAACTGCGTCAATGTCTTTTCATATTACACTCTACCGTTGTTGAGTGATGATCAAGTACATACAGTAGAGGCGGGAAAATTTTACCCTCTTTTTGTTTAGTTATAGACACTAGTCACGAAGCCGTCAGCAGGTGTAGCAGCATATAGTTACCTGTGCTGTTTCGTGAAAGCTGATATTTCCGTTAGATTCTTAGGCACATAGACGAAGTGTCTATCCCTACACATCGCTGAATGGCATCATTGTCAGATCATTTCGCGACGTTAGTTAGTTTCTGTTGCAAAAACCACACGAGAGTTACCTCATGAAATATTTAAAAATTAGATCCGCTAGATAAAACAATCTATCCTCTCTATGTCACTGCTAAAGGTTCCCCAGCATAAAATAGAAACACATTTCTGATTATTTATTACACTGTACCATTGCTAGATAAAGCTTTATTAGCATCCATTGCTAGCCCTTTTGCACGATGTCATACTGTCAAGGATATTTTGAACATTTAGAATCGTTAATTACACAGCAAATTTTCTAAAGGATGATGGAATAATCGATTACCGCTGTTGATTTATCAATCACTATGGATTCGATGCCCGATTCTATTTACGCTAGTAAATATAATTATTCTAGCTGCATTGTCATTGTACCCGATTAACACTACATTTAACAATCGTAAACAGATTTACGCTAGTAAATATAATTAGAGAGAGATATATAGATTATATATATTATATCTATATGCATTGTCATTGTACCCATTGTACCTCATTTTGATCATTTAACACTACATTTAACAATCGTAACAGAGCCTTATGTAAAGTAAACACTTCAAGCGAAGGTAACAAATAAGAAATATATATAATATATATATATATATATATATATATATATATATATATATATATATATATATATATATATATAGAGATATATATATAGATATATATAGATATATATATATATAAATATATATAATATATATCTATCTATATATATATATAGATATATTTATATATATATTTGTATATTTATACATATATATGTATATATAAATATTTACATATCCATATATATATATATATATATATATATATATATATATATATATATATATACATATATATATATATATATATATTGTATATATATTAGCAAGTATGCGACCTTTAGTGGACAAACCGCAAAATTTTCGTAGACTTGGGTCTACGAAAGGATATACCAGTATGTCCACATAAAGTCAACGCACATTTTTCGTAATAATAATTGAAAGTATTTTGGTTTGACCATTTGAATATGATAGTCTAATGTTAGTGACGCACAAAGATCATTTTTTACGAGTGGTTTCTTTGGATTTTGAATATAATACCGAAATAAAGTTTTAACAACTAACCATTCGTTGACATAAACCGCAAACCTCAATATCTTCTATACAACCGTATATATTTCGACCCACCTTAACAAAGTAAACGGTAATGATTCCGGCCATGCGAATAGCCGCTTGTAAAACTAAGATTTTTGGGTGCTATTGTCTAATGTTGTTCGGTGTAATGTTTCTGCTTCCATCGAGCGATACCCTCTTCTCATTGTAACTTCGCTTGTCTGATTGAGCATATCACTTCATTCCAAAGTGAAGCTGCACTCATAAAAACAATTTCGCTCTGGATTGTGGATAACGAGATGTTTAAGGTTACAAGATGAATTTATAAGTGACTGTCTGAATCTAGTACATATACCCTTCTACCCTGATGTGCGCAAATGTGCAGGGATATGAAAGCCAGTGCCTTCTGGCTAATAATGATTTTGCCATCTCACCAAATATTATTCGTTTTTTTCCCAGGTGCAGTCCCGGGTTAACGCGGTAAGCGCCATATTTGTTTGTAACCGATGGCGAATAAGAAAGCCCCCGACGAATTATAAAAAAGCAATTTATCAGCACTGCCTTGCATTCAATCACTATCGATGACCGGCCAAATAGGTCTCACCCAGCTTGTTTTGAGTACCAGGTCAATCGGTTTCGTTTCTCAAGCTTAGAGCTTACAATTCGTTCAAGCGAAGTCACTGCTTAATTGATCATATATGTACAAGGTGGTGGACGGTATAAGAACGAGACCAATATCGGATGTGTATGATGCCAAGACGGAGCTGACACGGATGCTCGTGAGGCAGCACGGCTGCAACACAGAGATGTCGGAGGCTTCGTGAATGATCCAGGTCTTATTACAGAAGCAACACGGAGGTGATCATCTGTGTTGCTGCCGGGGCAATTTAACCCCAAGATTGTGCGGGTTTAATTTCTTGTCTATGGCTCGCGGAACCCCCGGAGGCCCTAGGTAGCCATTGGAGGAGCCTGGCCTCACAACCGGAAGCACACAGGAGCCTACACGTTACAGTTCGAAGCACACCAAGGATTGCTACTCTAGGGCGTTTCAGGGACCAACTGCGAAATTTCATTTAATTGGCATCATTCGAATACGATTACCGTTGAGCACCATGCCCATATTTCATGCTTTGGTAAAGCAGAAAATATTACGACCAAACAGATTATTTAACAACCATGCGAAGAGCCGATTGTACTTTTCACGCAGAAAACTGTTTCAGGTTTGGTGTATATCAGAACAAGGGAGCAGAAGTCGATGGGGTGCATGGTAATAATCGTTCGGTCGAGAAGTTGACTCTCAAATGCATTGGATATATTTAGGCTGAGGTGTTATGAAGAGCACTCGACAATCGAATAATGTATTTAGGTGCAAGCTACCAATCTAAATCAATATGATTGTATCGCTCTTTACAACCCAGGCAACCAAAGCGACAACAGTCCTAAGCTTATGTTTGCCATGTCAATGTCTGTTGGTAACGTACAATCAGCCCTGTCAAAACTAATGCAACATGCCTCAAAAAACATTTTGCCTCGTTGTCTTAAGTGCGGGACGGACTACGGGACTACTTGGCGGATATTACATATGAAATGACCAGATTGGCATCGATCCATCGCACCGTATTAGTTACTGACACAGAAAATTAACAGCATGTATTTAGTGATGTATTATTTAGTCTGTCTATTGAGAAAACGGGGCAAAACTTTAATCAGCAAGTGTCGTGTATTATTGGATCACGGTGGTCAGCTCTGCATTATGCCATAAATTACTCTGATCTCCTGTATATCTGGCGTGCGTTTGACGCTAGTCATCAGAATAGGGAAGCTTATTAGTTCATTTAGCCATGAATAATGGGTGAGTAGAACCCTCTCTCTCTCTCCCTCTCCCTCTCCTCTCTCTCTCTCTCTCTCTCTCTCTCTCTCTCTCTATATATATATATATATATATATATATATATATATATATATATATATATATATATATATATATATATATATAAATACATATATACATGTATATATATATATATAATATATATATATATATATGTATATTTATACATGTATATATACATATATATTTATATATATACTACATACATATATTTACATATATTATGACATTGTTACTGTTCGTAGTGTTGAAAAATATGCTTACGGTTGTGGAGGACAAACTTTTGTACGAATTTTATCAGCTTGATTCCTGTAACATGGCAGCCATAACTGGGGATGTAATTATAATCCGGAAGCAGTGTAATTCGAGACATAGATTTCTACATCATCCCGCCCTCTTCTAGCTAGCAAAAATGACAGAACGTTGGATTGGAAGATTGTATCCCTTCATCGTGTCTTACATTCATAATGTCGAGAGGGCTGTTGTGATAATTGCCATGAGGAATAAATTGATATAATGACAGGATATCTAACGTAGGCTATTTCATGCAAGTTTCGGAAAGATGTTGTTTAGTATCTATGTAGGATGCTATGAGCGCCAACGCCGATATCATAACCATTTTAGGTGTCTGTTTGCCTAGGATTTCAGTCGTCATCTGAACCATTCTCAGATAACTATTGATAACTTTATCGTTAACTACGCCAATGATATGCTGCGAAGGGTGGTATGTGACATATAACAATGGAACTCAAAGCTTAGCATGTTTTTAGGGTGTTGGAATCCATCTTCCTTTTTTTGATTTATTGCACAAAGAGCAAACGCAGCATAATTAATGCTTGTATAAAGGCAAGATATTGGACAAACGCAGCATCCATTATATATCCCTCTAGTTATTCTCAGTTGCAAAATAGCGTTATTAAACATAGCTGTTATCACTTAGCATAGAACTGTTATCGAAAGCATCCGTCTTACTCAATATTATTAGTAAACGTGAGATGACTAATAAGTGTTTCTTTTGTTCACGTTCTAAGCGCTTGGTACCGTGAGTCACTATCCGCATATAAATTGAGCGGTAGGTTGCAATAGCATTGTTGTTTTGTATCTATACTTCTCTTTGACACCAACACAAGTAATACACCATAGAGAGGCTTCCTGCTCGCGTTTTATTTCGCTGTTGCTTTCTTTGCAGCTTGATTTCAAATCGATATTATTTGCGTCTTGTTGTATTAGATTGCTTAGATTTGCATATTCTTTGTAAGATATGAAATTCGTAATTGGCTGATAAGCAAATCAGGCATTAATTATTACGTATGAGAATGAATTTAAAGATTAATCAATGCTCCCTGCTTGAGAAAAACAACATCGCTTGTGATAAGCAAGTGTTGTTGTAGAATCCCTATCCAAACATTACCATCTCGAAGGCAATGTACGCCTGGCTAGTTAATGTGACAATATAAACTGCTCATCAATTGTGCAACTGGCATACTAGATTTGGCACCCAGGACGAATATGCGGTGCTCTGACTGGTAAGAGCGTATTTCATGAAGTGACACCATGGGCAGCATCAACGCATGGGTTTGTTAAGCATGTTTTAAATTATCTATTGTCGGACAGCCTGCTTTGGTTTGTATAGTATTCTTCTGCACATCGGCATTTCAACATAACACATGCATCATAGTATAGGACTGGTTATTGTTCAAGAGGCGCTCATGTTGCATCATTGCTGTTGTTTTATACAAGTTTAGCTCTTTGCACTAATCATGCCGCAATATGAACTTTCTCGTGTGAATGGACGTTCCCAACAGACATACATCTTTATAGTGCTCAAACAAATGAAGGAATTAACCCAACCGACGGCATATATCGGGCAGTAATCTTGGATTTAATTCAACCGAACGAACCATTCACGTTGATCGTCTGTGGTTTGCAGATGACAAAATACTGGCACGAGCAGTGAGTGATGACGACTTGATTGGCCTCGCAAACGCTGCCCGATACATTGTTTTACGTATTAACTTATGTTGTATTATATAGACGACCTCTACCATCCAGGTACTACATGTATGTAGTCATGCATAAGTAGATACTAAGTACATTCACTTATTAATATTGTTAATAACGTATTTAATCTTTGGAGCAGATAATGCATATGTTGCTCTAAAAGAGTTTATTAAACGGATACCGGAGGCCAATCTGCCAGAGACTGGGAGTGTCTTTGCAGTATGGCACCAAAACAATTGAAGCGCCGCATATACGCTCTTCATCAGTCAGGTGCTGTCTGGAAGGAATCATACATATTTAGCCGTTTTTATTCAGGAGTTTAACGTTTACTGCGGCATACGATGGTCAGCTATCACAAAGTAGAAACCCAACCACGCCCGTAGAATTAAATACAGCGAGAATATTGAGAATTAGAGATATACCCAAATTGTTCGATATCATCCCCGTGCCTTAGTTTGCTACCGGTTTATACTGCTCCTAACTAGGTGATTAATTGATGTCCAGCAGCACAAATAATGGTTACAACAAATATTGCATGCAGCAATTATTGGCTTTTGAGCGGGCGCCGTCCAATATTTACATAAAAAATACAGTGATGCTGACATAAATCAATCATAAGATTCCGCAACCTCGTTACGACAGTATAATGCAAGACAGCGAACAAATTCATGCACCTTTTGAATGATCGACGACGCAACAGTGAGCTGCGGTCTTTATGACCATCCATGATACACAATAAAACGCTTCAGGCACGACAAGTACATTTATCATCATTACTCAGGGAAACTAGTAGCTTGAATTATCTTATATCAGACAACCAAAGTTGAGAGTCAATATGATGGTGGTTATATTGTAGATTTCAGTTACCAATGCTGATGTCTAATTCAATTTGCGTTGATAGATATTGAGTTGCATGGCCAAAACGTATTGCTGGTCTGGATTGGGCTTCTGCTTACAATATAATCGATAACGTAACGCCAAACATATAAATTTGGCTAATGCATGGAATATTAATCATAATAAAATTCTTTATTTCGCACAGCAGATAAGCAGAAACACTATTCTTCGCTACAACAGCAACAAACACACAATCGACCGAAAAAGAAACAAACAAAACCGTTAACAAATTATCTAGGATGTTACCCTTATTACGTAATACAAGACGAACCATGCAAATATGTGGATATTATGTTTGCCACTACGTATTTGCACTATCTTTGCTTGATATCACTGTACAATGTCTAACTGGTGGCTAGGCATATTTTGCGGAGTCTAAACGGGGCAGTAGCTCCTTGCTGACTTATCGCCGGGAAATCACCAATCAAAACCACCAACGGACGTTCAACACTCATGTTCGGATATTAAGTTTATCTATAATGCATTTGATGAACAACCTTGCATATTTCTGTAGCTTTTGTTCTATTCAGATCTGTTCTGCAAGAATCAATGGCAATGATATTGCTCAGCTCTAATTTAAAAACAGCGAAGGTAAATGTGCCACTATTTGAAATTTATTACCGGCATATTAATTGTATGTGGCGAACATTTGTGGCTGCATGAGATCAGTCTGTTTACAAAGAAAATAGCAATATAACGGACACCACCCAATATTGGTTTTATTACCCTTACTTGGAAGGTAGTCTTTATGTAAGTACTCAAGCTACCATTGACACGTCGGTGAGATCTGATACATTATTATATGTTAGATATCACCCTATTCAAAAGCGAAAGTGGATACCTCTATATGATGGCTTCACACATTTGATTGCCGAGCATGATGAACTCCACATAGAATTGCACTGTTAGGATAAATAACATCACCTATTCTAGCGATCCTAGGTGAAATTGAATCGCACGTAGAAGACGGAATCAACGCACCTACTCGCCACTTTATTCCCTTTCATTACATTTACGATGCCATAAAAGCATCAAAAATGACAAATTGAGTGCCCATTAAGACTATGAGCAACATTATACGGTCGCTTTATTACACCTTAATGCACCGTGCTCCGCCAATGACGCTCGCTATACTTTGCCAAGGCGTTGACTCTGTTTAAGGCCCTCTGAGAAATCTAAACGCATTTTATGATGTTTGTTTGTCGATAATGTATTCAGATAGCAACCGTGCACAATTGAGGTTATATCACACACTTTAATAGTGCACAATTCATAATTAGACCCGCATATAATAATTATCCCACTAAATTTTTGTAAATACGTTGACCAGCATGGTATTTCGTTAGGCACTGTGGCAGCGAAGCGTAAAGCACACTAATAAGATAACATTTTATATATATTTATATATATATATATATATATATATATATATATATATATATATATATATATATATATATATATATATATATATATATATATATATATATATATATATATATATATATATATATATATATATATATATATATTTATATATATATATATATATATATGTATATATGTGTGTGTAATGCACCCACTGACGAAATGTACCTAATGATCGGTGGTTACTAAAGCAAGGACTTTTTGTATTCACCAGTTGCCATCCCTATGATGGTAAAATTTTGAAAACAATTCCGCGCATTGAGTGTAGAAGTGATCAGACCTGTACCATTAATAAAAAACTTTAACCACTTTTCAAATGGTTTCGATGACACAAAGCAGAAGTGCTTGAGAGCACTTAGTCAGCATCTTGATAATCAATTATTGCTTAAAGTGATAAAAAATTGACATAAAGAAATAATGCTTTGAAATCGGGACAGTAACAATGTAAAAACTGCTGCATTACTATCTGACATTTGTATTTCATCAAAGACACATTGCGGAAAAAAAACCCAATTGCGGAAAAAACCCCTATGATATCAAAAGCATCGACATTGCCATGTCACGTCCATGTCCGCTCCAATTCGGATGGAATTATATTATGTCTTTGATTGAAGGCTGCAGAATCTGCTATATAAAATATTTCATAAGAACAACATGTTTACATCAGTGCACCATTGTACAGATGTGGATAGGCTTCAATCAGAGACATAATCGGATAACTGGCGTATATCCACACATTGATTTTCGCTCAAGATGTCCGATAGCTAAGCTGATTGCCTATGTGAATTTTGGCGCTTGAATATATAGTTATTTAATAAGCTTTTTTGAGGTTGATGTCGCATCGGCTGTTATACGACATGCTGCCGTGGCTTTATTCTATCAATGGCGGGCGATTTTGCGTGGACTTGTATGTTAAGTGCCATACGTAGCGTTAGAATCATCCCCATTCGTGCATATAGCCACATCAGACGTCCTAAATACATAGATTAATAGCTAGATATCAGCGATCCTTATGAATGGTTTGAGGGGCATAGCACCACAATATCCCATGTGAGTAGTAGCAGGCCTGACCAGCATGTATTGTTGAGTTTGCCAATAAGCTAGACATTGAAAATATTGTAGGCATAAAAACACAATAGCTTTGTGACTATTTGACATGTCTTTGTATTCAAGATTTCCAAATTATAACCTGAAGCGGAGTCAAGTAATTCGTTTATATCTTTGGTGTACATCAAGGCGATGGTCAGGGAGTATCCTTCACATATATGCGATTCTGCGTCTTCAAGCCCGATAAAGTCGGCGTAAAATCAAAGTTGCTTTTATGTAAATATTTTGAATTCACAAGATAGAATTAATGTGCGAGAGAAATAACATTAAGACAACGGGACAACGTCACTTGTACTACCCAAGTGCTATCCGAATATAATGTATGCTTCTAGTTTCACGCATATATAAGTATAGGACTGCTATGGTGTAAACAAAATTACGCGTATTCATGCCGAAAAAATGTTTTTAATTTTTCGTCATTGGGAACATAACCCAGAAGAATTGTGTGTTCGATAGAGAATGAATGAATCAGCAAAACCATTATTAATACCATTTGAATGTGACCATGCTACAATCACGAACGAAACACAGCTGGCGATATTGAAATTGATGATAGAACTTTGGAATAGTCAACTTACTAAATCGCTACGACCTTCCTTAAAGACCTGCTACAAAGAAACCCCTCGCCAATTAAACTGCGTACAGATTTGCGCTTGGGCTTTTTACATATAACTTAATTTGACAAACGTATCCACGTCTGCCTGTAATACGGCCTAAATAAGGTGTGGCAATTGTGTGGTTTTGTTTTATGGGAAGGAAAAGTAACATAAGTTCTAATTTGTGATAAAAGCAATATAATCAGACGATGTGTGCGGTTGTTGCGTGGATACGGTTGACTCAATGGCATATCGCCGTGCACCTGTACTTGATCAACCTTTCATTTCGTTGGAGATTGCATGCACAAATGTACGATGCTTGACTGCACGGTAAGCATCTCTCTGCGTTTCAAGCGTTCCGACGTTACTCATATTCATATAATGGATAGATGGGCATTTGCCGCTAGAATCGTTATCTGTAATCGAAAACCGCGACGGGTATGAATTGCCAGTCTGTGGCCTCATATGACGTCTCAAGCTAAATGTATCTTGCTTCAAGCGAGATAAGCAGCCCTTAACGGAAGAGGTTCATCACTCACTACCATAGGGGCTTCCTCTACACAAATATAAATGATGCATTTTTCGAAAGTTCACCCATCGTTTGAATCAGAGACACTGCACTTGACCGAACAAATCATTCTTTGTCATAAGAATCCCTTCACTGCCAACATTCATAAAATATTTAATCGATGATTCGAATTTGATATTGTGGCCAGTTGTAATGGACTGCCTTTTGTGGTGTTTGAAAAAACATGTATCATGGACAAATTCTGTGTTTTTTCTCCTTTTGCGAATGATCAACAGCCATAAGGTATACAAAACACATCTGTAACTTCATTGAGCAGAAACTAATCGTAGGATGAGAAATGTTCCACTGAGAAATGTTTTTGGAGAATGATACACAATAAGGCATGATGATATAAGATTCGGAAGTGCATTTAGGTGAAGAAAGTCTTGCCCTGACAGGCGTTTCCAGACCATGTTGTGATATATAGACCTCTCCACTTGGCACCAGAAAGCCTGACATCTAATTTCTGTTGGCAATGCTGTGCTTTCATAATGCGTTTTAAATGAACTTGACCAAAGTACCACTGCAGCATGCGATATGATGCGTGGGGCTTTGAGACCTATATGCAGTGCATTGATCAAACTCACGCAAATATAACTACCTCATTGACACGTCCATATGGACTTTAAAGGTTTGGACTTTTAACCTAGTTACTTAACATTCGAAACATGATATTATTAGATAAAACCTCGAACACATAGCAAATTGATCGGTTTGGACATTGTGACGAAATAAGGCGACAGACAATGACAACATTCAGGTTGTTTATGCCTTCGACTAGCCATATTCCTAATTATCCGTCTGTGTGCTAGAAAAACGACATCACTATTGCATAATGTTAAATCATGACGTTCTCTCAAGGTCAACGTAACCACCTGCAATTCACACATCATATCATCTATTTACTGTATAGGAGCCCTCTGATGTTCGCATGAATATATTATCTTGTAATATAACAGATTGCCAATCTATGATATATCCGTGCCATGTGAAGAGAGGTACCTCAATACTATTTTATCCAGCGTATCGTCTTGCATTGTAGCCAAATTTATTAACTAATGTACGCGTATTTCAACAGGCCGCATATACGACAACGCATCGTCACAATCACAGAATTGCCAATCAGGTTTGTGAATGTACTGTTAGTTTATTTCGCTACTTAGCATGTACGTACACAAAACAAGGCAACACAAACGTTTTGCGGAATCAAGCGATGCATCACGACCCACCAATCACGACCACTTATGGATGGTACACTGACGGGTAATAGGCTCTATTTATGTTTACGCTTTGTTCATTGTCATAATGCCTAACTGAGAACAGTCGATAACAGACATTATTACGAGCATTCACTCGTGATCTGATGTAAGAAAATGTGGTGCTGTTTTGACGAGCGTGGTAAAAATATCCATCCACAAAGAACGCTTAGTAAAATATCTAAAACTGACTTTCGACTAGTCCAGAACGTTTCAATATTCAGTGTAGCATCGCCATTAAACTGGGGAAAGGTAAACCTACATTGTATCATTACTATTTGAAACTATGTAGCAGCTTCGGATAATGGTATTTCAATCCAGTAGTATATCATCTGTATTTGACAATTCTCGGATTCATTCGATTTGATTTCCTCCTCGGCTTTTGACGTATTTGTAAATTGATCTACCGTTCTGCTCCTTTAAAACGAAATGTGTGAACATACTGGAGCCGGGGTTAATCAAAGAGGACATACAAAACATCATGGCTTCCTCGGTCTATAACCGT
>CM067346.1:13866863-13886064 GCA_034190875.2 Urechis unicinctus
AATCACAAACTCTACTGCCCCTTGTGACTTGGTGATGTATACGCTTTGCGGCGAATAGTGGAGAGGGAAACATGATTTTAACCGATTTATAATTGCAAGACAAGAAACACACGCATTATCTAATAAAAGAAATAAACCTGATAAGTAAAAATAGATTATTATGCGTGATGAATCAATGCGTAAATATAGTTTATCGTTTGTTTGGAGGGTTTGGTGGAAAGGTGTTAGTCGCAAATATGTCAGTGGTGCACTTATCGGCCAGAGTAGCCCTATCTTGTGGCCCAAGGTTATTAACAAGCCATGTGCAGCAATTGAATATGCACCTGGTAATCGGAAAGCAGCCACGATTAGTAGGAGATGAAACTGTCAGCACCTTAGAGAAACCGATGCATTAGCCGTAAGTATCCTTACTCTTATAGCCACACGCAGTTTGCACTGCCTGAAAATAATGGCAGATTGCAAGGCCAACCTAATGAACAACCAATCTTTCGCGCTATTCAGGCCAAAGCAATACTGACGAAGGGATTACATATACGGTATACTAATAACTCCAGCAAGGACATGCAACCGATGGCAGCATAGGAGCCTTAGCTTGAATACCGTTCTATACCATTACTCCGTGGACTGAGCCGGGTAAGATTCAATCCAAATTGATAAGTTATGACAATGGCGAAACGATAAAGCACATATTAGCACATATTATATGCATATATATATATATATATATATATATATATATATATATATATATATATATATATATATATATATATATATATATATATATATGCTATATCTATACTCATATTTATAAGTGTACATATGTATATATGTATGTAAAATATTTCAATATATATATATATATATATATATATATATTATATATATATGTATATATATTTGCATATTTAAATATATATATGTGTATATATATCTATATATATATATAATATATGTATATATATATTTATATATATATATATTATATATACATATGAACATATATATATATATAAATTTATATATATAAATGTAAATTTCGCGAAAGTCGCATTCACTGCCCCTTGAACGGTTAGATATTATCCACAAACTCTGAACGGTTGGAAATAGTGGAAAGCAATTCGTCTGGTTGTAGTTTAAAATAAGGCGAGCCAAACTATTGTAAGCTAGAAACCAAAAGCTGCGCAGAGATCTTTGGTGCGTGCATACGCTTGATGAAGTATGCGTATACTTTGAGATAAAATGACAGAAAGGGTTTCTATTATGTGCAATTTAACGGCAAGATTGGAGCATGGGAAACTACAGGTACAATTTTGCCCGGGCAATATTCATGATCAGTGGGAATAATTAGAAACGATGTATTTGCGTTGTTGTATCTGAACGTTGGTGCTACCTTTGAATAGATTATGTGCATATTGCACTGAAGGTGGCTATTCCCCGAATCATAGGTACTAGTCACGTACACGGGGAGCGCCCCAGAAGCTCCAAATCCCCCAATCATCGCGCTATACCGTTAACCAATGTTTTGGAATACTTAATCAAAGAAGAAATAAATGTTACATTCACATGTTAATATCAGTACGAAAGACAAACTTAGCCGTATTTAATTTTTATCTACCCACCCTTTTAAAAATGTTTGTAATTGGCCTAGAATTGGATCTCACTCTAAAGCCGACACATGCTAGCGGCGTGGAGACACCATAAATGGGGAGCATAAGGAGGTATAAGGATGCATGTTACATTTTAATGCAAAATCTGCATAACTTTACTGCAATTGTAACATGTGTTTTTTAATGTTATATTTTGATAATCATAAACATACGGATCAGAGGGGTAGGTTTGCACAAACATTTTAAATTCATGCATTTATACTTAGCGGAATACGCCCTAGGATTTTGACCGCCTTTACCACGAATGATTCCATATCCCCAGAAACAAATATATACAATATGCAGTCGTACAGAAGGTGGCAGATTTGGGCTCCCTCGTCTCTG
The DNA here is from genome assembly GCA_034190875.2 of Urechis unicinctus. Classification (NCBI taxonomy): domain Eukaryota; kingdom Metazoa; phylum Annelida; class Polychaeta; order Xenopneusta; family Urechidae; genus Urechis; species Urechis unicinctus. The sequence continues at coordinate 13,868,858 of CM067346.1, forward strand.
CATCAAGCCAGGAACAATGCAGCAGCTGCGGCCAACTACTATGATGTACTGAGTCGATATTCGAGGATGCGTGGCGATTTGATCAATCGATAGGCATTTCGTCACAAAACTGAGCGTTCCAAGCACATAGGCGACAATCTTAGAATGATTATGGAACATCCCCTAGCGCCGGAGACAATCATTTCACCTCATCAACGGGTGACACGTTCAGTCATAGACTGAGAGGTGCGCAACGATATATGTGTTTGCCATGAATATAGATTGGGTTCGAAGAACCGTACAGCAAGTCTCTGTCAGCATAATCCTAATATGGCAACAGAATTTGGCAAACTAAATTGAAAAGGTATCCAGAAACTTGTCCAAATTGACATATGATGTTCACTTAATTTATGAAAGAAAGTCATATGTGACTGGATTCGAAGACAGGTTCTTTTCAGTTTTCGAAACATTTCGGCGATTGTCAAAATAGAATATATCCATGTCGTCTTGACTAAATAACTGCAAGCAAACAATATCACCATTAAAACCTTAGCACTTTTATATACAAACGCACTATAATTCAAGTTTATTTACTAAAGATATTATGTCCCATCACTGGGTATCTAACCTATCGTATTTTGTTCCTAAATGTAGATCCGCTGTTTCATAGGATTACCATAACAGTCGATTGTACGTATGAGAAGCAAACGAAAAATCTTGATCATATTATTCACATAATAACAATATGGATTAAACAAGCAGTGTGAGTCCTTGGCCCGGTTTTTCCCGGAAACAACATCGCGTGTCTTATCTCTTTAATAATGCCAAGCACATCACCTGTCATTTGTTTCCTTGTCTGAAATACGATAAATGACAAGACGAGGCAAGGCACCGGGCTGCTTATCAGCGGATCATGAAGCGCCCTCAGACAGGAATATTAGTCTACGACAAGCCGCCTATTTGTAGCAACTATCTTTGGCGAATGCAGTCCATTGCGTATTATACACATAGCCGATGCAGCAATACAGGTAAAATTGGTTATTCTCCTTTCTTGGGTCTAAAGACACCGTCGAACAACGGTCAAACTCTACGCACTCATTACCACAAGCCAACGTGTGATATATCATAAATAAAGCTGCGATGTGGCACCACCCTCAAGAGACTTATCGCTGATTTTGATAATCAGAGTCATCGTTACCCTCATCCTCTCTCCATTGCGAGTGACGAACCAATTTATATATTATAATGTGTCAAAAATTACCCTGTAGCTGATAAGAAACAATATGCAACTGTAAACAATTTGAACGATGAATATATAAAAAAGTAACATAAAACTACGTGTCACTCATATTATACAGTATCTGCCGCCTCAACACTGATAATTACTGCTATATTAAGGTGGCACTAGAGAATAATTCAAAATATCCCAGCTGTAATCATGAGCGCCAACACAGCCTGAAATTGATAGAGCATATAAGTCTTGCTACTTCGACAACTAAGGTAATACTATATGCCACAGCACGTAGATCATTTTCATGACAGGTAATACTTTAGTAACACGTCCTTCTATCATTTTATTCGTCTAGTCCCATGACAAGCATCACTCAGAACACGCAATAAAATGAAAATAAGATCCCGCAATTGTCAGATCATCACTACCACTAAAAGTGACTGCAACGCTGCATCACCGTGCGTTATTCAAATAGATGACCATTAAAAAGTCCGATGGCCTTGGAAAGATGTGGCTCACGAGTGGATTAGCAAATCTGTACTAGACGTTACCTTCTGGTAGTCGCTGTCAAACGCAAGTCCACTGAGGATGGAGTTATTGACTGTCGAATACACGTCAGAGCCTGGGAACAAATAATCTATGACACGAGTTTATTGATATTCGCCTCAGCTGGCTCCTCCTAACGACTAAATATCCGAACATCAAATCTACGTTATCGGTACCCACCCACATGTCCCCGTGTTAGCATCCTAAGGCTTGTCTATGAAGAAGAGAATACTATTCTGAAAGATATATTATCTGCCATATTACTCGCTTATTTCGTAATTAATGTGCCAATGTAGTTCAGATCGTTGATCCGTCTAAGTATCCGTTTGTAATATAGATTACGTGTGCTATCGGTTTTGGTAGTTCATCCCGTACTCAGGCAAACGAGGCAACCCTGCGTTATTTCGAATTCATAGCATTTTTGGTTTTAAGGTAGTGTTTGAACATGAAATCAAATAGTTTTTAGTGGATCAGCAAGCACTTTATTAATTGTTTCTATTTTGTGGACTGCTTACATAACAGCAACTTCATTATGAGCAGATGATTATGCTGCCGACACCAGAGAAGATATTTGTAGCAATGACGTTTCTGCTACAGTTACAAAACTAGACTATCATCGAATTATCGTGAAAGCTTACAAATATCAGAGTTGTGTGTACCGTTATTCTTGATCACTTCAACAGATCCTAAGCCAATGTGACACGACAGGGGGCTTACTCAAAGGAAAAGGCAATTTACTGGGCATTTGTAGTCAATATCTCTTCTGAACAAACTGCCTCTCTGTTGAAACAACGGATATATCATGTACATATAAGGCTCGTTGATTTGGACAAATTACCAAACAGATGGTTCTGCGCAGATTTACAACCAGAGGAAATATAAGTGTATTGTTAATATCACACCGACATATTGAATGGTGCCAAAATGTCAGGGGCGAGTGGGGGAAATTGGTATATCACTTAAGGTCAATGGTGACTGTTTAAAAGAACCACCTGGACTACTTATATAGGATAAATATTGCCGTGCTTAATTTAGCAAAAGGCGCTGGCACTGATAGGAGTGACATTGTCGTTTATCGTTATAATAGTAACCTTAAAATTGATTATGGCAATAACAGCACTTAACACGCATAGTGCAGACATTCTATGTCAATTCAGGTTAAACGCCCATTATACAGAACATCTTGTAATGGATGAAACAAAATCCATTTTTGATGTTAAATGGAATAGAACTATCCCCTAGGCCTTTATGGGTTAATCCAGACATTGCCATATTTGTTCTCCACCCTCAGCATTGACATTGTACATTTTGACAATATTTCCAAGATGTCATTTCAGACGAATTGAGTTTGACACCGATAAATGCTTCATTTAAATTGCTTTTTGATCCACTGAACAACAACAAATTGCCTTTTAATGCGTTGAATACTAATTCTACGCAGCGTTCAAGCATAACCTTGGCAACAGCAACAGAGTGAGCACAGAGTTATGCATTATCAGCGTGGCTCAATGGGCTAGCCTAACATTGGCAGCCAATGCAGTCGCGACAGACACCGTGCTATATGACTTTAAACGAGCTACGTGCAAAAATCCTGTCGGTGTTTCTGCAACGGTAAAGGGTTATTATGTTCCTCTAATTTAGTGCGTTTATCGAATAATAGAAGAACCGCTTGTGATACCAATGATTTTGTCACCAAGGATATTTTTGTACCTATTGAAGTGTTTTGTGTTTGAGATGGCTCATAATATTATGTACGATTGTACTCAATCGATACAAAAGACAACTCCTGTTGCAAGCTGGATGTCGCGGCATTCCTACATTAAACATTAAGATTGGGTTAGTGCTGTAAATATTGTCAAAACAATAAAAGTGAAGCGTTTGCAGTAATTTATGCCCATCATCACATCAAATTTGTCTGGGCTTAATATAAGTTACGATGATATTTCAACATGTAAAGCATTGTGCATGACGAAAAATGAATACGTACCACGATGATTTTATGACTTCATATCCTGATGCATCTTCCGATGACTGTATTTAAACGTGCAATTTTGGGATGATTGAATGACAATTGTTGACATTTCAATTTAGTACAGGTATAAGAGTTATTTCCAAAAGATCATTACGTTCTAATCAACAAAAAGCTAGTGGTACAATTGTGATACGAAATTGCCAACCCTCCTCATTAATGATCACTGATTAACTCATCTTTAACCGATATTCTCATTATCCTCAAGCCGAGAATGACACGGTAGATTTGTTGCGTTGATCAGTAAATAAGATTAAAAAGGCCTTCCGGGAATACACCGCATACATGCATGGTAGGACGATTTGTTTTCGCTGTAGTTACTCCCCATGTGACCGATTGGTGTTGTCATGGCTGATCGACAACGGTGCATTCATTATTTTTATCAAGGTATGTATTCTATCCTAAAGCATCTGAATAATGCTTCCCCGTAATAGCCCGATTATGCAGCCATCCAAATAAAAAAAGAATGATCTTGTTGCATTACCATACGAATTTCACTAATGGCGCAGGGGACCTCATTTATAAGTAACTTAGATTTGTTGTGTAATTCTCTAGCATTCAAGCGAAACGACGTTTCAGTAATAGTGGAATTAGCACGACTTTTTAGATTGTTAGAATTGCAATATCGCATCGTAATTTGGGTATAACAAAATATGATCAACGTGATCAGATAGCAAGATATCCGATATAAATACAGCTTGGCCAAGGTTTTTATTATGCATGTTTGTGTAAAACTGTAAACTCCGCACCGCGCCCATTACTATTTTGTTGTTTCGCCAGAGTATTCGGTGACAGATATAGGGTCTATGTTTCAGTAGACGCAAATTAATACCGAGGAAAATGCGTGGCAATTAGATACTGAATAATGTAGTCCAGCAAGTCGTGCTGTAATACAACTAGCGATATAGTATCTGATTCCAGGAACTGATACGTCAGGAAATAATCTACACCCCACTACAGAAAGACCAGTTGCAAATATCCTCATGGTTACCACCACCATTAAGTAACAGTTCCGGAACAATTAGTCTTTTGCATGTAATCATGCTATATACACACAAACATAGGCAAGAACTTATTTATGAAGCGGTATTTTCTAAATATGCGTGCCTATCGATATATTTCGCACATGTTATTTCAGATAGTCACGGAGGAAGTTAACCTCTACAATCTAGCTCCTGGGCTGACAACCATAGTCGAGACCGGTGTCGCCGGTATCATCACCATTGTTGATACTGACTTTATTTTTCTGGCAGGAGCTATTTCTAAGCGGCGTTAGACAACGCTTGTTGACGTACCCTCTCTTCGTTTTCTTCCCATGTATTAAACCTCTCCCAACGTGGAACGCGTACAAATATTGCGTGTATTCAATAGCTAACGCCGATGAAAACACCAATTGATGTAACTGAATTTGTCAAATATATTTCAATATATAATAATTCGAGAAGTAAAAAAAATAATTGCATTCTATTAAGGCATTGCATAGGATCAGTGTAATTAGGGAATCGATGCCGGGCTGTATTGATGGTACAGGAAGTATCCTCTGATAGTGTTTCAGTCTTACGGGCATAGTCACAGACAAACGTGCTCGACAAAAAACCCGAGATTACATACAAGGCAAAGCAGCAAGGATTGGCATAATATTTGCCGTTCCATTTTTGCATGTGGGTCATCATAATTTGACCAGCGAAAAGAACAAAAGTGTGGTCTAAATTAATGATTTTTTTTTCCGCGCAAGTCTTGTGTCCGTTGATTCATTGAAAAAAGTTGAACTATGCTGAATTACTCGGCAGCTTCTAAACAAGTAACTTCTGCTATATTATTTTACCACATATTTACAATAGAGAGACTTAGCAAATATGTTAATGAATAAATAACATCCTCTTCCATCAGAGAAAAGTAAAGTATACATATTAATTGTCAATATCGAACGCAAAGACATGAGTAGGATGTCAGCAAAATTGATGGTATAAGCCGAACACCTTGAGTATACATTATATGGCTCGAGCAGAGTAATGCATGTGTCAGGTGGCTTCTCCGCCCGTATGAGAGACTTTCCTGTATCTTATTTATGTAAGTTATATTGCTAGGTTGCGAATAAGCCATTGTAGAAAAAAAATGGCTTGCACATGGATTGGTCATATATGTCCGATTTGACAGAGCAATTAAGATTTAAATGTGACATAAAGTTGCACTTTGAATTTATGACAATAGTTGTAACACCATACCTAATGTTTGTGTCAATCTACGGACAATCCACATTTAATGGTGTATCTACGATTATTAGCATTTGCAATATTTTCATCAGCAGTACACAGAGCTATTAGGATTATTCTAATTATGTGGAAATGGAATTCCTTTTTTTAATTTTTTTTATATAATTGGTAGTGTTTAATTGTAGAACAAAGTTGCTGTATTTTGCAATAATAGGATCCATTTTAGTCCAAAAGCTTCTCATTTATACACCGTATGTCTTAGTATGTTGGTAAAATAGTTCTCGGCGTATAGCTGACAAGACGGCTACGTGACACATTTGTTTTAATTAGCCAATCCAATAAGTTCATATTATTTGGCCTGAGCTCTCAATGATAAAGTAGCAATACTTCAATTCTTGATAATACTACCTCAAAATTTAATTTACTATATAATAAATCGTCCAATGTAAATAGCAGGTCCAAATATCCAAAGCAATCGACAACCATAGAGGGGACAAGGCAATATTGGACCATTTGATTTTATCTGCTTCGCTTTGCGAATATTCGCAATAATGGCTTTGGGGGCCTGGTAAGCACTGGTAAAGGTTGGTACAATTCATAATATGACACAAACCATGAAGACTTTTCTTAATTAAAAGTTAATAAGCTACTTACAAGTCATTACTTTAATGAGCGTATAAATGCACGAGTAAATCGATTTTAACTATTGTCAGTATTGGTCCAAACATATTTCGTAAAGGGAGGAAGAGAGGGGGGTCACCTTTCAACACTTAAAAGGCGTCAGAGGAGTGGGTTTTCAAGTAGATGGTCATGTAAATAATGAAAGCGTCAGTCCAGACGTCGACTGAGAGCCACTTAGAGGGGGTTTGGCGTATATGGCTCATGAGAGGCGGAAATTAGACTGTATTAGGCACGTATTGATTAAGTATTTCCGTGCACTACGTAGCCGATGGGAACGAACACCAGATAACCGGCAGTAACGCGCAGCTCACCTTGAATGGAAGGGTTGACAGCAATAAATGCAGAATCTTGGCTTGTCAGCGTAGCACAATGTATTCTTCTGGATGTGGTATGGCTGTTGCAAGTAGGGTTTGTGAAGTGACGTGGTGGGAGAGCCAACCGTGTTATGATTGAGTGAGACGAGGTCGGCCACCATAGACTGCAGGGATGCAATTTTCCTCTCGTAACTGCGTCTGCTGAGTAGCGTCCAATCCGAAAAGATAGATACACATTCCCAACAAAGATCTGAAAACAGCAATCCATTGTCCCAACAAAGATCGTAAACAAGTGTGAAACAGTTTCCGACAAAGGTGGGCGATGGTAGAAATATATCGAAAAAGAAGAAGGCCAGCAATTATTAACAGAAAATAGGGAGCGAAAATTGGCGTCAAAACGAGCGGGAAGAACACCGACAGGCGGAACAAATAATTGCATAAAGATAGTACTATGAACTAAACTTGATAAGAGGCTGAGAGGATGTGGAAACAAACTGTTACTTCAGAAGGCAGAGAAAAAACCGGACTAAGTCGGTAGAAAATGGAGAAACCCGTTCCCTATAAGAATCCAAAAAGCGAACAACACATTTTAAACAAAGATCTGGAACGGGATAAACACATTCCTCACCGGATCTGAAAAGGGAGAAACACATACCCAACAAAGAACGTGAAAAAGGAAGAAACAGTTCCCTAAAAGGATCCGAAAAGCGAGAAAAAACATTCCCTAACATAGATCCGAAAAGGTAGAGATACATTCCCAACAAAGATCTGATAAGAGCGAAACACTTTCCCAACAAAGATCGTGAAAAAGGGAGGAACAGTTTCCGACAAGGATGGGCCGTGGTAGAAATACAAAGAGGAAGAAGGCAAGAAATTATTAACAGACAATAGGAAGCAAAAATTGGCGCCAAAACGATCGGGACGACACGGCATGTGGAAAGCAAAGTAGCAGAGAAAAGACCAAACTTAGCCGGTTGAAAAAATTACAGGATATTGTAAAGCAAAATCACGAGGAGCAAAAACAAAGATGGTGGTCGATGGAAATGCTAAGGCCGTCTGCCACAGCGTCCACTAAAGACAAACAATTACCGATTTGAAAATTGCACACTGTACGAATGAACTTTCACCATAACAAGAAATATAACACTTCTAGCACCCATTCAGCAACAGCAACGGTAAAGCACGGGCTAGTGGCCTTATTACTTCTTATAACGAGCAGCGAGTTCTCTATTATCCCCGTTTTCAGACAGCTTTAATCGGTGGCAATGCTCGCTGCCAAACATCTACTTACATTATTAAGATTTTTTTCCACTTCTTAGGTACAGGGTTAAACCAGGCCAATACATCTAGATATGTCGTGGCTTTTGAATGTTTTTTTTATTTTGTCGAGCCCTCTATTGCTAACTTAAATGGTGAAATGTGGCTGATTCGTAATTATTCTACATTTTCTCATAAAGGAGTCACATACCGGCCTTACGTTTTTAATTTGAAAAGCTGTCCATGTATAACGAGGATTTCACCAAATTAAACTGCATTTTTAAGTGCCTCGCCGCAAATTATGATAATAGGGAAATCCCCTTGCATGTCCGGATATGTCATGCTCTAGAAACACTATTTAGACATCCAAATTAAATTGAATCAACCATGGTGGACGACATGCGTACTTTTCAGCTGTTATATCCCTCTAATCGTATATAAATATTACTATATTAAATATTCTCTGTTCTCAAGCAATTTTTGTACCCATGACATGCTAATGTATACAACATGCAGTTCAATGATAAAGGTTGGGCCGATCACCGAAACTGGGGAAATGTATTGTTCTGCTTGATAATCAAGACCACAAATTATATTTATTGCTGAAAACAAATGTGTGGGATCGAAAGTTTAATAAGATAAGTGTTATTACACATAGCGTTCATAAACGAGTCAAAAAGAACACACGCGACGATTCCAGGAATCGGTACTGCAATCATTTAAATATTATTAACGATACACTCGAGAGCAAACTGTGATTTACAGAGTTAGTCGCCGAATAACATGACTTTAGGTCATGGCGAGCGAGGGCAAAGTAGAATGGAAGGGGGTGCGATGATGAAGGACAGTGGGAATGCTCCCTGAGAAAGATGTCATTTTGGAAATAGATAATCCCTCCAATGTTATATGGCGCTAGTAGCACTGTATTATTGTTGGGTATTGTGACATGGCAGAGCATGCGAATCTCAGATATCAATTATATCAACCGAGCGTTGCACTTTGTATCTGGTGTGATTGTTGGCATAGTTTATCGACATTCAATTGCTAGTATATTTATCTGCATTTGTAAATTAGCAAACGTTCGTTGATTTTAATCTTTACCAATGGTGCAAAAAATCTGAGATAATAACTCATAACACTTCATGTGACAATGATAAATACAATGTTGCAATATTTGATTCCACCCAATAGAGCTCGATTAGCCATGTAATGCATGTCTCATGCATCTGCATATAAATAGCGTAAAACAATTGTGGAGCAACTTTGGAACATTGATAAACAAAATAACAGCGCTGACAAATATTCAAGACAATAATTTAGTAGCGGTACTGCTGCGTGACGTATGATGCGTATTACAAATGGGAAAACCATATATGTGCTTACATATAAAGGGCTTCATGTATGAAAATACATTCATGAGCATCTACGTGTTTCGCCTTACTTTATCATTCCCGTAATCATACGTGAGGTCATGGTTTGAACAAGTCGGGATATTTTTGTGCACATGCATGAGGCAAGCATAATTAAGTTAGTCGAGTCACACGTTTCACGTCTTTGGAGTCAAGGATTTTGTTTTATTCTACCGCAAGAGTTAGGCATTGCCGTAAGAGCGGAGTGTCATATGTGCCGACTGTAATTCGATTACGTGGCTTTTACAAGATTAAGCCGCATGACGATTGGATAACATAACATGTAGGCTGATAGAATGGCCCATACGAACATTATGTATATACGATTAATAGTAATGCACCCGTTGCGGCTTGCACATTTAGTGTTTTGGAATTCAATTCACGATCTGGTGTAATATACATTTTCCCATCAATGAAATCTGGACACAAATTGATGAAAAGCAGGATTATTTATACAGTTGTTTCAGCTTATTTTAAGGGGTTATAAGGTACGAAGAAATTAAGCCGCACCATGGGTGTATTATGATGGGATATCGACGAAATTGGTTAGGCATGTAGCTATCTGGTCTACGGATCCACAAGACAATACATAACAATCAACATGTTTGGCGGACAAGTGGGTGGTGATAATGTAATCACAATGATTACAGTTTGTTATTCGACATATCAAATTATATGTAGCGACCAGGTTGCACATTCTCCTACGCAGCTCGCAAAATCTACCAGAACTATTGTTTATGACCACGCAATGCTGATAGCAAACGACTTGCGAGGTGCATGTAACGATTAATGAAGCACATGATTATCCGACTGAGCATAACGAGCCATTATACAACGTGTTTCCATACGTTATAAACAAATCAGCATTCATTATGCAGCATGCAATACTGCCTCGTAAATACACAACGTACGCGCAACAACGACGTGTCCGCCATTGAAATTAGCTGCTTAGGATCGTGGGTGGGTAGGTTATTGTATGTTTACCCCGTGCCATGCCCTCTTATTTGTCACTAACCACAATACAATATAAGCCAGTAACGTTCGTTAATTTGATGGAAAGCTAGCAGATGTATCACAATGTCGCAACGGTAACTTGCTAGCATACATCATAGTTATAAGCGCTTTTTTTATCATTATCTATTAGACATTGATAGGAGGATAAGATGTAATGCAATGCAGGATTAAATTACTGTGACATGTTGTTGCAGTAGGCGAGCAAATACTTCTTGCAAAAATGTTCGACAATACGTGCGAATTATGTGCATTAATTTAATCATTACTGCTATGATGTGTATAAATCACGCAACAGAATCACGCAGCAGCGTAAGGCAAAATGAGAAATATTTTTGCCGAAAAGAGAAGATCCCGTTATTACGCTGGACAAAAAATCATTATCGCATAACAAAAAGCCTGATATCCATTCAACAAACCTGCCTGCCATAAAATTGCACCAGCCAGAGTGGGTACTTTATCAATGCCGCGCTATGTAAAATCGCCTTGGTGCTTGACCGAGGTCTAGTTTTCAATGCAAAGAATAAGTTTATGAATGGTGGGTGGTAGTGCAGGGTGAATAATCCCCTTTTTTATTGAAAATTCCTGAACTAAAGCAATAGTTGGGAATACTATGTTTGGTTTCCTCAATCCGACGCAATGCGAGGCGAGTGGCAATTTTTACTTCTCCGCGAACCTGATGCGACGGACTGAGTGGCTGTAAAAGAAGACAGCTATACTGTACCAGCAAGCCTTAATGATTATGGGCAGATGAGAATCAAGATATGGCAGCTTAGAAAAAGTTGTACTGTTTGGTCAAGGCATGTAGAATGTTGCCTTCTTTTTTCCGGTGAAAGGGAACAGTGGTACTTTCTTGTTGTTGGCGCGCTTCTGTTTGACAGAGATCACACACAGACGACGAAATCGGCTGAAATAGAACAGAAGCATCAATAAGCTTTAGAATGATTTACGGCTGAAGAGCTACAAAAGCAATCAATGTCTCGAGATCATCAATTTCGTTTCATACACTTCTTTTAGTGCCAAAATCTATTTCGATCCGGTATTTTAATTGCAGCATGTTAAGAGGTTGTACCTCTCAATTATATTTGTGCGGGGTGAGTAACTGATTATCGAAGTTCTAGAATGCCCACATTTTGACAGATGTTATGAGATGTACCCTTAGCTGTACGTTCAACGGGTTATCCCAAAGCCTATTAGATACATCAAAATATGTTATGGTAAAACATACTTTTTTATATTCCGAAGTCGTCTGGTTCAAAAAGCCAAGGAGCCTGTCAAGAACTAGTTAAATAAATTATCACTCAACATTCCCCCTACCGTGGTCGTTATTTTCTAGGTAACTAAGATCGAGTGGGGCAAATGTAGTTCTAAACACAAATGCTCTGGTATGGAACCTGTATTAAATATAATGTGCGTAATTAAACCTCGTTGCAGGCAGTGACTGGATGTCCATACATACTTGCATTTTGATTAATTCATGTAAATTCACAAGATAGCTTAGATAGAGTATAATAAGGTAACATCCCAGTTACGATGGATAGGGACAGCAAAGTTTGCACGGCATCGCTAACTGCTTCCGGGCGTAAAGCTGTTGCCGATGTCTGGTTAGCACACTGGTATAACCGAAAGCGTGGGATATCTATGATAATAATTGGAAACATTAGAATAAGACAGGCATTGCATGCAAACATGGCATGTTCAAGATTTTCGATAATTGACCAATGTGATAGAGACTTTTGAACTGTCGCCAACAAATAAGATGGCTGGCAGCATCTCGTGACTAAAACAACGCTGAGCCCACGGAAAATAATCAGCAGCATATACTGCTGACTGACAGCACGGGGACCGCTGTATATTCCTTACTGCAGCGGGGCGACAATTAATTTCGTGTACAGTTAACTCACAACATTCAGCCGTATATCATTGCTTATGGCGAGTCCAGCATAGATCGATGTGGTTCGAAAGTTAAAGAAAGTTCAATTCAGGTATCTCACAAAGGCGGATTGGTCTTTCAAAGCAAACGTTGCAGGGTCACTTTGCTGAGGCTTACTTCGGTTCACATAGCATCCGCAACACTACGGGGAATTTGAATGTCTTCTTGTCAAAGAGGTCATAAATCAACTTCGCTTTTGTAATTGTTTGGTGCATGCAGGATCCTTAATAGCCGAATTTACATTAAATTATAGCTTTTACCTAATATGCTTATGGCGAGTCCAGCATAGATCGATGTGGTTCGAAAGTTAAAGAAAGTTCAATTCAGGTATCTCACAAAGGCGGATTGGTCTTTCAAAGCAAACGTTGCAGGGTCACTTTGCTGAGGCTTACTTCGGTTCACATAGCATCCGCAACACTACGGGGAATTTAAATGTCTTCTTGTCAAAGAGGTCATAAATCAACTTCGCTTTTGTAATTGTTTGGTGCATGCAGGATCCTTAATAGCCGAATTTACATTAAATTATAGCTTTTACCTAATACAGCAAATGTTTGACTCATTTTCTGTGCTAGTGACCGACTGATGCGTAATCGACCATAGCAAACTCCAGTTTAACTAACATTTATAATCATTCAAGGCAATGCGTTTGCGTGACAAGAAATCTTAGTGTTTCACAATTGTAAGCGATCAGGCATAAAATCGATTTCACAGCGTTATCCCTTGCGCACAAAACATATTCGATGGTGGTTGTTGTCACTCATACATAGATGTTAGTCGACCGTTCGGTGTGTCCATCGGGTGCGTATGTTGGTGGCAGCCCTCATAAGCAAATTGGATACCTCATGGTTAGCAACATATGGCATTTATGTTGCAAACAAACATTCTACATGCTTTGACCCAACAGTACAACTCTTTCTAAGGTATCTTATCATGCTTCTCATACTGGTAATGACAATTATAACACTTCAATATCTGCTAATGTTTGCACATAAAATCAATGCAGATTTGCATTATATGATTTATTATGAATATGAATAGAGACAACACCTTTGTTCCGGAAAGCACTATGCTAACCTTAGAGACGCGGTAATAGAAGGTATTCACGTTAACTAAATATTTCCTAGCAGCACAGCCAGGTGGTCAATCTAATGCCATTGAATTATAAACTTTGCCGATCCTTACATACCACACCACTGTGAACCAATGTTTACCGCTAAGTCAACTGCTAATCATCGGATAGCTAGGAGCATTTAGTGGTAAATATGACACAGCCCTTTACTCAAATCTAATTATTATCTTTATTGGAATATGAAATATATACACTGCTGCAACACGGCTTCGTTATGTACAACAACGGAAAGTTTTGCCGCATGATGAGCTGTTTGAATGGGAATGTAACTTAATGAAACTGTAGAATTGGCGCTAAAACAGCAAGTGATTCTATCACACCTGAATGAAAATGGCAGATTGCAAGGCAAATTTATCGTTGCCTACCAAGCGTGCATTGTCATTGCCACTAGGATCATCGCATTGGTAATTGTTTGCAAGGCTAGGCTGTACCATCACCACAGGGAAGAATCCCGTTCCCTATAAGAATCCAAAAAGCGAACAACAAATTTTAAACAAAGATCGGGAACGGGATAAACACATTCCTCACAGGATCTGAAAAGGGAGAAACACATACCCAACAAAGAACGTGAAAAAGGAAGAAACTGTTCCCTAAAAGGATCCGAAAAGCGAGCAAAAACATTCCCTAACATAGATCCGAAAAGGTAGAGATACATTCCCAACAAAGATATGATAAGAGCGAAACACTTTCCCAACAAAGATCGTGAAAAAGGGAGGAACAGTTTCCGACAAGGATGGGCCGTGGTAGAAATACAAAGAGGAAGAAGGCAAGAAATTATTAACAGACAATAGTAAGCAAAAATTGGCGCCAAAACGATCGGGACGACACGGCATGTGGAAAGCAAAATAGCAGAGAAAAGTCCAAACTTAGCCGGTTGAAAATATTACAGGATATTGTAAAGCAAAATCACGAGGAGCAAAAGCAAAGATGGTGGTCGACGGAAATGCCAAGGGCGTCTGGCACGACGTCCACAGGCACAAACAATCACCGATTTGAAAATTGCACACTGTACGAATGAACTTTCACCATAACAAGAAATATAACACTTCTAGCACACATTCAGCAACAGCAAAGGTAAAGCACGGGCTAGTGGCCTTATTACTTGCTATAACGAGCAGCGAGTCCTCTATTATCTCCGTTTTCAGACTGCTTTAATCGGTGGCAATGCTCGCTGCCAAACATCTACTTAGATTATTAGATTTTTGTCCACTTCTTAGGTACAGCGTTAAACCAGGCCAATACATCTAGATATCTCGTGGCTTTTGAATGTTTTTTTATTTTGTCGAGCCCTCTATTGCTAACCTAAATGGGGAAATGTGGCTGATTCGTTATTATTCTACATTTTCTCATAAAGGAGTCGCATACTGGCCTTACGTTTTTAATTTGAAAAGCTGTCCATGTATAACGAGGATTTCACCAAATTAAACCGCATTTTAAGTGCCTCGCCGCAAATTAGGATAATAGGGAAATCCCCTTGCATGTCCGGATATGTCATGCTCTAGAAACACTATTTAGACATCCAAATTAAATTGAATCAACCATGGTGGACGACATGCGTACGGTTCAGCTGTTATATCCCTCTAATCGTATATAAATATTACTATATTAAATATTCTCTGTTCTCAAGCAATTTTTGTACCCATGACATGTTAATGTATACAACATGCAGTTCAATGATAAAGGTTGGGACGATCACCAAAACTGGGGAAATATATTGTTCTGCTTGATAATCATGACCACAAATTATATGTATTGCTGGACACTTATCATTTCAAATGTGTGGGATCGAAAGTTTAATCAGATAAGTGTTATTACACATAGCGTTCATAAACGAGTCAAAAAGAACACACGTGACGATTCCAGGAATCGGTACTGCAATCATTTAAATATTATTAACGATACACTCGAGAGCAAACTGTGATTTACAGAGTTAGACGCCGAACAACATGACTTTAGGTCATGGCGAGCGAGGGCAAAGTAGAATGGAAGGGGGTGCGATGATGAAGGACAGAAGGAATGCTCCCTGAGAAAGATGTCATTTTGGAAATAGATAATCCCTCCAATGTTATATGGCGCTAGTAGCACTGTGTTATTGTTGGGTATTGCTAGTATATTTATCTGCACTTGTAAATTAGCAATCGTTCGTTGATTGTAATCTTTACCAATGGTGCAAAAAATCTGAGATAATAACTCATAACACTTCATGTGACAATGATAAATAAAATGTTGCAGTATTTGATTCCACCCAATAGAGCTCGATTAGCGTAAAACAATTGTGGAGCAACTTTTGAACATTGATAAAAAATGACAGCGCTTACAAATATCCAAGACAATTATTTAGCAGCGGTGCTGCTGGGTGACGTACGATGCGTATTACAAATGGGAAAACCATATATGTGCTTACATATATGAAAATACATTCATGAGCATCTACGTGTTTCGCCTTGCCTAATAATTCCCGTGATCATACGTGAGGTCATGGTTTGAACAAGTCGGGATATTTTTGTGCACATGCATGAGACAACCATAATTAAGTCGAGTCAAACGTTTCACGTCTTTGGAGTCAAGGATTATGTTTTATTCTACCGTAAGAGTAAGGCATTGCCGTAAGAGCGGAGTGTCATATGTGCCGACTGTAATTCGATTACGTGGCTTTTACAAGATTAAGCCGCATGACGATTGGATAACATAACATGTAGGCTGATAGAATGGCCCATACGAACATTATGTATATACGATTAATAGTAATGCACCCGTTGCGGCTTGCACATTTAGTGTTTTGGAATTCAATTCACGATCTGGTGTAATATACATTTTCCCATCAATGAAATCTGGACACAAATTGATGAAAAGCAGGATTATTTATACAGTTGTTTCAGCTTATTTTAAGGGGTTATAAGGTACGAAGAAATTAAGCCGCACCATGGGTGTATTATGATGGGATATCGACGAAATTGGTTAGGCATGTAGCTATCTGGTCTACGGATCCACAAGACAATACATAACAATCAACAAGTGGGTGGTGATAATGTAATCACAATGATTACAGTTTGTTATTCGACATATCAAATTATATGTAGCGACCAGGTTGCACATTCTCCTACGCAGCTCGCAAAATCTACCAGAACTATTGTTTATGACCACGCAATGCTGATAGCAAACGACTTGCGAGGTGCATGTAACGATTAATGAAGCACATGATTTTTTTTTTTCCAAAAACCAAAAAAAACCCAAAACCCCAAACCCCCGGGGGGAAAAATTTTTGGGTTTTGGGGGAATTTAAGGGGCCCCCCTTTTTTAAAAATTAAAGAAATTTTTTCCCCAAAAAAAATTTCCCCCAAAAATTTAAAAAAAACCCAAATTTTAAAAAATTTTTGGGCCCCCGGGGGGGGGTTTTTGGGGTTTGGGGGGGGGAAAAAAAAAAAGGATTTAAAAAAGGGGGGGGGGTTTTGGATCCCTTTTTTTTCCAAAAAAA
>CM067346.1:13886164-13936164 GCA_034190875.2 Urechis unicinctus
ACGATTGGGATGCGTGTATGTAGATCAAAGTGTTGTCACTCCCATCAATGTCACGAGTAACAAGCCTACTTGCTTAGAAGCATTTCTCAAACCAATTTCATCAGAACTTTGAACAGCTCTGTATATGCCCATATATTATATAAACTATATTGTATGTAAGTCAATGGCCTCCTATTCATTTGTATCCGTTTGTAATTGACTTACGCAGGCATGTTTCTAGATGCCAGAAACATTCCTGACACCTTTGGGATTACGTATATATAAATGATTTGGGCAGCTATCCATCTATGACAAATTTAATGCAAAGCAGAGATATGGCTTCAATGCTTCTATGCAGATATATCTGATTATGCAGTATTCTGATATCAAGAAAGATGTTTCGATTATGCCTCTTAAGAAATGTCCCTGTTGTTTGATTGTATGGCTGCACATTAACGATAAAACTTCAAAGCCAGCTTTTTGACCAAATCAATTGAAAACGTGACAGTACTTGCGTCAACTAAATTTCGCTAACACAACACAGTTTTGGCGGAAGTTGCAGGTTATTTATTTAGGTTTTTGGCCTTAGTTACCATGCTGTAAGAAAATGTCATTTACTAACACTGACATATTTAGAGTAAGTATTTTAGGATAAAACAAGCCTGGGGTGTTTTTTTTATATAAGGGACAAACATTAATGGGTATTGATAACTTGCTTTATGGTAGCTAATTGGTAGCGAATTTCAAAATTTGAATTGCGAATGAGCGTTCCCTGATCACAGCCTTTAGCAAGTCATTCTGCTCCAAGCCGAAACACACACGTTAAACTGATTAGAGAAGAGACACTGACATTGGAATTCAATGCAACAAACTACAATTAAAAACATTAAATTCTGCTAGCTCTAAAATCACTAGCTAGAATGTCCATATATAATTGGCTACATCCGACCTCGCGGCCACGCATAACCCACAAACGTTCGTGTATTTGTATTTAGAAGAATCATTGCCACGCTTTAATCGTGGCTATAACCATATCTTTAACATCCATCTATATAAGAACCCATTCACACCTTAATGACCTACAGACTGTTGTGCACTTGTCACCCCCGTGCACATACCGTAATCATCGAATTATTAAGACGAGTTAATTTTTTGTAATACATGAAAATTTTGTTCCATGTGTCGTTTTGCGGTGCTTTGGATGTTTGCTTCATATTTATTACGTTGCCCAATTGATAATGTAACGCCAGACATATAAATTTGGTTAATGCATGGAATTATTGATAATGTAACGCCAGACATATAAATTTGGTTAATGCATGGAATTATCCAAGATGTAACACTTATTGCATAATACAAGACGAACCATTCAAATATTTTGATACTATGTTTGCCACAATTTTTGCTGGATATTACTGAAAACTGTCTTACTGCAGACTCGGTATAATTCACGGAGTCCAAACGGGGTAGTGCGCTCTTTGCTGTAGTAGCTCTTTGCTACTTATCGACGGAAAATCTCCCATCAAAAGCACCATGGGATGTTCGCTATGTCCCTCGGTTCAACACTTATGTTCGGATATTCGGTTTATCTATAATGCATTTGATGAACAAACTTGCAAATTTCGTAGCTTTTGTTCTGTTCAGATCTATTTTACAAAAATTAATCATAATGATGTCACAAAGCTCATATTTAGAAGAGCAAAGGTAAATGCGCCACTATTTCAAAATTTTATTACCGGCTTATGTGGCAGACATTTATGGCTGCAGGAGATCCGTCATTTTACGAAGAAAATATTGGTTTCATTTCACTAACTTAGAAAGTAGTCGTTATGCAAGTAATCAAACTACCGTTGACACGTCGGTGTAATGTGTTGCATTATTATATGTTAGATATGACCCTCTTCAAAAGCTTAAGTGGATACCTCTATATGATGGTTTCACAAATTTGATTGCCGAGCATAATGTACTCTACGAAGAATTGCACTCGTAGGATAAATAACATTATCTTTTCTAGTGATCCAGTGCGAAATTGAATCGCACCTAGAAAGCGGAACAAACGCACCTCCTCGGTGCTTCAGCAATTTTATTCCCTATCATTACTGAAACGACGCCATAAAAGTATCGAAAATGATAAATGACTGGCCTTCAAGATTATAAGCAACATCATACCGTCACTTCATTCCACCTTAATGCACCATGCTCCTCCATCGATGCTCGTTATACTTCAATTATAGGGCTTCTTTAGAGAATTTTATGATGTTTGTTAGTCGATAATGTATTTAAATAGCAAACGTGCACATTTGTATCGATTTTGTAATAGAACACTGAGGTTATATCACACGCTAGAATAGTGCGCATCTCATAATTTGACCAGCATTATATTGTGCCCCTACATTTTGTAAATATGCTCGTTAGCAGTGTATTTGGATAAGCATTTTGGTAGAGTACCCTTACTAGATAACATCATGTGAATAAACTAAAGACTTCCAAATAAGTACCCAGGGATGCGTCAGTTTATTTGGCAAGTTAAAATCGAAAATACGAATACTGCATCCATGCTGATAAAGCAAGTCGGTGAAGTGGTCAGACCTGAGCCATAAATAGGACAATGCATCCACTTTTCCAATGATTAATAAGCTGATGGCACATGTGTATTTTGCGCTTGAATATATAGTAATTTAATAAGCTTTGTGTTATGAGGTTGATATCGGCTGTATTAACGTCGCTGCTATATCAGCTGTTATAATACATACTGCTGTTGCTTTATTCGAGCAATGGCGAGCGATTGCGCGTGAATTTGTTTGTTTAGTGCCATACATAGCGTTAGAATTGTACCGATTCATGCATGTAGCCACAATAGACGTCATATTTTGAGGTAAAAAGCGCCATATTGCCTTCCCACAATTTCCCATGTGTGTTGTAGCAGACCTGACCAGCATGTATTGTAGAGTTTGCCAATAAACTAGACAGAACCAGTATCATAGGAAAACTACCGAAACAATACTTGATGATAATTTGACATGTCTTTAATTCAAGATTTTCAAATTATTGCCTGAAGCGGAACCAAGTTGATTCGTTTACATCTTTCGTCAAGGTGATGGTCAGGCGTGGGCGTATCCTTCACCTAAAAGCGATCCTGCGATTTCAGGCCCCAAACATTTTTGACAGGGTATCAAATACTTGAAGAAATGCATCAGTCATTTCAAAGTTGGCAGCCATATTCCAGACACATTTTGAGATGCAAAGCAAGTATCGCGCTATTAATGTAAAAATAATGACGAGGTTATTTGCTTTCTGGAGTGTCTTCCTTAGCGGATGAATATATGTATATAGAAGCCATCGAACGCCTCCACTTCTGCTGTTGGTTGATGTAGAATTAAACGTGCTTTTATGTAAATTTTTTATTTTTCGTCACTGGGAACATAACCCAGACGAATTGTAGGGATGAAAGGGAATGACTGATTCAGCAAAATCATTATTAAACTCATTTGAACATGACCATACTACAACCACGAACGAAGCACAGCTGGCGATATTGAAATTGACGATGGAGCATTGGAATAGTCATATTAATAAATTGCTACGACCTTCGTTGAAGACCTGCTAAAGAGGCAACGCTCGCCATTAGAACCGCGTACATATTTGCACTTTGGGTTTTTACGTATAACTTAATTTGCCTTGCCACTCTTTGTTAACCTCTGTTAGTAATACGGCTAAATAATTTAGGGTAATTGTGTGGTTTTCTGTTATGGTTTCCCAAAATATCGTCGCTTAAATTTATTAACGTCGTTTGAGGCATTACAAATACATATGTTGCACTCTACGCGGTCCCACAAATGTTTATTGTTAGAATGGCTTTATATCATACGCTTTGCTTATTTTCAATACTATCTCACTATTGCCTCTTAGACTCAATAACAACATTATATTAGTGGTGATGTAATAAACAAAGCTTCTGCAGTACTCCGGTGATTGAATGTAAACTGCAAATGAAACTGTGTTAGCCCGTAATTATCTGGTAATTAAGGTAGCTTAATAAAACATTTGTCGTAGGCGAACATTAATTTGTTGGGTTTAGTAATTTACATTCGCAGGTACAGTGACACGTGGTTCCCAGAAGGACGACTAATGTTCAAGTGAGAAAATAATGTTGTGAATGATACACAATTATGCATGACGATACAAGATTCGGAAGTGCATTAGAATGAGGGTAGTCTTTTCCGGACAGGCGTTTCCAGACCATGTTGTGATATATGGACCTCTCCACTTGCCACCGGAAAGCCTGATATCCGATTTATGTTGGCCATGATGTGCTTCTATCACGCTTTTTGAATAAAATTTACCAAAGTAGCATCGCAGCATGCGATATGATGCGTTGGGCTACGAGAGTTATTTAAAGTGCATTGACATGTTCATTCAGACTTCAAAGGTTAGCATTTAACCCTAGCTACATTCGAAACATGATATTAACAAATAAAAACATCGACCTCATAGCAAATTTATCGTTATGGACATGGCAAAGAAAGAAGGCAACAGGCACTTTAGGTTTTACAGTTCAGGCAATCGTTCAAGTTGGCGTTGATTTATAGTTGGAAGATAAAACGTTGAGGATATGCGAGACTCCTGTGTTGTTACAACAATGATAACATGTAAGGTTGCTTAAGCCTTAGACTAGCCATATTTATAAGTATCTGTGTGCAAGAAACAGACAAGGTCAACGTAACCACCTCGCAAATGTTATAATGAAGTCACTGAATAGGAGCCCTTTGCTATGGGCATATACCACATTAACTGCCTCTTGATAGGTTAACTGTAAATTGCGATTGTTAGCCGTGCCTTGCAGAATTTACTGCAAAGAGAGCGTGAGGCATCAAATGGCGGATTCTCATCACGCGAGCAGCATTATGTGAAGCTAACAACTAGACGCTATGCTGGATATGTTACGCCTTAATACGGTCATTTAATTATGGTATGTGTGGCAACAATGTGACAAAATAGGTTTGTGTTTGCGTAGTTCAATAAAGATCAAATTCACAGCAGGATTGCTATAAAAGCATATACAAGTACATGCTTGATCACATATGGTCAAATATTCAAAATCGGGGTGGAAAATCATAAGCAAAGTAAATGTATTAACGTCTCCAACATATCTGATTGTTTTCACCAGTTTTATAAGGCAATATATGCACATCACTTTATGCCTTTTCTAAACAAACAGAGATTCAATTTGCTTACCCAAGAGGTGTTCCATCGGTGTCCATCCACAGTCTCTCCAAACACTAACAATTGCCCACTCCTTATAGTAAGTCCCTGCTTTTGAAAAGCAGCTCCTCCCTCTTGAAATAAAACCCCCAATATTTTAAACGGGCGTTGAAACATCACCATTTAGAGAATTAAATGAGGCTTAAAGATGATTACTAGGTAATGTCAGACATAAGCTATATATATAAAATTACATATATATATATATATATATATATATATGTATGCATATGTATAGATATATATTTATAAACATATATGTATATAAATATATATATATTTATATATATATGCATATAAATATATATATTTATATATATACAGATATATATATTAATCCTATTTTTGCAAATGGCAGTAATTGGAATAGGAGACATAGTTTCGAAAAATTTGGGCTCCTCATTTATATTCTGCATTAAACGGCTTGATTATTTAAGGAAATCAAGACAACTGTTGTGATATTTGTTTGTCTAGTGTATAGTGAAACTATTTTCAAGTCATGTCATCCTGTGTTATTTACAGGTGCAGGCATTCATGTAATTAATATATCGTGGCTAGAAAGTTGGTACATTCTGAACTGGACCGTTTGCTGATGATGGCACGGAAATATCTAGTCGCAGTACTATTTAACATCGCTGTAGTAGAGGAGAGACATGCCAAATAAGATGCGCATGTAGGTCAGAATTGATCTGATATCAGCCTTGGGATACATTACACAAATAAATGGCTTATGATGGTGTTCACAGTATTATCCACGGTGCATATATGATAAGTCATGTAGACATGCTATGGTCATTATAACACGAGGCACGTAACATTCGAAACCATATAGGATGAAAAGATATGAATATTTGCTTAAAATATTCATCTTCCATTGATAAAACTCTCTTTATTTCTATATCATAATTTCTCCAAAAATGGGCGTCCGGCAACCTGACAGACCGAACATAAATAACTAACCGAATGCTCCAAAAGACCTTGCTCGCCACATTAACCTCAAGTCACTTTGCATCTGAATGAAAGCATTACGAAAGTGTATGGGATCGGAACAGGAATACAGATAGCAACATCTTGACTTACATGTGGTCGCCTATTGCACCCGTTCATGTCCTATCGTGTTTGAATGGTTCAAAGTCAACGCTTTTTCGGCATCACACGGTGAAAATTTAGATGGTCAAGTGTATGACTAGCGGAAAGGGCTGTAACGTTATTTTGTTTTCTTCGTTTTTAACGAACTATACGTTTTCCATAAAGGTAATGTAAGTTTATCGTTTCAGAAATATTCATTACATATTACATACATAGTGACGAAACGTCATGCTAATAATAGTATTAAAGGAATAAACAATTGCACATCGTCAGCTAGTAGCCGTAGTCAGATCGATTGGTGTGTCTGCAGATGGCTTGATGCATTTTCATCACAGCACACGTTACCATATATCATACGACATTGTTTCAACCCCCAAACACAATATGAGAGCGAAATAACCGCTCCGGGCACTTATTGCAACGCAGGTCTAAATGATTGTCGCTTCAATTCTAAATCAATTTTAAGAAAACGTTATCACCCACTAATACGGTTGTTGCCATAGTCTGTATGTCATTTCTCAAGTTAAATGATTCTCTTTACTGGAATATGAACAAAATATACACTACTGCCATACGCCCGTATGATGTACATCACGTATTGTGCTCACCCATGATGAGTCACTTGACTTATTGGAATGGTTGAATTGGCGCTGTAGAAAACGAGTTATTCAACCAAAACCGATTGACATTGGCGAAAGGTGGGCTAGAACAGGTGGGCAGAACTGTCATTGTACCAAGTGATACCAGTCAATTTAAGTCATGGACTGAGGGATATCGTTATAAGCCGTCAGGAGAATTGCTTTTTTTATCGAAAACCGTGATCGTCAGTACCAACTTAAGCTTAGAATATCCCATACTTGGCACCATTCTTGCGCCCCTACTTTGATAACCGAATTTCGATGTGTTGATATACGCTAACTGCCTGTATATGCATGTTTCGCTTTAAAGCAGTGGACTTAGGTCGGCAAAAACACATCATGGTTGACCAAGCTATATGTATTAAATGTCACTTCTTATTTAAATCAATAATTGAGCATGAAGTCAATTGCTTTGCGTTGCTTCATCTGCACCATGTTTTAATGACGTAATACTGTATTTAGTTAACAGGATGTGCAGTCAGGAGTTTGCTAAACTTACCACGAGCAGAAAGTCGCATGTGACTGGATTAGAAGACAGGAAGGTTCTTTGCTGTTTGGAAATATTTCGGCGATTGCCAAAATAGAATCTATCCATGTCGTCTTAATTCGATAACTGCCTGATAACACTACCACCATGTAAACCTTAACTCTTTAATATTAATATACTATAACTCAAGTTCATTTTCTCTACATATTATGCCACATCACTTGGTACCCAACCTATCGTTTTATGTTACTGAACATAAATCCACTGTTGCACTGTTTCAATAACAGTCCATTGTAGTTTTGAAAACACCCCGAAAAAACTTGGTCTTATTATTTAAACATCGCAAGATGGATTAAGCTAGCAGTCTCCTTGGCCCGGTTTCCGGAACACACTATCCCTATCCCTTTCATCAATAATGCCAAGCACATCACCTGTCGTTTGTTTCCATGTCTGTAATACGATAAATGACAAGACGAGGCAAGGCATATGCGCTGCTTATCAGCGGATCATGAAGCGCCCTGAGACGGGAATATTAGTCTACGACGGACAGCCTATTCGTAGCAACTATCTTTTGCGAATGCAGTCCGTTGCGTATTATACACATAGCCGATGTAGCAATACAGGTAAGATTGGCTATTCGCCGACTGGGTCTAACGACAACGTCCAACAACGGCCAAACTCAACACATTCAACACAACAAGCCAATGTGTGATTGAGAGGCACCACTCTCAAGAGACTTATCGTTTATTTTGATAATCTCAGTCATCGTTACCCTGATCCTCTCTTCATTGCGATTGACGAACCGATTTTATTATTATAATGTGTCAAATTTACCACGAAGGCAGAGCTGATAGGAAATAATATGCATATTAACAATTTGAACGATTTATATTTATAAAAGTAAAATAAAACTACGTGTCACTCATATTTAACCGTACCTGGCGCCTCAACACTGACAATTACTGCAATATTGAGGCGGTACTGCAGAATAATTCAAAATATCCCAGCTGTAATCATGAGCGCCCAAACAGCCTAAAATTGTCTTGCTGCTTCGACAACTGAAATAATACTATACTGTCACAGCAAGTGTAATTCATCCCTCCGTAGATCATTTTCAAGACAGGTAATACTTAAGTAACACGTCCGAATATCATTTTATTAGTCTTGTCCCATGACAAGCGTCACTCAGAACACGCAATAACATGAATATAAAAGATCCCGCAATTGTCAGATCATCACTACCACTGAAACTGATTCCATATAACTCGCTTCTTTCGTAATTAATAAGCCAATGAAGTCAAGGTCATGCCAGTATCCGATCGTAATATAGATTATGTAGGCTATCGGTTCTGATAGTTCATCCCGTACTTAGGTAAACGAGGCAGCCATGCGTTATTTTGAATTCATAGCAAGACTAACTGTTATTGCACGACCAGCCAAAACACTCATTTTAGGTTTGGGGCTAGAGTTTGAACATGAAATCAAATAATATTTAGTAGAACAGCAAGCACTTCATTAGTTATTTCTATTTTCTGGACTTCTTACATAACTGCAACTTCATTATGAACCTACAATTATGCTGCCGACACCAGAGAAGAGCTTTGTTGGTGCTTGAACAGCAATGTAGTTTCTGCTACTGTTACAAACTGGTCTATTATCGAATAATCGTGAAAACTTACAGATATCAGAGTTGTGTGGTCCGTTATTATTGAACAGTTCAACAGAAGCTAAGCCGTGTTAACAATACAGGAGGCTTACACAAAGAAAAAGGCAATTTATTGGGTATTTTTAGTGGATATCTCGTTTACACAAACTGCCCATCAGTTGAAACAACGGATATATCATGTACATATAAGGCTCATTTCGTAATTTAATGAAGGTATACCTTCATCGTTGATTTGGACAAATTCCAAACAGATGGTTCTGTGTAGAAATATAACCAGAGGTAATATAAGTGTATTGTTAATGTCACATGGACATATTGCATTGTGCCAAAATGTCAGGGGAGGAGAGTGAGGGAATTTGGTATATCGCTCTAGGTCAGTAGTGACTATTTAAAAGAACCACCTGGACTACTAATATAGGAGAAATATTGCCGTGCTTAATTTAGCAAAAGGCGCTGGCACGGTTAGTAGTAACATTGACGTTAATAGTGATAATATCAACCTCAAATTCATTATGGTTATAATAGCACTTAATTAGCACGTATATTGAAGACATTCTATGTTAATTCAGGTGCAACGCCCATTATACAGAACATCGTGTGATGGATGAAAAAAAAATCCACTTTTGATGTTAAATGGAATGGTAATAACCCCTAGGGTATTATATGGGAAAAACTGTTACCAAATCTCGAGATTGCAATATTCGTTCTCAACACTCAGCATTGACATTCTACATTACGACAATATTTCCAAGATGTGATTTCAGATGGATGAAGCTTGACACCGACTAATGCTTCATTTTAATCGCTTACTGATCCATTAAAGAGCAACAAATTGCCTTTTGATGCGTTGTATTATTACTCCACGCAGCGTGCAAGCATAACCTTGGCAACAGCAATTGAGTTAGCGGGAGTTATACATTATCAGCGTGGCACAATAGGCTAGCTTAAGAGTGTGCGACTTGGCAGCCAATGCAGTCGTGACACACATCGTGCTATATGACATTAAACGGGCTACGTGCAACAATTGTATCGGTGTTTCTGTGACGGCAAAGGGTGATTATGTTCCTCTAACTAATTTAAAGTTAATTAAGAATATATCACAGTCTATCATAATGCTCCATATATATAAAGGCTGAACCAGCAAGAAACAAGCTGCACCTAATACATTGCTAAGATAACTCACACTAGGCAACCTAAATTAAATTCCTAGCAATCTATTCACCTTTCCATTTACAGAATAAACATTGATTTTGCATTCAGAATAATGTCCTGCAATATTGTTATCATTAACATATTATGAATACTAAAGGAACGCTTCGTTTTATCACATTGGCTGGCATCAAACGTATAGCATCATAAAAAATGTTGTTTATCGAATAATAGTAGAACCGATACTAATGATTTTGACACAATGGAGATTTTTGTACCTATCGAAGTGTTTATTGTTTGAAATGGCATGTTAGATTATGCATGATTGTGCTCAATCGATACAAAAGACAACCCCCTCTGCAAGCTGGATGTCGTGGCATTCCTACATTAAACATTAAGATTGGTTGAGCACTGTAAATATTGTCAAAACGATAAAAGTTTGCAGTAATTTTATGTCGATCATCGCATTTCAACATGTCAAGCATTGTGCATGACGATAATTGAATACGTACCACGATGAATTGATGACTGCATATCCTGATGCATCTTCCAGCAAATATGTATTTAAACGTGCAATGCTGGGATGTTTGAATGACAATTATTGACATTTCAATTTAATACCGGTATAGTTATTTCCAAAAAATCAATAATTTCTAATCAACAAAAAGCTAGTAGTACAATTATGCTACGAAATCGCCAGCCTTCGTCATTAATGGTAACTGATTAACTCATATCTAACCGCATTCTCATCATCCTCAAGCAGAAGATGACACGGTAGATTTGTTGCAAATAAAATTAAGAAGGCCTTCTGGGAATACACCGCATATAAGCATGATTGGACGATTTGTTTTCGCTGAAGTTACTCCACTTGTGACCGGTTGATGTAGTCATGGCTGATCGACAACGATACATTCATTATTTTTAACGAGGTATGTATTCCATCGTAGAGCAACTAAATAATGCTTCCCCATAAAAGCTCGATTATGCAGCCATCCAAATAAAATAGAGAATGAGTTGGTTGCATTACCATACGAATTTCACTAATGGCGCAGGGGACCTCATTTATAAGTAATTTAGGTGTGTTGTGCAATTCTATCGCATTCAAGCGAAACGTCGTTTCTGTAATTGTGGAGTTAGCACGGCTTTTTAGATTGTTAGAATTGCAATATCTAATCGTTATTTGGGTTTAATCAAATATGAGCAACGTGATCAGATAGTAAGATATCCGATATAAAAACCGCTTGGCCAAGGTTTTTATTATGCATGTTTGTGTAAAACTGGTAACTCCACACCGAGCCCATCACTATTGTTGTTGAGTATTCGATGTCAGATATAAGGTCTATGTTTCAGCAGACACACATAATTCCGCGGAAAATGGGTTGCAATTAGATACTAAATAATGTAATTCTGAAGACCAACAAGTCGAGCTGTAATACAACTAGCGATACAGTATCTGCCTGCAGGGACTGATACGTCCGGAGATAATCTACACCCCATTACAGTAGGACCAGTTGCTAATATTCTCATGGTTATCACCATTAAGTAACAGTTCCGGAACAATTAGCTTTTGGCATGTAATCATGATTGATACACACAAACATGGACAAGAGCTCTCATTTATGTGGCGGTATATTCTTGACTAAATACGAAAGCCTAACGACAAATTTCGTACAGATTATCTCAGATAGGCACGGAGGAAGTTAACCTAAAAAATCTGGCACCTCTGATGACAACCATAGTCGAGACCGGTGTCGCCGATATCATCATCACTGTTGATACTGACTATTATACTAAGACATTGAAAACGGATCATTCTGTTATATTGTACACACATACTCGACCAGCAGCAAAAGAGATAGTTATGATAATGTCTACTGTAGTACAATCGATTATATGCGATGATATTCGGGCATTACAGCTTATGTTTTAGCTACCTCTATGCCACAGTCTTAATAGCCGTAACATGTAATTGTAATAGGATTCTTACTAATC
Organism: Urechis unicinctus; assembly: GCA_034190875.2. Classification (NCBI taxonomy): domain Eukaryota; kingdom Metazoa; phylum Annelida; class Polychaeta; order Xenopneusta; family Urechidae; genus Urechis; species Urechis unicinctus. The sequence continues at coordinate 13,898,427 of CM067346.1, forward strand.
TGACCTGCTCCCGGCAAAGTGCGCCCTGCCTTTCCATTTCAACAAACTCGTTACAGATGGTTGTGAGTGATTATGATGCAAGTTAAATATAAGTGACATTGTATGGTGCACTGATTACACATAACGGTTTATCTAAACGCATGCAATTCTGGCTAATATGGTTAAATACGTTATAATTGGCATATTACTCTCTCAAATACGACCGCATTTACTCTTTACAATTGATGACATATGCTGGCAGGGGCTATTTCTTAGTGGCTTTAGACAATGCTTGTTAACGTACACTCTCTTCGTTGTCCTTCCATGTATTAAACCTCTCGCAACGTACAATGCGTACAAATATTGTGTGTATTCAATAGCTAACCCCGTTGAAAACACCGATTGCGGTAACTGAATTAATCAAATATATTTTGGTATTTAATAATGCAAGGAGTAACAAAAATAATTGCATTATATTCAGGCATTGCATAGGATCGGTGTAATAAGGGAATCGATACCGCGGATAGAGGGCGGTATTGATGGTACAGGAAGTATCCTCTGATAGTGTTTCAGTCTTACGAGCATAGTCACAGACAAACGCGCTCGAAATAGAACCCCGAAATTGTATATAAGGCAAAGCAGCAAAGATTGGGATAATAATTGTCGTTCAACTTTGCATGTTGGCTATCATTATCTGACCGGCAAAAAGCACAAAAGTTTGGTCTAAATTAATGAAATGTTTTTTTCCGCGCATGTCTTGTGTCATTTGATTCATTGAAGAAAGTTGAACAATGCTGAATTACTCGGCAGCTTCTAAACAAGTAACTTCTGCCATGTTTTTTTACCACATATTTACAATAAAGAGACTTAGCAGATATGTTAACGAATGAAGTACGTCCTCTTCTATCAGAGAAAAGTAAAGGACACTGAGTAGGATGTCAGTGAAATTGATGGTATAAGCCGAACACCTTGATTATACATTATATGGCTCGAGCAGAGTAATGCATGTGTCAGGTGGCTGTATGTTATATTGCTAGGTTGCGTCGATATGGGACAAATAAGCCGTTGTAGAAACAATTGACTTGCACATGGATTGGTCATAAGTGTCCCCTTTGACAGTGCAATTGAGATTTAAATGTGACATACAGATGCACTTTAAATTTATCACAATAGTTGTATCACCATGCCTAATGTTTGTGTCAATCTACGGACAATCCACATTTGATGTCCAATACTAATGTCCAATAATAACCAGCTAGTATTACTGATCTTGGTGTGAGAAATATGGAATTGTATTTAACACATCCTCTGCTTTTTCAAAGATTTACAATGGCGACCAAGTGAATCGAATAGGATGCTCGATCAGCATACAAATTAGGGTTATATTCGCATAAAATCAACACCCATCATAGATACTTAATTGTAGTGTGCCTTTTTTCCGCCTCAATTATAAAACGAATCCCATTGGTTGCCTGTGTGAATGCTCAATAGCACGGCGGTTTTCCTTTGGCTCGATTGCATGAGAGAAGAGGAGCTCTCCGATTGCATTGTTTCTATTGTGAATGTCATAAGACGTGCAAGTTTCAAATCGATTGTGTATTTGATGGGGGCTGTCGATCATTAAAGTCGATCAACCCTTACCGCCCTCCTAGCCCTGGAAACAAGTTTCGGCTACACAATCATCAGGCGCGAAAACATTTTCCAATGCACAGTTCACGAGATTGGTGACTTTAACATATTAGTGACACACCACAAAAGCGGCCACTAATATAAAACCGTTTGCCTGCTTTATTGATTGACTAAATACCAGTTTTATCCCAGTAACAGCAGGGCGATGTTTCCTGATCTGATAACATAGTTTTTGGCGGCTTTGATCAACGACCTGGAAATGGCAATGGTCTCTAAAAAAGCATATGTCATCAAATGTTACCTATTCGCGAATTTGAACTCCATGACCTTCTGCTGACAACATTAATCCCTAAGACGAGACACAACAAGAAACATGTTTGGCGGGAAAGTGGGTTGTGATAATGTAATCACACAGATTACAGTTTGTAATTCCACATCAAATATTAAATTATATGTGGCGACCAGGTTGCACATTCTCATACAACAGCCATTGTTTATGACCACGCGATTCTGAAAACAAACGACTTGCGAGGTGCATACAACGATTAATAAACCACATGATCACTCGACTGAGCGAAACGAGCCAGAAAACAACGTGTTTCTAGACGTTATAAACAAATCAGCGTTCATTATGCAACACGCAGTACTGCCTCGTAAATACACAACATATGCGCAACACCGACGTGTCCGCCATTGAAATTAGCTGCTTAGAATCGTGGGTGGGTAGGTTATTCTATGTTTACCCACAATGCAATATAAGCCAGTCACATTCGTTAATTTGATGGAAGGCTATCAGATGCATCACAATGTCGCCACGGTAACTTGCTAGCATACATCATGCTTATAAGCACTCTTTTCAGCATTATTTATTAGACATTTATAGAAGGATTATATGTAATGCATGGCAACATTCACTGTAGGCAGGCAAGCACTTAATGCGAAAATGTTGGAAAATATGTGTGGGTTATATGTATTAATTTATTCTATACTGCCATGATGTGTATATATCACGTAACTGAATAAGGCAGCAGCGAAATATGTTTGCTGCTGGAACCGAAGAGAGAAGATCCCATTATATCGCTGGACCAAAAAATCATTACCGCATAACGAAAAGCGCCGATATCCATCTAACCAACCTGCCTGCAATAAAATTGCACCAGCCAGAGTGTGTACTTTGCCGCGATCTGTAAAATCGCATTGGTGCTTGGCCGAGATCTAATTTTCAATGCAAAGAACAAGTGTTTATGAATAGTAGAATGGTGGTGCAGGGTGAATATTTCCCTTTTATTATGAACAATTTCTGAACTAAAGCATTTGTTGGGTAGGCTTTGTTTTGTTTGCTCAATACGACTTAACGCGATGCGAAGGGAAATATTTACTTCTCTACGAGCCAGTTGCGGCGGAGAGAGTAACTGTTCTTCCGGACAAAAGCAGACAGCTATGCTGTACCAGCAAGCCTTCATGAATATGGGCAGATGATCACAGGGTTTCTTTTTTCCGGTGAAAAGAACGGTGGTACTTTCTGGGCGTGGGCGCGCTAGTGTTGGACGGAGATTGCACAAACACGACGACTATTAGATACTTTTATATCTCTTATGGTTTGAATTTGACATTATCAAAACTAGTTTTGAAATATCAAAAGGTAAAACATACTTTGTTATGTTCCAAAGTCGTCAAAAGCTCAAAAGGCCTAGGAGCCTTTCAAGAACTAATTATCTCTCAACATCTCACCTATCGCGAGTGGAGCAAATGTAGCTTTAAACACAAAAGTCCATCGTTACATACGCAGTCAGTGCTGTACCAATTCATCCGACAACATTGATGATCTGAAAGCATCGACTATTCTTATCTCACAAGCATTATGCCTTAGTATTAATTGATGAACGAAGCAAACAGATTTTAGCATGTCAATTAGTAAGAAAATCGTACGAATCAGAGATACTGCACTTGACCTAACAAAACATTTGATATTATACGAATCCCCTACCCTGTGCAAATTCTGAACAGGTGAACAAATATATTGTTCTCATAATATGAGATGTAAAGTGTTATAAGTATCATAAAAATCATTATACTGGTAATGATTTACTTATAAAAGATAATACAGTGTGCTGGCGTTTGCATATATGTCCCACGTGACATTGCGCGAGCCACTACCTCATGAGGATTAATGCCCTAACTTAATGACGGTTTCAAATCTCTGGTGATTTGGATAGCATGATGCCAGCTTCGGCATAGACCAAATTAATTTGTTAGGTTTAGCAGTTTACGCTGGCAGGGACAGTATCACTTGGTTGATCATTGGACGACAAATGCTCCGATGAGAAAACAATGCATTGTGGCAGTATGCTCTAACGTGTATGGGGACTGGCAGTTGTGACCTTGTTGTGATATATAGACCTCTTTACTTGGCACCAGAAAGCCTGACATCCGATTGCTATTGGCAGTGGTGAGCCGTCACGGCGTTTTTTGTGTAAGGTAGGACAAGTTGCGTAGGGCTCTGACACTAATTTACAGTGCACTGGTCATACTTACGCAAGTGTAACCACATAATTGACAATCATGCAACTGGAGCATTTTTACCAATGCTACTGGTTATTTGCAAACAAGGCGACAATCACTCGAGGTCTCATAATTTAGGTTATTTTTCAATAAAGATAATGCATATTTATTCTGATTTGATAAACATCAAGCTAATAACATTGGTTTAGGTACATATACCAAGTTTGAAGTAACTTGCATAACTTAATGATATGGGCAAATCTATCCAATTGGCACTCAGAAGCCATGCGTCGTGAATCGGACGCCAGAGATCATAACCATTGACAAAATTAATATTGTCGTCCTAAACATTATCACGATTAACAAAGTTGAAAAGTCATTCGATTATATAATAACCGCCGATATTCGTTTGAGGTTTAATCAATTTCACCGCACACTATCCCATTAGGACGCATATCACCTTGACACGGATAGATTAAATACGACTCCAACATTTAGAGTAAATTTAAGCAGCGTTACCTACAGTACACACTGGATACAGTAATTAAAGAGCTGTATCACAATGCGCCACACTCACTGTCGCAAACAAACATATTTTGCATCTCATGCTAGCAATGACAATAATAACACTTCAGTATCTGCTAAATTTTACATATAAAATATATGCGGATATGCATTTGATGACTCAGTATAGGAACTTGAAAAAAGGTCTCCACGTTAGCTAAGTCGGTAATCACGGCTTTGTTATGTACAACAACGGATAGTTTTGCCGCTTGATGAGCTGTTGGACTGGGAAGGTAAGTAAATGGAATTGTGGAATTTGCGCTAAAATAACTAGTGATTCAACCACAACTGAATAAAAATGGCAGATTGCAAAGGCAAAATTATCGTTACCTACCAGGCATACAATATCATTGCCGGCATTTGCGACTATGATCATCGCATTGGTAATTGAAAACCGTGTGAGATAGAGAAAGTTGAGGTTTTTATACCAGCTCTAGCTACCAATTCGTCGCTTGGAGTGATATAGAGAGCCATTAACAGGGGACAGCAATATCTTATATTTAATGGAGCCCGTACGGAACGGATCATTGAGATGTAATCTCGAGCATTTATAGGGCCACGGACGGTGGTCGATTCACCGTCGTTATGTAAAAATTAACACAGATTCTGTTTCCGATTCTATAATATGTACTCATGCGATACGAAGTTGCTATCAAGAAAGCTATCATTGATGCTGTTGGCAAATACGCTATCGGACGGAGGGAATTATTATTAGACACTCGATGGCTGTTATAACGTAGACATGTCGTTCGTACGGTTTGGCGCTGGCCATAAGGACCGTAACAATGTCCTCATTAGGAAATCACTTCCTTGACAGCGCGGTCGACACAACGCATATTATATCGTAAAAAAATGAGCTCTGCTGGGTGACGCAAAGAAGACAGTGCCCAGATCTACCCGGCGCAAGCAATCAAAAGGTAATTGGAGCCACTAAAATGCGACCACATGCACCCAAGCATGAACATAAAACATGCGGCTGTATTATACATTTACAATCTCTAATCAAAACAAAGATGATTGCAGCCCTATTCCCTATATAACTTATCCAATGGCATTCATTGACGTAACATTTAATGAATTATAACAGTGGTAAAACGATCAAGCATAGGAGGCAAGGATCATGTTAAATGACGAAGCCGAATGACAAGTCTAGGCTGTGGACCTACCACCACGGCGAATAATTGCAATACAATGACTGTTCGATTGATAGGCAATAGCGAGATACAACACAGTTGTATGCTCCGGTTAATTCAAGAGGCAATGCGCTGATATATAGGGAATTCCAAAATCGGTTGATGTTCACTTACGATTACAACCTCCATCCTAACATTGTATGTTGTTGGAATCCTCACACAATGCCTTCGTTTAGACTGTTCCCTGTATTGCATATGCGTCTCCTAGCCATATATATTTGAGACCACCGCCAACGGACCAAACAACGGCTGCGACATTTTGTGTTATGACATTAAGGGTTATAATGGATCATGTATTAAAATGGTCAGTAGAAAGTAGAGACCAACTGCAATGACCAATTAACCTACAATCAATATGTCCTAATCTCTATTTTGTCACAACCGACGTTCAACTGTACCATATTTGTTGTTGCGGATATGATGACCAACTCAGCTTTGTACTTCATTTTTACACATGGAGTCCGTAAAAGTTCTACCCGGCAGCTAATTTTGCTGATTTATTTGGGTAAAAATTGAAGGAATGCCACGAGTATCGCTGTTCAACACAACCGTTTACAATACGCTTTAGCGATTCACGTAGAAGTAAACGACACATGAGACAATGAATCAACCATTCAGGGGAGACCAAGTACGAGGATAAATATCTCACAGCTTCCACTAGAAATGATTTAACTCTTGGCAACTGAAATCATTGATGCATTTATTATTACCCATGGCCTGCAGACGGGATCAATGAGAGAACTAGAAGAGGTATAGGGATGGATATTATAATTTACATGAAATATGGACACCATGCAACCATGTTGATGTTAATGTTATACTTTGATAATTGTAAACATACGGCATAGAGAGATCATAATTTCACTTTATCCGTACATACCTGTCTAAATACGCTTGAAAGCTTTGTATTATCACAGCCGTTTCAACGATCAATCAACTCCTAGGGAGCAAATATATATCCAATCAGCAGTAGTACAGAAGCGGGTGGTATTATTGGACGGGACTGTTCAGGGCTCTTTCCCCTTTGCAGCACGCCAGGAACAATGCAGCAGCTTCTGCCAAATTATCATGATGTAATGAGCCGATATGTTTGGCTGCATGGCAATTTGATGTGACATCAAGATAACTAGCATAGCAGGCACGTGGTTGACAATCTTATTATGATTCTGAAATATTACCTTGTGGCAGAGACAATAATTCCGCCGTATCATATATTATGTGGCATATTACGTCCATTTAATCTCTGAAAACAAACATAGAATCAGCATGGCTGATATACCGCGCACCGGTAGTTGTATGTTACTAGAACCGAAGACAAGATATTTCTTTTTTCTATTTAAAATTATCCAACCAGCACTACCCTACTCTTTTATATAAACACACGCTAATAATTTTTATTTTCATCAGATATTATTTCGCATCATTTGATATATAACCTGCCACATTTTACGTCATAATATAAATCGACTGCTGTTCAGGATTACCATGACAGGTTATTGTACGTTTGAAAAAGGAAAAAAAAATATTCGTGTAAGACCATCTACTATCTTCAACAAATACAGACCACTGCGCATGATTGTTGATCATACACCCAAACTTTTAACATTGCGCCCATAATGCATTACAATATCATTGCACTAGTTATTAAGTCCGATGTGAATAATATGGCCCTTTAACCGTGTACATGTGTTTTTTTACCGTCTGGTTTAGTGTTGACGATTCTGGCAGGGGTCGATTCGTCATAGAAGCAGATACATACAAAGAGCTGCTGTGTAGCGTGAGCAATTGAATGTATTTACTGGGAATATTCAAATGAGCGATACGCTTTCTGGGCCATAGGCTGTACATGCTAGAAATCAAGAAATGTTGTGATTCAAACATGAAGCTGCGATGTGGCATCACTAACGGGCCTTGTCGCTCACCTTTCTTTATCTCAGTCATCCTTACCCTCATCCATGATCTGTGACGAGGTGATTATAATATCACATTGCATCAAATTTACCTAGAAATCTATATCAATTTTATTGATTCACAATATCTTCCCATCAAAGCAGGTTTGCTTTATTTGGTTGAATGCTGCTTGTTCATTATCTCACGTTTATTTTATGTTTAGTACCTACAGCACGAAACAACATCATAAAGACGAGCACAAATATGTTGAAATGGGTCAAAATGCGTATATTTTCTTTCTAGTCAATGGCTTACGTTTTTTCATAAAGAATAACTTTCTTAAAAGATTATGATGGAACTTATATGTACAATCTGTTGTGATAAACAGGCAATTCATCACTTTGGCTCTAAGCATTGTCGATTAGCCGTGTTGTGTGGCAGGAAAGCATGGTCTTGCAAGGTATCTGCATTGCGCAGTGTGCGAGTTACAGACTAAAAGTTCTCAATGAGGTTCAAAGGGAGACAATACTCTACTAAGGAATGTTTAAAATTGCAGCACAAATAGACCATTCGTCAGTGTCCGGTGTGTCGTTTCAGGGGTTGTCGATTATCCTCATGCAGACTAGCCAGTGGCATGGTAGGTGTCTTTTGACAATCCGTATAGTGCTTCCGTCGGAAAACAATGAAATCATTATGGTACTGCAGGTCACTGTGCTTACTTTGTTATTGTTGTTGGGGAATTCCCTGAGGGTCAAGTCATGATTGTCATTAGTAATGTAACCGCCAATTAGCGATGAAGAAGGTTCTGTCATTGTATATGAACTTAGACCAACATAAAGAGCGAGAGCGCCCCGGCAAAATGCATTAGCCACCGGGTCACAACGCCCCGACAGCACTCTCACATGGGTCGTTTGTCCAGTCGACGGCAGATGGCAGATATACAATGCTTTACATTTTAATACATATCAGCGAATATTTATTAACATAATTCTGGTGATAAACAAAAACGATAGTATAATATAAACACATTCGCCTCCTTTATGCAATGCATCAGGACAGGTCTCCTGGCACTATAACCTGGCGAGGCGGGTTTTTCCATAGAGCTTTTCTACTTTGGGGCGTTCTAACCCGCATTTACGTTCAGGGAATGCATGATGACATTCAAAACTGCTCATAATATCGGCGCTGCCATTTGAGCGAAAAGCTGCCGCTTATATTGTCCACCTTGCTCATCACAAGTTACACACAATTTATTAATATCCTCACACAGCATCATGTTCATCCGAACAACCTGTGAATGAATTGAAAAGGCAAGGTCTTTTTCTCCGAATATAAAGTAGTACGATCAATAACGACGTCGTCTTCGTTCCCACGGCGAAAAAAACTCTTCATAGGAATACAATCTTCGACTTGCAAGCTTCAAATAACCGCCAAAAAATGCTTTAGAAATGCCATTTTATTGGCAAAGTGTACCGTTACTCTGTCCACAATCCCCCGACTAGACACCGTCGAGAAGTAGCAGTTGTCTCATACGGCATTACAGCTCTTTTGTCTCTTTCATCTACTTTATATCAATTACCTCTAATCTTGATGTACTTCTATTATTTTACATCCGACTCACACAGGAGCCCGTGCTAATATTAGTCATTCATATTCAAAGGTATCTAGCGCCTCCAGACAGACAGCTACTGCAATGTTAAGGGGGCATTAATCGCGATAATTATTAGTCGCCGGCTTAATATTTCCGTGTGCTGTAATCGTTGTCATTAAGTCAAAGTACCAAATAATTCATACATGACAGCTATAATCATGAGCATCTAAGCAACTTAAAATTGATATAGCAATGTCTTACTGTTTTGAAGGTGGAGGTAATGTTATCCTTTCATAGCAAATGAAATGCCTCTCTCCGTCGATCATGTACATTGTCATGTCAGGTAACACTTACTGATGCCACACGTTCTATAATTATATTCATTTAGTCCCACAACAGGCATCGTTTCATTACACACAACAGCATGAATGAATGATGACACAAATCAACCTGCCATTAACGTTTCAATTGATTCCTGTTCTAGTGTGAATCAATTTATTTACCGTTAAACGTTCATTTAAGAAATGAGCTTATGAGTAAATTAGCAACTCTGTTCACAATTTTACATTTAGATCAGTGGTGTTAATCAGGAGGCTTATCGAGAAGAGATTTGAGTTATGGATGGGCGAAGGCAGAGCAGTGCCCCATGATCAAATAATATACGACACGAGCTTATTGATGTTCGCCTCAGTTAGTTTCTCTTCCTTGAAGACCAAATATCCAATACATCAACTTAATGTTTTCGATACCCATCAACATGTCGCGATGTTAATATCCTAGTGTGTGTCTATGTAGAAGAAAACGCCATTCTGAAATATTTGTTATCTGCCTTTTTACTGGGGTAGCTGTCGTTAGTGATTAGCCAATGCGGTTCACTTCGTTGAAGTATTCATTCGTGGTATGTATTATATATGCATTCGCTCTAGTAGTGCATCCTGAACTGAAAACAAGGTTAATTCTATAAATGCACGAATAGTCGAAACATAGGCATAGTGCTAGTTTCGTAGTGGTTGGGATCGTTTTGACGAATATCAAAAGCACGCGCATCATTGATTATTTATATCCTCAGTACTGTTTAAATAAACTCAATCTTAACTCAATCCTACACAGACTCGCGCAAAAAGTTTGATGACTGGGGTGGCAGACGGAATTCCAATATTGATATCAACAAGTCCGGCTCCAGCCTTTATTACAACTAAATAATTATAATGTCGCTGTGTATCGTAATAGTTTTAGTCAACCCTAACATCAACGGATAATTTGCATTCGTCTAATAACAAAATCGAAACCGACTGCATCGTTTTTAGTTATGCAACAACTGAATCATGCAGTAAGTACAGTTTAAGAAATTAATTTGCCACCATGCGATTACATTAACTCTTCTCTAATGATCTTATATGAGACATCTATCTTCACAGCATCAAGGTAAAAGGATACACATCAGGTTCCAAACCCTATGGAGGTTACGTTATCAGAGTAGTCTTGTGCTAAGTTGTAGCTTGCTAGTGGATACGTGCCAACAAATACCAATGTTAAATGAATTGGCTTATTGTTTCACACATCAGCAAATATGCATGCGAGTTATCTCTATAGTAACGCTTAAGCATGGACTGTGTTGTTTACGTGACAGTTATTGTCATGTTACTGTATCAATATCTAGATAACAGTTTGCTGTATATAGGGCGCCTAACGAGAAGCCAAATAGCTGACTGCGGTACCAACCAAAAGATGATGATACTGCCTCACCAGCAAAGATCATTGTCGACGGTTGGACAACACTCTAATTACTGATGCATTGATCGGTATGATATCAAATTATTGTCAAATCTTGCAAATATCTGATTGTGTGGTCAACTATCGTTGGCCAGTCAAGCAGAGGCTAAGCTCGAGTTATGCGCCGATTTGACAAAACAGGAGGCTTAGCAAAAGGAAATGACAATTTGCTGGGGATTTGTAGTCGATATCTATTCTAAATATGCTGCCTCTCTGCTGAATTGTCAACGTATATTTAATGTACATACTAGGCTTACTTGTAAAGGGAATGAATGTATGCCTTCAACTGTGACTAGACGACTTTCTAATTGAGGGATCTGTTGAGTGCGTATGTCAAAGGGTAACCAGAGGTAACATAAACGTAGCTTTTAACGGCCGACCAACACGGGTGTTTATCATTGTGCCAAAATTAGCAGGGTCGGAGTTCGGGTGCTGGATATATCACTGGAGGACAATGGGACGGTTTATACCAATACCGTAAATAGGAAAAATATTGACGTGCTCAACTTAGCCACTTGCGCTGGCACGGACATAAGTAGTATTGTCATAACCAATACTAATGGTTACATTAATAGTAATCATATCAATAATATGACTAAATTAGCATGCATAGTGCAGATAGTCTTTGTAAATTTAGGTACAACGCGATTTATATAGAACATCGTGTTCAGGGTAATAAAAAAGTACTTGCGACGTTCACTGGAACAGTAATATCTCCTAGGGTGTTTCAAGGATATAAAGGTTACCAAATCGAAACAGTGCCACATTCGTTCTCCGCGCGCGCTCGGCATTGCCATTGTACATTCGACAATGTTTCCAATGTGTGATTTCAGAAGGATGGCGTGATTGAGTTTAACACCAGTCAATGCTTCATTTACATCGCTTGTTGATCCATTAAACAGCAACCAATTGTAGTTTGATGCGCTGTATTCTTACTTTACGCAGATTGTAAGCACAACCTTGGCAACAGCAATAGTGAGCACCGAGGTATGCATAAATCGGCTGGCATAAGAGTGTGCGACATTGCAGTCAATGCAGTTGCTATTTGACATTGAAGGGACTAATACGACATTGAGCAGCTCATAGATGCCCGTAATACGTTCCACATTTTCAGCATCCTATATCACCAGACCTCTAGCAATCGATCAACCTATCTAATTACAAAATGTACGCTGTATTAGCATTTAGAATAACAACTGAAATACTGTTATCATAATATTACAATAGACACCAAAGAGGCGCTTCACTTTATAATATTGATTTGTTTAAAAACGTATCGTATCATAAATACTGTCGAAACAAACGTTGATAGAATAACAGTAAAACCGTTCGTAATGCCAATGATTTGGTCAGCTTGGAGCTTTTCATATCTATCGAAATAAGTACTGGTTAAATTAGCATATAAAATTATGTTCAAACGTACTCACTTGAAAAATTATAGAATAGGTTAATTATATTACCGATGCAGCAGCCGTTACGCTCATGCCTATGATAATGGATCTTTGAATATGCCATTTTTACATTCAATGCTAAGATTGGGTTGCGCAGTAATTACTGTCAAAACAATACATGCAAAGTGAGCCCAGAACATCTACAATTGTTTCTACATGCAAGCCATACTGCGATGTTTGCAAATACATTAGATCATTTCACCATGTTAATGAACGCATGATCACAGAGCCGCTTGCCTTTAATTATCGTGCAATGTGACTTAGACATCTAAACTCCTGAATTTATGAGAACCATAAGTAATGGAACCATAACAATAATGCAAGGAGGTATTGTAATTGTTGTCATGAAGTAGTATAGGGGGCCAGGTTGAGTCTTTTGGTTAGCATATAGGTGTCCGATGAATTCATCTTTTCAAGCTGGGCCCTTCGTTTCAATAGACCATGACGCTCTTGTAAAGATAAGACCAGTGGTACAATTATGTTACGATGCTTGGCGGTGGATCAGTTAACCTTGACACCTTGATCAGAGGTTAACTATTGTAAGCCCTTCCGTGAAATCACCACATACATGCGTGGTTGAAGGATTTGTTTGGCATTTTAATTGCAGCAAAATCACGAATTGGCGTCTTACTATATTTGAATATATCTTGTGTCATGTAGGTCATTTTAGCGATTAATCCCGTATTGTTTCTGCTGAAACATTTGTTCTGCCCTCCGCTGCGACATAGCATTACGTATTAAATATTTGCACGTTTTATTTAACAAAACCGTACTCGTTCTCTGTGGAACAGAGCGAATAAGCTTTGTATGCGTGCGTTATAATTAGGGATATCTTGTGAACGTAACTGGTAGGTTTTCATTATGCAGTATTAGTGTCCAGCCATTACGAGACTGGAAATGTTAGAAAATTCATGATGGCGATAGAAATTACCCAAAAAAAAGCGAGTAATGTGAAACAAGACGATTAATTCAAGGCGAACACCACACAGTTGTGAATTTAGCATGATTGATTTATTGTATTAATATTACTATTGCTCGACAACATCTGCAATACGGGTCAAACGCCACCAGCGGAAATCAAATGAAAGCATAAGGTAATTATAATAATCTTGATATTAACTACTAGGCTTACATGTAGTTAGTCGTAAAAAGGTCAACACATTATGTAGCATATTGACAGTGCTGCCTCGGGGACTACAACTGTGGCTAACGCATTCCGTTAGGCCAATATTGCTTTCGGCTATAAATAATGGTTGAAAACGTCTCTTAAGTGCAAATCGTCAAAATATATTGAATTTTGCATAATATCTTTGAATCTGTGTCTTACTGAGGCTATGTTATTCGCGCAATCACTGGACAACGTTTTATTCTCGCGACAGGCATACAAGAATTTTAGGCGATATTATATGGTCAAGTCTTGTACCGTTTTTATAGCCTTTGCCTAATGGAAACTTACACGCTGTACTCTTTTCCCTTGAGATTTGTCAGCATGCTATTCATTCATTTATCACACAATGGAGCTGTCGAGCTCATTACACTCCTATTGGTCCCCTTTTACTTGCTATGAATCACCGCTATTTCAGTCGCAATGCGAAGATCGGTCTAAATGTCCGAACGTAAAAAAAGTTGTTGAGTTGTGCGTGGCCAAGAACCAATGGTTATCGCAACATCTTAAAACAACATTTAGTTAGTTAAACATTAATCAGAATATATTTAGATATCTGCATTGGTCCGCCATTTCGCATGTACAATCGTCATACTAAAAAGCAAACTTAGTCTTAAGCTTAAGCAGATTATTGGCATCTGATTGCTGTACTCCAGGTAAGACAATATTCTGCCGCTAAGCATTATTCATCTACAGGAGTCACTTATATATCCAAGTTGACCAATAAGTGTGCAACGCGATTACGGTACTTGCAGATATGATGTCTCTTTAAAATATGTTTAACTGAAAATACGTCTGAATGTTGCGTGATGCAATAGAGCATATGTCAATCTTTTGCTACGGATATCAGCTAATTATGAATGCGTTTCCACTCAAACATAAACATATAGACATATGCCAATTAATAAACAAAGTTGGATTCAGTAATATCTAACATAGTCTCGTTAACAAAAAGCTAATGTTTGCGCTCTTTGGTAGGACGAATAGTTTCCGTTAGACAAGATAATTTGGCACAAACATGTTAACGCTTGGGACCTTTTACGTTTTGTTCGTCTTGATTGTAAGAACTACCTATTTTAATCAGGCCGATGCGATCCGCAATGTACCAATGCGGGTCTTGTATGCAAATTGTCCCGACATTCGACAACGACAACGCTTGAATCAAAGATGAACGGTAATCGGTACTTATTGGTGCTCTGCCCTACGTGTTGTAAGAGTAGCACTGACAATTATACGACACAAGGTTAGTGTTCTTTCATTCTAAGTACATATCAGCTTTGATGAAAATACACGACCACGGTGGGTCTCGGATCAATTAGCCTTGTCAGCATGTTGCGGACAATTTGCATTGCCAACATTGTTGAAATGCACGATAATGAGTTTGGGACATTCCATGTAATCGGAAAACTGGTCGACCATTACCACTGAATATAATATATTTAGATTGAAACTTGACGTTTTACAAATGCATATATTTTAGGCTTAAGCAGTACATTTTAACAAGGTCCATGTATGCAATCTTTCGTTGCGAACGACTCACATTGTATATACTAAGCGTGCCAGGTGCGCTTCTTAACGCGAATTTGAGGGTCATCTATAGTTCTCACTGGCTCTGTAACCTTTGTGTGTGTATTTTTGCCGTGACGAAAGGAAAAACATGCTTCTTTAAATGGTGTTCGTGGTTCTTAAAATCTTGCTTATACCCTGTTCCTTACTTAGATAAAACTTCTCTTTTAATGCAAATTGTACGATGTTAACCATGCCATAGTCGATCTTTGAATGCCTAAATGCTGATGCGCTTTTTGAAAGTGTCTAAAGATAAACTCTGCAATTAAGTAAACGTAGAGGTGAGAATTACGTCGTAGGCGCCTTGGTTCTATATCTCTCGAAGTTCAACTTATTTGGAATGAGACCAGTACAGGGTATCATTTGGGCGATATTACGCTCACTCTTCTCCTAAGCCGTTGCTTATTAAGAATACAAGTAGTTAAAGGGCGATTTATTAGAACGAAGAACGTTGTTTGCCAAATACTGTAAGTGCATTCAGCATGACGATGACGACCTTGTATTTATAACGACCAATAAACGTCATATAACTGTAACAAGCAAGGCAAGCTGGCGGTTTATACGGCCAGTATGTAACACTCAAATTTTCTTTAATGCTCAGACCCTCGGCAATCTACGCTCACGTACACAACGTCACAACCTCATTCATGTCATTTACAGTAACATTCAAATCAGATCAACATGCAACCTAAACATTTAATCATTGCGTGTCTTTTTTCAGCCTCACTTACAAATATATCCCAGTGATTGTATGCGTAAATGCTAAATAGCACAATGGTTTTTCCTCTCAGCTCAGCAGTGAGAGAGGGGGAGGAAGGAAGTTTCAACGTCTGGTTTTGCAATTGAATTGTGTCAAATGTGCTCTTTTTTTGGCATGAGATGGTGCACGATTCTTATACCAATGACGGCGATACAATCAATTAACCCTTAACCCCTCCTGGAAATGAAAGCAAGTTCGACTATGCGCAATCATCCGGCACGAAGACATTATCCAATGAATGCAGAGATAATGCGGTAAATGACTCATGATCTTTGCATATCCGAGAATCGCCATGTTTGTAGTAATGCCACAGAAGCGGCTACCAACACAAAGCTATGTGCGAGCTTTAGTTGTCGGCTAAATGCCTGTTATATCTTGGGAACAGCGATGCAAAGTTTTCTGGTCAGACATCTGACCTATCCAATCGAATAGGATAACCTCTATCAGGTGACGAGTAGTTTGGCCGCCTGAGAAGAGCCCGGCAATAGATGTGGTGTAATCTGGTCTCTATGTAAGCAGATGTTATCGAAGGTTGCATATTAGCTCATTTGTACCGACCGAGCTCGGTGAGCTTTGTGATCGTTGATGAGCACACTAAGAAACTACGACTTTGCAATCCCCATATGTCATAATATAGCTAACCTCAGTGCCTAAATGAGGGCATTACACCATTTATCACATTAGATACCAAGGCATGAAAGCATTTAATTGCCAATGTTTCTTAGAGGTTTGTGTGAATTCAACTCCCAACAATTTAGAATCATGCGTCTATTGCAACGGTTGATTCACTGTCAAAGCAAATGCCCCCCCCATCTGTCCTGACTAGTCATACGGCTGACAGCCATAACGAAGAACAAAAAAGGCTGAAGGCGATCACATCTTCACTGTGTTTCTGTATGTCACTTATTAATGCCATTCATGACCAGTTCACCATAAATAACATCAAGCTCTGACCTTCTGCTGACTACATCAATCACTTAGGTGAGTATTATGTTAATTTTTTCTTTTAAACATGCCATAAATGGTTAGTTAGCAAAACTGGGTCTACTTCAGTGAGGCATGCAATGTTGCTCACTCATAATGCTTCGCAACGTTGCAATCTTAGTAACATTAGGAGCATTGCATAATCAATGTAAATACGGGTCAGATGAAGCCTCGATATATACCAATGTTTCGAACCTATATAACACTTTGTATTTTAAGTTATGTGATTATGCAAATGCTAACTCTGCATTAGATGGTCAGTCATAATAAGAATAGAACCAGCACCACGCGTATGGCATGAGATAAAACTACCATTTAGAAGAATATTACTATTCCAAAGTTGTTATATATCCTTCATGTGGTTTGGTTTGCAACCAGTTTGTGCTGACAACCCGATGATACATCGATGTCCCGAAACCAATATATTATATATAAAATATGCAGTACACTGTATCACTAGTTCCTTTTTTCTTTACAAACATCCCAAATAGTTGATACTGACAAGAAAGGCGTCTATTAGCCACCCGTTAATGACACCATACGTTCTTTATTGTCGTCTGCACAGTAGATGAAAGTTGCCTGTAAAGCAAAGGTATTCTATACAACACTTTCTGCCTGTAACAATATAACAGTTGAAACGAATTAGCTGATTTCTTCTCGCATGGCCAACTAACTATCTCTGGGTCTAAAGCAACTTACGTAGTGCTAACCGCAATGACTCCGCTCGTAGTGTAACAACCTGGCTGCAGCTCTAGTAATTATCTTAATACTGCAGGAAATATAAAACATCATTGCTGTATTTCATTTACAGAACTTCTGATAACGACGGATGATGTGGGATGATTTTAATTCCCACTTTTTTTCACTAAATCCCATGGCCTTCAGCCAAACTATGCTAGAATTAAATATTCAGACACATCACGTCTACCACCGTAAAAAGAAATTACATATAAACGGTATGTTTCTCTCACATATTGTTCGTCAGATTCAACCATAACGTATAATGCGGAAACATTATTTGGGATTTGGACACGCACTACACACAATCATGATGGGTGTTTTTATCATGACATTATTCGGGGAAGCATCTTGCCAGCTCCGCTATTTTCCGTGGCAAATATTCTGCAAGCGTTTATCAAGTTTACCTGGTAATGGCTGCACATGTGTTTGCATCAGGATTTACATGTATATATGACGATTAGTTTTATATCATTATCAATGCAACAGCTGTTCATGTGTTATGGTCTAAAGATGCATCTACTGTCTCATATTAACGAGAATTGATTTATTCAAACTTAATAAAACGATTCAGTTAGTACAAATGCGAGTAATGACTAGATCGGCATATATTTGCCGCTTAGGTTTGCTCTGTCTACCTTCACTGAAGAGCAGATGCTACGTTTACATGCAATGCGAAGCAAGCATACATAACGAGTTGTCATTCAAGCTTTTCCTGTTCAACGCCATACGACCTTGATATAAGCGTTATCATTTGCAATGGTGGGGTCATGATGCGCTTAAAAACAGCATTCATAGTGAGTTAGTCAGCCGGTGTTGTGCATCATCATACAAATACTAGCCAGTACGATGGGAAACAAATAGATATGTTAATTGACGCTGGAACATACTTCTACGGTGATAAAATAGTTGTTGATATTGTAAGCCCGACAATATATTACACAGGGTGCGTGACAGTATAAGCAAGCCAGTAATGTAACATGTTGCCCACGAGCTGTGTTATGTTAACTTTTAAGGTCGCGGGTAGGGTTACAGTTCGCTCTTAAATTAGCGTGTACCCTGACATATTGTAACCCTATAATTGCTTCGCTGATATATCACTGTTATGAAAGTCGCGTTGGTTTTGCATCAGTGCAGGACATACACAAAAATTGCTCTTGGGAAATATAATAAGGATAGGGGGAAACACAATACATTTTGAAATGAATCAACTTAAATATGATATAAAAGAAAGCTTCAGTCTCATATCGAATACTTCTTGACTCGTACGTTCACATCGTCCAAACCACCTGAGGCTTATTGTTAACCTAAAGTGTGGGTACTATTCGAACGAGCCGGGATATTCGCCTTTTTATCTTTTTGTCAATAATATTTGTGCAATATCTGCCA
Source organism: Urechis unicinctus (assembly GCA_034190875.2). Taxonomy (NCBI): domain Eukaryota; kingdom Metazoa; phylum Annelida; class Polychaeta; order Xenopneusta; family Urechidae; genus Urechis; species Urechis unicinctus. The sequence goes on from CM067346.1 coordinate 13,917,601, forward strand.
TAATCATTTCCATTGCTTGACTTTCTCTACAATGAGTTTCAGCCACATGACGATTGGATAACGCAGCATGTAGGCTGATTGTCTGGTTCATTTGCAATTAATACGGTAGCGAGTAAAACATCCTTTGTGATTTAGTGATTTTGAATACAATCCAAGATAAGATATGAAATATATTTTCTTAGTAAGTAAATGCGCAATAGTCTGGACATAAATTGATACATAATTTTGGGTGCTGGATTATTAATATTATCGTTTGAGCGGATTGTAAGCGGTTATAAATTATGTAAAACGTGACCTATACCAATCGGTTATATTCGCTTGGTGACCGGAATTTACACCATTAATACCTTGCCAAAAATGCAGGTATGTGCCGTTAATGTTTGCGTCTATCTTAATAAACATGGCTGTATTGTGGTAAGCTATAGCCGAAATAATTTTGTCATGTTGCCATCTGGTCAACGAATCCATAATATACGACAAAACATGTAACAGGTATCGCAGACGAGAGTGTCGTGACATTTTAATCAAACTGATTAGTCTGTATTTCCACATATAATATCAAATTATGTGTAGTGACCAGGCTGTAATTTCTTCAAATTTGCTCACCAGATATGCCTGAAGCCTTGTAAATGAACAAGTAATAGCCATAGTTAACGTGTGCACACAGTTGAAACTTTCGAGGCGCATGCAACGATTAATTAAGAACATGCCCCCACTAGCTCTAAAACTTCAGCGTTCAATTAGCGCGAAGTAATACTGCCTCGAGCAAGTCCTCGTAAATAAACTATACATGCCAAACTCTGACAAGTCTGACTGTGAAATTAGCTACTTAGGATCTTGCGTGTGTTAGTTATGTGATGTAAACCTCTGTGTGATGTTTTCATGTTTGTCTCGTCCAACAGTAGAATAGTAACCGTATAAATCGTTTAGCGGATGCACCAAAAGGCCGCATCAGTGAATTGCTAAAATATATCATGGTAATATGCTTGGTTTGCTGCGCAGCTCTTAGTGGCTGTGAAATGTTCTTACAGTAGGCGGACAAATTTATATTGCGAATTGTCCAAGTCCAGTGTGACTTTTCGGTATTCATTGGGATAAATTACACTCTGAATTATCAAGCGGAAAAACCACCACTCTTCCGACTCTCCACTACGAATATTGCATGCAAGTGACTAATCATTACGTTGAGCATCTGGGGTGACTATTAAGGTCAATGGCAGCTTATTTGCTCGTTTCACTGCATACTGAAGAATATCTGCGGAGGAATAGGGTGGGTGTCAACAGTGTATGTAAACCCGTCATGTAACTTTTGTATGCACCCCAACCCCTTCATCTACCTCATATCCGTTACATGTCATCTACATGTACAAACTGTTTGTATGGCCCTGTGTTATTTGTTAATCGCACGCTAGTTAATTTGAGGCCTGGCATCAACGATCTAATACCAGCAATTACAGCAACTGTCACGATTAACAGTGTCGTGTCGATTATCATTATGGTTAACACTGTTTAACAGGTTTAAAACTCTCAAAAGATGTCGAACATAGTCACCCTCTTTAATTCAATCAGGATTTCATAAACTTCATAGGACATCATCATCAGACGATTATTCAGAGAGACCAGGGTTTAACAATAAATTATCGGTGTAACTTAGGATTCTTAACAAGCGTTAATGATTATAAAGACTGAATGCACAAATCCCTACATATTTTTCCAATCGGGATCTGCCTTATTAATATTCAAAACACTTATTGCGTGCGCATTAAACAGAAGCAATCGACAGTTCTTCCTGTGTATCAAACTACGTTATTATAACTACAAGAAGGCTTAAGAGATGTGGCAAACATTGTAAATATATGGCAATATTACGTGGCTGTACCATTTATCAGACCTGACAGTCCGCCCTGTGCGTTAGCATAGGAATTCCCCGACCTCAGGGATTTCGAGGGATCAAATCCGCCAAGCTGCCCCAAAGATGCCATTCAGTAATGTTTTTGTCAATCACACATTTGATACGTAAGATTTACAATTGCATTTAATACACTTGCTACGATCGCAGTGTTGCAAGTGCCCGAGAATATAGAAAATATCGACCCAATTTTTGGTGCGATTTTATATACAGATGCTCATCTGCATCGTTTTATTCGGTAGTTACCTCATTTAAGGTATATCACCTGCATGTTTGAAGCTTAATATGACTGTGATGAATTAACTCGTTACCACTACGATGCTTATTCATAAAGCTATTGAATCACGCCGTAGCGTAGGTAACGCAATGATAGATAAGTTTGCTGAAAAAACCGCTGACAGAATATCCTTGATATCCGTAATTCACCATACCTGCATGTAATGAAATTGCATCAGACGAAGTGTTTCGTTTAACAATACAATGATACGTTATACCACCGCGGTGCTTGATCTATGGCTATTTTTGAAAGCAAATCTTCTTTATTATGAACGATTCATGCAATGAAGCATTTGTTGAGAATAATATGCTTTGTTCCTGAAATCCCGAAACAACAAGACACGTGGGGCTATAATAGAGAAGGAAAAATATTTTAGTGTTTACTCATTCACTGTCCGACAAAAGAAAGCAATTATGTTGTACCAGAAAGTCTTAAGAAATATTGGTATATAATTGTAACGTTACCTTTACCGCTGAAAAGAACAGTGCGGCTTTAGATGGTGTAGACGCTGTTGCATGAAACAGTTCGAACAGGGAGGCGAAATCGTCTGAAATAGAACATAAGCATCAATAAAATTGAGAAAATGTTTTTAGTTCAAACTAAACAACCAATTACTGGGACCAGGAAGTCTGTCACGAACTGGCTAAATATATTATTACTCAGCGTTTGGTTTGCTCTGATCGTTCATATTTAGATAACTGAAATCGAGGGAGCCAATTGCAGTGTACTGTTCCGGAACATAATGTGTGGTGTTAACTATGGCATTTTGGTGCATTGTTGATAAATATATACATAATTTCATTGTCTATCATATGCCGTCCATCATTAGATACGCGGAACAAGGATTCACGCTTAAACAAAACCTCAGAACGAAGATGTCAATTGCTAAGGATTTATTTACACTTCTATGTTTAGTTTTATTACTATTTTTCGCAGTAATGTACATTTGGGTTACATAATGATGCTGTTGCATCGAGCTTATGAGAAATGTTGTATTCATTTGCGTTTATCTATCAATGATGGGCTGCTATAATTGTGATTCCATGTCTGGCGTAATGATTCCAGTTTTCATTATTGAGTTCTTCATTTAAGGAACGCTTGCTTCACATACTAGAATAACATGTCTTGATAACTACGATTTCAGCATGTTACCATTTTAGATAGCTTTATTGCTCGTAATCGAGCGCAGATTTTGTCACATCAGACCGTGTGATTTGTTGAATGCTTTTGGATCAAATATAGTGTATTTCCACCATGTGAGTCTCTGTGATGGCCAAGAATATGATTCAAACTCGCTTCCAAATGGTAACCTGGTCATACAGTATATGATCTGTCATAGCATTAAACATACTTAATAAAATGATACGATTGCTACTGTACATGATAAATATCAGAAAAGAATACGAATGAATACATTATCAGCCGATCTCGCATCGATAATATTCTTTTTACGGCCGCTCATAACTATTTGCGCGATCTAACGACGGGAAATAACCAATTACATTTATAGAAAATGTATGAGAAAGTAAATATGGAAGATACATTTATCGTTAGTAGATCATGCCGTAGCGCTGTATGATCAATCGCATTGAAAAACATGCAGCGAGCCATTTTCAGCAACGATATCCGTTAGTTCCTTAGACTTGCTATTAAAAGGATTTCAGCCATCATCATCATCATCGGATTTGCACGATACATCTCCTTAGATTATACGTTATTATGTCTGTCCCATATATGCAAAATGGTGTCAAACGATTTATCGATTTAGTTCCTTTATGTACAAAATTCGTGTTAAATTGCGATATTGCGTGTCCCAGATTGATGCGGTGTAACCATATTATCTGTATAATTTAACAGATGAATTACTGTCAGTGATTTGCATAAGATATTACCAACATGATGACCATTTGTCGCCAGATTATTTGCCTGATGACGGAAATTTAAATAACAACCCCCCATAAAGATTGCGTCTTGTCCAACATTGGCTACAACCACTGCGGCTGTAGCATTGGACAATTTTCCAGCCGCATCATGAAACTAAATAAAGGATCGTTCATAAATAATATGTTATTTTACTTTATCATGGTGACTATATACGCTGATGCGACATTGCAACTGGGCCGATCAGGCAATTGGTCGATATGGGCTATTCTACCTCCAACTTATTTTTTCCTTTAAATGTTAAAGGTATTAGCGGATGTTTATTACTACTATTTTCTTGCTAAAGTAGCTATAGCACCAAATGGCTGTAGGAACATAGCACGATTCTCTTATTTAGCATTTAAAGTAGCTGTTTTGGGGTTAGATATTTTCACCTCGAGTACAATTCGTAATACAAATTAAAGTTAAAACTGAACCGTTTGAATTGCGAAATCGCAGCATCTATGTGTGCATTCGTAAATGAACATTATCTTTCATGCAGCAATGAAAAAAAATGCTTTATTTTGACATCATTTTTTTCTGATATCATTCGAGGAGTCGTAATTAATAATCCCTTTCGCACCTCGGAAGCTAGGCCAAACATCTGCTTATAGCATGACGACAGGGTGCAACCGACAGTGAATTTGGTTTTATTCTAGGCATCAGCTACCGCTGCTAGTGCATTAATTTTTTTACACAATTTATCAAGATTACTGAAGTAATAACGCGTCAATTATATATGTGTGTGTACACCCACATATGTGGTGGGTATTAAAAACCAGTGTAATAGCTATTAATCGAATAAGTCGCTTTGCAAAATCTACTTCTAAGAATGATTTAATGCTTTAACCGCCTGTGGCAGCGATATTTAAGCAATGCGGCACAAATGTCATTTTTTTCATATTAATGTTGGAATTGTCTGCTTGTTATTATCGCATTAGGCACAACACATCGCTTTCGAAAAAACCCTTCATATATGATATTTACAGAAGCATCAAAGCCATTGCAATGCTGAAAGCGTGTACCTTTCAATTTAGTATGAATGGCTAGTGTATGCCACAGAGCAATTTTTTGTCCGGTATTGCATTGAATGGAGCGAGACGGTTGTTAATGGATGTATGGAAAGGAGATCTGCCATGTAAACCTGAATTATTTCGTGTGTCACGTATCTCGTGCATGGAATGAAATGAATGGAGATAAATTGCATGCGTTGAATAAAAAAAATAAAACTGCGTACACGTGCGATTATTCTTAGTCTGCTTGTACCAATTAAGAGTGTGCTGTAATTACAATTTATTTTGCTATATTTGACAAATGCTCTCGCGATCCACTATCTCGAGCATTCTTAATTTTTTTTTCAAGTTAGTCATAACTTGTACAGGATTGGTAGAAACTAATCGCGTATATTTAAAGTGATGCGTTGTGTATTTGCATGAGGGTTGGTCTATATTCAGGACATGAATTACAAGCGAATTCCAATGCAAAGGGCAACCCGGTCCTTAGGTTAATGAGCTTTTGTGATTTAAGAGAGCTGCGCCAATCACTCCGATAGGATCTGATGCAGATATCATTCCAAAGGGAGCCATTACGTATAGCCGAGAAAATATATGCCTTACACATGTGCAATAATGTACTTGGACAATAAATAATGAGCCACTTAAAAATATGGCCTAAATGCGTGCTCTGTATTTCAGCTTTATAATACAGAACAGATGTGCGTTAGTCTAAATTTAGAATAAATGATAAAGCGAAGCTCTACAACATATTGCACGAAGCAGCACAGCATCTTTCAATATATCACAAATGCCAACATGGTATTCCATTACACTAATGGCATTATTCCAATGCAACAGGACCAGTCAGCGCACAGGCATTAATTAGATAATTTCCATTGGTGATGGTATATAGCCCCTACATGGGAGACTCAATGCCATTCTGGCGGCAGTCAACATACGCACTCCTCAATTATGAATGACATTTTCAAAAAGCAGGCAGAAAGAAGTGTATAACTGACCACATTCAGCATCTTATTCAGACCCTAAATAATATACATAGGTCATAGTTAGAGAATTTGGCCAAATCGAAATGTTTAAGCTACCAAGTTGTGACAGATATGCAGCGCAATCCTTATGGCCCCATGAAAGAGGATAATACCCATGCAGTGGCGTAATGTTATGAAATATATGTTACTGTTCTCGTATCATATAATTGACATGAATAAACAAAAGATCATCCAGTTTGGATCATTATTATGGGATATTACTCAATGCCATATTTGACGGACGCTCTGTCCACCGAGGCATATTTAGTGGGGGACAACAAAAACATGGGGATCGTTTCACTGATAACTAGTACCAATCAGACATTAAAAGCTTACATTAAAACTTTACTCCATTTTTTGCTTGTAAATTACATTTCGCTCGTACCCAATGACAATCATGCGTATGTAACATTAACGAGTGAAACCTACCACTCGTAGTAAAGCTATTTTTCAACCAATGGCGCTAGTAACGCTTCTTTGGACAGCTAAATGACTTTACCAGCCCCAATTGTGTTCATTGCAGTCTGCCAAGACTGGTGATTCAAGAGATTATCAAAGAATATGGACGATTCCTTTACACGCTACTCCGAGGTATCAAACCAACTCCAATGAGCCGCAGGCCAAGTGTCAACAATATACTTATTGTTTCATAATTTCATAATCCGGAGCGAAGCTGATCGTTGTCAATTAAAAGTTATGATAATCGTATTGGACTTGGCCCAAATTGGCAATTCATTCAAAGAGGTTACTATCTCAAATGAAGATAAAAGCCCTCCAGAGGACGAGCTGGCCTTCATAAACAAAAGGGAGTGCACGCAAAAATACATGGGTATTTGCACTCACTTTGGTGCCACTACACTGCCAAGTTACCTTGCATAAGATGGCTTATGACGCCATTTACTAACTCCAACAATGGAGGACAACGTAGATATTATTACACTTACAATGCCACTCGCTCTACAATGTCGAATCAAGAATCAAATAAATAAAACATAGCTTTTCATTGGAACCTGAAAAACCGGGTTTTCGCAAACGATCTTGTTTTGGATGTGAACAGCCGTCTGCATCGTACCAGTTGCATTGCGCAGAACAAACCCTGTACCTGCTGCTTAGTCATAATCCCTTGTGTAGTTCTTCGTACTCAAGCCTTGTAATGATGGACAAGAACGTACAAGAACAGCGCCACAACAACCACAATCAGATAAATGTCTTTCGCAACCGTAGTAGAATAACCAAATACCACGATTCAAAAAAGCAAAAGCAAACATATTTTCCAGAATGAATTGAGCAACGCTTGACTAAATATTGTTAAAATATGCCTGCACGCTGCGGCTTGATTTGAGTGATTATAGGATCCGATTAGCTGGCATTTTGTTGCCGCAGAAGGTTATTAAAAGAGTCAAGGAACCTGCTTTCTTAAATGTTTGATAGTTTGCCATTTCCGTTTATATCAACACATTTAATCTAACAACTGGGAGAGCACCCTCAGATATATCAACGCAAATAAATTAACACTTCGTGTTACGTTATAGATTTTGGTGTCTGTTCAAAGCATAACAATCAATGTCTGAAGTCGTAGAAGAGCACCCTCAGCTATATCAACGCAAATAACTTAACATTTCGTGTTACGTTATAGATTTTGGTTCAAAGCATAAGAACAATCAATGTCTGTCCATGTCGTGCAAAACATTCAGCATTGCTTGGTTTTTCAGGTATACGCTTATATGTGAATATAATCGATGATCCTCCGCTGTGTTAACGTATTATTAGGTTAATGAATGAGTCACTGACACAGGCTTGGAAGCCCCACGGGATTAAAGTTTCCTTGCACCTTTGAGCATAGGCAAATACGTTTTAAGACAGGGAGGAGACAGGCGCGTCTCCCATAGGATCCCAATTTACATCGTACTAAGAATGCTGGTCACATTCTGAACCAAATTCCACACACCAAGCGCTCTTTATTATAAACTTTAATTTAGAATCACGTTGGGTAGATGTGCAAGCAAACAGAAGATGGCTCACTATAAGCAATTCACCAAGACAAACCACCATTCTCCTCTATCTGAAAGGTTAAAATTACCATTTACGACATTTATCCAATTCGATGTATAGAAAGCATTGATTTCTCGCGGGCTTGAATAGCGTTTGTTAACTAAGGCTTCACTTCAAGTGCAGTTGATTAGTTAACGCTTTTCATTAGGACATCTAGCTCGTTGCAACATTAGTTTGAAGTCGACATAATGATGAGTGACCGAGTTGCATTCAATGCTGCGCTATAGATTAGCATACACTTTGTACCTGTAAATACGGTCATTATTTGTGCATCCTGCCGCGTCATATCATGATCACCTTTGCTCTCCAATCGAAACGTTTAGATAGTCGCTTTCCGCAAAAGGCATGACGTTACAGCATACCATAATATAATTTTAGCAAATGACAAAACATCGCTTGACGTTATGGAATTATTATTAGTGCAAAATAATACTATTGGACATGTAACAAAGAGCGGTCCATTAACGAAGCATATATGTGTTTTTTCTACGAACCAACACTAGGCACTCAGCATAAGGTTAATATTTACCCCTTACAGCATTACAAGGATATTTCATTAAAGCGAATATAAGTCATATATGAGTGGTTCATATTTAAGTTGCATTATGACATTAGACACGTGAAATTTGTTCACTAGTTCAGATAGTCGAAATGTTTTGTGCGTTTTGTGTCGGATGGCATATCAGAATTATGAATAACAAATAGTATGATGCCTACGCAACCGATTAAGTGTGCCACACCAAATATTGCCTTTGCCGCAACTGACTGCGCCGCAGAAATGGATAGATAGCTACGGGCCCAACTGATGATCTACATTCTGTCAGCTCAATCAATATGTAGAAGTTCTAGCCAAAATATGCGCGCCATTGATCATGTATAGAGACTAAGTCAGTGGTGAAGAATTTAACGCACGAAGAAGAGTTCACCAAGTTCTTTGTGGGAGTTGGTTACGCTGTTGGTATCAGAAGCTTTAAAGCAAGCAATAAGTGGGGAGCTCCGAAACGAAATCCACGAACAAAGGGACAAAACACTTGACCACTTAAGTTGTCAATTGGGCTAACTAAGATATGATTCAAATGTAATATTTTTTTAGATACAAATGCGAAATAGTTTCACCAATTAACTTGCTTTCGTGGTATTTCCTTAAGTTATTCAATTGGGCTAACTAAGATGTTTCAGGCCTAACATTTTTGCCAGTTGCCAGTATTAGCGGCAAATTCACTACAATATTGATATCGAGACTGATATGATTTTATTGTTATATTTTTAAAGTTACAATTAACTTGATTTTCGTATTATTTGCGTACAAATATTGATGTATATCACCAGTACGTGCGATAATCATCGATAATTCATGAGATCTCTGGCAAAATTCTATTCGTAACAAATATACATTTATCTGAAACCATTATGATTCTAGTCACAGGGGTCAGTAGTTGGTTGATTACATACCTAATTTGTACATAAGCCACGTTAATTATGTTCAGGTAATAAATTAGCTGGATGAAATTCATTAGCCTTTCTTTGCTTACATCGGCCGGTCAATAACGGGGAAGGGCAGTCTGTTAACAAGTTTGGTAGTCACAAGTATGAAGATATCCCACTGCGGTAGCTGAGAAACATATTTTCACTCCGTCTATTGTCCTGTTACGGTGAAATGTCGTCATCACAAAGACAACCAGTGTCCAGCACGGTTATTATCTGTGACATTTACTAAAGTGACAAATTTACTGGTATCACGAACAGTTATTTGCATCTGTTAACCCTCCGATATCGAATGGTTAAGAAGAGCAATAGCTCCAATGGTGCAATGAAGATTAAAATGCGGCAGGCAAGGGTCAAGTGGACTTGAGATCGCGATAAACACCATTGTAGAGGGTGATGCCGGTAATAGTCCATATTTTTCCAGATGCGCACTCAAGCATGTTGGCGTAGGCTCTACCTTACGCATCACATACACTAAGATAGCGGCTGTATTTCCATACATTGTGCAATTTTCGTTTCAACACTTTTGCAGGAGAAAATACGATTAATTGCTTTTGTCTATGCATTGGTCTATCATAAGAATCGTTCGCGTAAATGGAAGTTAATTAACCGATGCGTTTCTTTCATGAAAGATATTTGCACATAACATTTTCTTCGTTGAAGTGTATATCATCGTGGCATATAAATTAACAATCTAGATACCTCGTCATATATCTTCAACTTTTGAAAGAACAAATACGATTAATTGAGATATGGTGACTCGCATTGGTCGATCACGAGAATCGTTCGCGTAATTGGAGGTTAAACAACCGTTGTCACTCTTTCATTAAATATATTTGTGTATAACATTTTCTAAATACCCCAAACTATGTCTTCATCGTCCAACGCTTTATTGTTTTAAATGAATTGTAGCATATAAAACTTCAGTTGGATCATTGTCCAGAACACAAAGCACCATGTATGACTTGAATAAGATAAGGCATCAACCATGTTTGGGTCAAATTCTAGACGCATCCTTCTCAGAGAAGCCATTGCCGACAGTCATAGGAAACAATTCATAAGGAATAAATGCTCACTGCGAGCTACATAGGCTTAACCAAACCCAAACTTGTTGGATCGCCTTATATATTGTCTGTTGCGAAGAGCCTGTATCCGAACACCGAAACATGCCGAAGGTTTTGAGCATATGCATGTGGCTTGGTTCCACAGGATAGTATATAAATAATATCCGGAACTGTCGCTTGCGGTCCATGAAGCTTCCCTTGGCAACAACATCTACCTGAACGTCGTGAACGAATGATGAGTTTTTTTCTCAGTCGTCCATTGTGCACATTGAGTTTTGAAAGCCAGTGGACAAGACGCTTCGGGAGTTTTTGGACCAGGCGGACATTCGCTCACAGAAATCGGTGTAGCATACATAACAATAATCACCTTATTGGGAAATGTTAGCAACACCAACATCAGGGAGACTACAGACGCGCAATAGACAATGACAAAGTTCATCAAGACACCCAGCACAGTAACGATATATGATACACATTGCTTGAAATAACACTTTTTCATGACATATCGGATGTGTGTGCTATTTCACAGGATAGATTGGGGTTTTTTTTGCCAATACGCATAACTGTCGATCACGATCAGTGAACAATACGTGCAAAGTTCATTCCTTAATATGCACATTTTTTTCAATACCGTTGGCGATGAGGATGTGATGAATAGCTTAACTTAGGCATTGAGCACTGCTTTTCCGAGGTTGTAAACGTGTAGTTTTGGTATCTTTGTTTAAGAAAGCAAACACCGCAGCAACGAAAACTTATTATATGAAATCAGCCGTTAAATATACCAGGGCTCTGCCATAAAAAATCAATTGCTTTTGCTGTACGGATATCTTGTACTCAGTGTATACCGCCTCAATCACAATTTTTAGGTACATGGCATTGTCACCTTTGTTCATTCACTATTCACCACACTGTTGTTGCCACCTTCTGTCGTGCAGAGTGAGCTTGTTCTCTTTTGATTTAGTGTATTGCAGATGCAAACTAAAAATGTAGTTATTGATGGAAAAAAGAGCCGCTCGTAAGCTGATTATTTGTGATTTAATACCGTAGCCGAAATTCCATTCAGAGGAACAGTCTCCAGAATAGCAGCTCTCATCCATTGCCATTAGCCTAAGTTCAAGTTTGGTTAGATCCAATGCATCATTGCAAACAAGCATACAGCTAGCTATCAGAACGAGAAAGCTTTCACAAGGACCAATTTACAGGGTAATAAAGAAACATCTAAGCAGCTTGATACGGAGAGGCAGTAATAATGCGTTTTGGGGAAACGATTCAGCTGCAAGTAAAACATGGTCGAATCACCAAAAACAGACTTATCATGTATTTAAAAGTGTGTTATGTTGTCAACATGTCTAATACAAAACTGTTACAATGCAATGAATAAGTGTGGTAACGGTGCAGTTATTAATAGTAAGGTGAGGCCGTTGATGGCCCCGCCAAAATTATGTGCTTGTTAAACCAAATGGCGGATGCCGCTTCCTTAGAATGTCAGCAAGGGCATGACAGATTTCATGAATGTGAAATCATCGTCGCCTTCAAATGGGTACCATAAAGGATGAACGCATTACATTTAAGGTCGGATTATGGTTAAAAAGCGGCAATTATTGGGGTAACCTCACTAATTTCAAAGTAAAAGCGGCTGTTATATTTGATCCAATGAAATGTGAGAAAAGGAAAGTGTGACAACAAAAGCAGCTGCAATGGTGAAATTAATAGAAAATGTCAAATCCTTTTGAGGAAGGCAGCAACTCTTGTAGATCCACAGTTGAGGATTTTAACCGATACTTATTAGCTTCTATTTAACCAGCCGGTTCCGGTGGATGATTGAAACCTTCAATATATTGCCTAGAATATGCGTACGTTAGTTCCTAACGAATAACTTATTTGAAGGTTTTCAAAATAATAGTAATAATTATAGTTGTTATTATAAATATTTGTGATTGGAACAGCACGCCCAAACATAAGACGGAAATACATTCTCTAATGCAGTTATGCACGATTCTAGGTGGAGCCGCATGATAGCATGAACCTTGTCAATCATTTAAAGCAAACACTATTAAGTAAAATGCGAAACTTTCGTTTCCAATCATCAGGCCACATGTTTTCAATTTAAACATGAATTTACATAGCATCACAAGGATTTTTGGTTTGTTACGGATTTTTTTTTGTATCTGTAACCTAGCGGCATGAATTTTCAGACATGAGTACAACATGCTTGTTCCTGTAATATACGACTGTACTCAATTCATGGATGTTTAAGTGATTGATATAGCATACGCAGTTCGTATTAGGTCGTTATACCCGTAAGTGCATATGCGAATAACGGTGCAATAGGCTCAATAGTTTTAGCTATTGGTATTGGAATAACAAAATCGATATCATGCTGAGCGTCGCTTGGCATCAGGAAGAACCGTGTGTAACGTTGATGCAGCTGTATTTATACATGGTTTGCATGTATTGCTTATATCAGGTGAGAAACTTGCATGATATTTTGTGTCAAATCAATATAATTCGATGGACAGCTGCTGTGTGTGAGTGTTTGTGTGCGTTTTTGTAGAGGCAAAGGGCAAATAATCACATATGCTGTTTGGGAGTTGACAAGCGGTGAATATTTACATGTATTTGTCACAAAGTGGAATCTCATCGAATGCTACCGAATTACAAGATTCTTATTTGAGAATAATAAATATAGATATGAGCATCGAAATCCGCTCGTGGATCACATGCATTCCTGTTGCCAGCGAAACACTTGCATAGCAGAATTTCGGAAAGCAATGTCTCCACACTTACCTACTTGAACAAACTGAGTAGCATAATAAATTTTATCGACGCTGTTAATAAATTCCCATCAACATGCGACTCGAATCTTCCGCATGTCTACCAAATACTGTATAATCTCCCTCATTTCGACATGAGGCGCAATATCGTGATATATCTGCATATCATCGCATATGTGACACTGCCCTGGATATCCCAGCAGGCTTCTTGAACTAATGAGGTCATAGGTTTTCCATCTCCATGGAGACAAGGTGCCGATGAGATTGATGTCATTTAATCTTAGCACCTCTCGGTTGCATCTGTTATTGGTTTACTGGGCTGGATCGTTTGTGTTATTTGTGAAGGTCCATTCACCATAGGCCATTAGGTTGAGAGATTTATGGTTGCTCACGAGTGGTTTTCTTGATGGACGTTGCAAAGATTGCATTTACTTCCAGTTCTTCTCTGACAATGGTGGCTGTATTGCACTTTGAAGCACACTGTCTACATGGCTTCTGTTTATTTAGTCAAAGTTTTCTAACACGAATTCATTCACCGCTTTCAAACCCTGATGAATATGCCTTGCGCATGCCTATAGATGATACGTTGTGCCTTGATCATGTGTGCCCAACAAAAACAGCTGGCTCCCGGGCGATAATATGGTCGAAAAGACTCGCACTATGCAAAAGTAAACCTTGCGACATATAGTTTTTTTCTATATCTGTATGTTTTCACAGTGTAAAGAGATCGGATACGCAAAATCAGGTTAAGAGAATATTCAATGTGCTTTGTTTGATATAACTCAACGCAATTTTGTTCAGATGGTGTTTATGTATGGTGTGTAAAGGAGCACCCTTCCATCTTACCTGATTTGTGCATGAAGTTTACGTTTTTCATGATATAAATCCAGATTACTAGCCAATAAAGGGGAGGGTGTAGGTGTTGACTGTTATATATTAGAAGAAGCTACCCGCAGTCAGCAGTGACGAAGGGATAACAGATGTAGCACCCGGTATGTCATGTTATGTCGTGGGGAAATCGAGCCAAAACAATCCCGATTATGCGTGTATATATTTGTATATATATATATATATATATATATATATATATATATATATAAACATAGCTATATAGCGATATTACCTATATATATATATATATATATATACGGCAACAATATATTATATATTATATATATATACATTTATATATATATATATATATATATATATATATATATATATTTAAAGGAACGACTCAAACAAACGGCGTTCCTCTCAAGCATTTGGTTTAATTTTACTATGCTGGCAAAAGTAAAGCGCAAGCAATCGATCGGGAAGACTTTTCTCTCCGTTTGGAGCGGAGAATGAGGTCAACACTAGGCCGCGCTTTTCATAAATCCCCATTGCAACCCGATTTTCATTTCTACAACAGCGTCAAATGGACCTTAATTGAACACCATCTTTAAACTACTCAGATAACAGCACATCTTTAACAAATGGTTGACGGTTTATATAGGTACGATTAAAGAGAGCAGGAGATTATGTTGAATAATCTTTTCTCCAGCTGCTGGATGCTCGGCTGCAAAACATGCTTAGCGATTTTACCTGTGTTTACAAAATAGTACGGCAACAAATTTTGGTTTTGTGTGCCACATTTCAATGGATATAGCAGATATACCACACTCTATTTGAAATTGCACTTATTCTTGGTTCAACAGGAGTGCATTTAAACTAATAACTACGTGATTTGCATATAAGACGGCCACATCAGTGCAATCAGATGCCCAATTGTCGAAAGGTCCAATAGGTTCCCCACTTCATGATTTTACCATTGAAATTACAACTTCCATGTATACTCATGATCGCGAAGGTATCCGTCCCATTTAAAGGCTACATACGTTCTGATAATATCGGGCAAATGGCCAGTAGTTAAGCTAGAATTTGCCATAAGCTGTAATTATGAGTATTTGATTTTTGCTTATGCGATATAATCACGATGATAGGTGTGAATTAACCGTTCATTATATGAATAAAAAAATGCTGAAATAGTTGCTTTATTTTGCATTCAAAATTTAGCTCAAACAAAACACCATAAGTGACACAAAGTGTCCTTTTGTTGCACTTGTCTTATTATATGTCATTGGACTTTGATATGGCGGCTACAAAGTGAGAAACACTTTTGTTAGGCGCAGTAGCAGTGATACGCTGCCTCGCTGCCGGTAGGCAGCAACCTGCGCTCAGTCAATATATTCCCACAATCCAGATCGCGCATTTGAACCATGTCACTTTAGCAAGAAGTAATAGAGTTTTTGGAATTATCTACGACCATTTCTCTCTCACCTCCATTTACTAGTATTCTTTTCATGTACATATAGTTTCGAACGCTCATTGTGTTACATGTTTAATGGAATGGGGTAGTATGTGCGCTTACATTTAAATGAAACTTCGTATGAGAGTTATGCATGTCACAAGGTAGTCGTCACAGGCTGTCAAGAACAGCACATGAACTCAATGATATAATCAGACCGATAATGGTGAGTAGTATTATCTGCATTCGTGTAATGTAAAGGGATGTTAGATTTTTACTTATTAAACGTCTGATGTGTACATAGCATTGCAAATATTCAATAATGTATTCAAACGCCAATAGTTACCACAGAATTGATGTCACGAACAAGATAAACTAACATTATTAAATAAAAGCATCCTGTTGTTTTTTATGTCTTCTAGGTAGTGGACAGAACAGTAACATGCCTTATGGTCACCCAGTTGAATTCACGATATTATGCGGGTGTACGTATGACACTCCCCGTTATGCATGTTTTCTAAATATTATCATGTTTGTACGTACTCTTATTCCAAGAACCGCTGAATTGACACGCCTCTATTGCTAGGAGCAATGTTTCTTTCCGGTAAGAGCACACCTGCAAGTAACACCTTCATAACCGAACACACAGACGTACAGTAGAAATGTGATGTTCATTAGTACCTGACATACAATGAATAGTGATTAGTTTAAGCATACTATAGTATGACATGACATATACTTCAATAATACTGTCTGCGTATATATTGCCCATATTTTGTATGAATTAGATGAAACATTCCCATAAGTTTGAAACAGCATAGCCGAATATCCTCGTAAGATGATCCATGAGCTTGCCATTCATGAAACACTGCAATTGAATATCCGCGATGCTATGAGCAATGTAAATATTACCACGACTGGACAATGGCCTCCGCCGAATGCTTCAAATTCTTGACTGCCGAGGGCCAACAATCTTGACGACAGACGCCTCATAATGAATGAAAAAATATTTGAATGCAAGAGGTTCATAGGTCTAATCCGCTATGAGGAGTGACTGTCATATGGTGACAGCACTTGAACTACCTAGTTGAATTATTTATTGCATCCATTGCTGTTGTGATTAATGCCTGCATGTTGTCAGCGACATTGTACATGTGAGTTTTTGTGACACATGCCAGGTCAAGGACACATCGGCTATTATCTGGTGTTAATTTAATTGCTGGTATATAACTGAAATGAGGTTAATTATGTGAACTTGCATAACCTGGACGTGACCTGATTGAAATACTGGTGGTGCTAAAAACTAGCATGCTAGCAATGTTCTGGTTTTCTGTCCAACGATAATTCAAGGTTTTTCCACGTCAAGGAGCCAAGGGTTCAATGATATCTGTTTAAATTTAAAACAAACAGTTGTGGGAGAATAATGATTTATTAATGAATATTTCAAAGTGATAAATAGTGTAACAGGCAAATGGAAACTGCTCCGGTCGGTCCTATGACGTATATGACATTGCTTCGAGGTCTGAGCCTGAAACCCGAGCCGCAATTACCGAGGGCAAATCCCACACGGTTTGCAATTATTAATGATGATTTGTGCGAATGCCCAAATTCCTCAACACAACTTTATCCCATAATATTTATCGTTCAAACGCATAGGCTACTACACGGTGCAGTCAAGCATTGCGTATTCTATCCCAATTGCCAGCAGCGATGGAGGTCGATACGCCTATGAAGCAAACACAGAAAGCCAAGTGCCATGCACATAATCTCATTTGATTGATACAGATTTGGACGGGAACAGTGTTCTGGTTAATGGCGCAAAACCCCGCAATTTCCCTTTTTAATAAAGGCCTTATTAGCGGCAAAGATTGATGAGAAGTCCTCATGAATTTTACATTTCGTTGGACGCGAAAAGCCCAAATGAAAAAAGGTTAATGCGGTCTTATTGATGAGCGTTGCCTTTTTGGCAGGAGCTGATGTAAGTACAATGATCAATGGTAGCTGCATACGAATACACTGTGTATGAGGGCGACAGGAATAATGAGTACCCACTCTGTCTTACATTTGCTCAATGTCGCTGGCAACTCAGCGTGGGACCAGCACATGCTGTAGCACGTCTGGAAAAAACAAGTAGAGTTTGGTTCAGTTCTTTGAGATACAAAAACACCACAATGTACTGTACAGATCATTTCTCAAAAGGGAGAATTCTAGCGTGTTTTGTTTGTAATAGCCGTTCAGATGTGTATAATTTGTGTGTCCTCCTCCGCTGATATAGTTTTAGATGACTCGAAGCATCAACAATGCTTGAGGCTATCATTGCAAACACCGCTTTGCTGCACATAGTATTATGATGACAGTTGTCAAATAAAAGAAATGTTATGTTGGACAATTCATTCTATTGTTAAATAATATATGTATATATATATATATAGAGATATATATATATATATATAGATATATAGATATATATATATATATATATCTATATATATATATATATATATATATATATATATATAAATATATATATATATATAAATAAATATATATAAATAAATATAAGTGTTATATATATATATATATATGTATATATATATTATATATATATATATATATAAATATCCCTATATGTATTAGTATGTATGTTTATATATATATATATATATATATCTATATATATATATATAAATATATATATATATATATACATATACTTATATGGATGTCATAAATGGACTTATAAACACAATAG
>CM067346.1:13941164-13970244 GCA_034190875.2 Urechis unicinctus
CGAGGAAGCACTTCAGCTCTCTGTAATATGTCTTTGCCAATCGTAGACACTCTCTCCTTTTACAGGCGTGCGTCAGGAGGCATAATTGGACATAACTACTGCCTTCTGATATGTCAAACCCCCTCTCTCAAGAACGAGCAGTTAATACTTCGTAACAGTGGCTCTAGTTGATGTTTCAGAGGCCGACAGTTCACGCTATGAGGGTGTCTAACTGGATGGACGATATCACACACACGTGATAATACACGTGAGGAATTTGAACTAGTGCTGATATCACTACTCGGCACATTTATTGCTTGCTCAAGCTGCATTGTTATTTGGTATTGCAGTAAGTTCTGTAGCTATTCAAGCATTGAAGCCATGATATAATTCTCAAATACTCCCTAGATTGCCTCGAAACTGCGCGGAGAGACATCCCTCTGAAGAAAAGAAGCGACAGAGCACGATATCTCTGACCCCCCCAAATACCCTGTGAGTTTGTAACAAGCTTATATCGATTATTTTGTGGATATATACGTCATATGATCTATTGCCTATTGTCTGCAATCTAGGAATGGAGATCGAGCGAAACTATAGATATGTGAATTTAGCAAAATCATTGAGTGCAGCGAAAGCGCTAATTTGGTCCGTGAGTAACAAACACAAATCTCGGATTCTGCGTCTTCAAGCATCAATAATGATGGGCGGGGTGTGAATGACGTGTAAAGGACGCTTTGATCCAATTAAGACTAGTGGTTCAATCCAAAACTTTATTGGCTAAACATATTCAGCTTGTATTCCGCTGTTGATATGCGAGTGATGACGAGAGGGTCTACCAGGCCTAAAGAAAATTCAAACATGCTTTATAATTAATTCTTGTGTAGAATTAAACAATATTGACAATGAGTAGGGTCAGTGATATTTGCAGGGCACCCCTCAGGCGTCATCGTGCTCTGAGCATTAAGCTGCTGTCCATGCAGGGCTACCAGAATGGTACTAAATTCGTGGGGTATTCTGTGAGATTTAATCGAAACACGAAATCAACATTCGGTATTGCATGCAAACATGGTGTGGGTCACATTTTAGATAATCAAACAAAGTGAAAGAGACTTTTATAATGTGGGCAACAAATTGGGTGTGTGGCGGCTACTAATGACTTTAACACCGCTGAAGCCTACTGGCGACAAACAACATCGTATGCTACTAAATAACCACTCAGAGAAAGCCAATATATATATATATATATATATATATATATATATATATATATATATATATATATATATATAT
This sequence comes from Urechis unicinctus, assembly GCA_034190875.2. Lineage (NCBI taxonomy): Eukaryota > Metazoa > Annelida > Polychaeta > Xenopneusta > Urechidae > Urechis > Urechis unicinctus. Next base: position 13,942,434 of record CM067346.1, read on the forward strand.
ATATATATATATATATATATATATATATCTATATATATATATATATATATATATATATATATATATATATATATATATAATCGCTCTCTCTCTCTCTCTCTCTCTCTTCTCTCTCTCTCGCTCTCTATCTCTCTATCTCTCTTTCTCTCTCTCTCTCTATATATATATATTTATATATATATGTATATTTATATATATATATACATATATATATATATATGTATACATATATGTATATATATATGTATATATATATGTATATATATATGTATATATATGTGTTTATATGCAGTGCGATGAAGATTGATCTCGTGCACGGTTATATCACAAAATCATGTTTTAAATCATTGTTTATTGCGATTTTCCGCTGGAACCAAGGTCGTTAATCCTATTTCTGTAGTCACGACAATGGGGAACAGATGACTTAGTTTTGACAATTTCATGTTATACGCGGATATTTCAGCATTAAACGCCTCGATCAGTTAAGGAACAGCCGTTTTTTGTCATGTCATCCTGTGTATTTTACAGGTGCAGGCATATTATTGATAAATCACGCCTACAACGTCTGTTCATTTTGGATTTGAACGTTCGTTTATGATAGCAGGGAAATACTCGATGGCAGCACTATTTCACATCGCTATGATAAAGGATTAGCCTACCACTAGGACAACGATTTTGCATTCACGAGTTATCTACATCAGATGCGTATGTTGGTCAGAACTCATCTTATACCTAATAATTGTCAGCCTTGTAACATATTGCACAAACAAAAGGGATCGGGTCAATAATATAGATAGCAACATCTTGATTAACATGTGGTTGCTCCTTGCACTTGTTCACAGCATATCGTGTTTGAATGTTTCAAAAACAACGGCTCTACGCTTTGTATGCATTACACGGTTAAGTTGTAGATGTCAGTGTGTTTATTTTACAGTATATGCAGACGAAGTTTGCTAAGCTTTGCCGTATTTCGTCCCGTCATCGTTCTTAAATATAAATAGATATATCTATACACAAACACATATACACATACACATATATATATATATATATATATATAGATATATATATATAGATATATATATATATAGATATATATATATATATATATATATATATATATATATATATATATATATAGAAAATATATATATATATATATACAAATATATATATATATCTATATTATATATATATATATATATATATATATATATATATCTATATATATATATATAATATATATATATATATACATAAATAAATATTGTTATGTCCATATATATGTGTATGTTCATATGCATTAATTTATATATATATAAATGAAATGTTCGCGAGAGTCGCATTCACTGCCTCTTGAACGGCAACATATCATCCAGTAACTCCGCACTGTTGGGAGCATTTGAACGCAATTCGTCTGACGGTGGTTTGAAATCATGCGAGCAAAACTCTTTGAAGATATCATCCAAAAGTTGCGCAGAGGGATTTGACACGAGCATACTTTGAGATAAAATGACAGCAAGGGTTTCTTTAATGTGTAATTTAACCGCAGGATTGGAACATGAGACACTGCAGGTACAATCTAAGACCTTTATCAGGCAATATTCAAGATCAGTGCGGATAGTAAGAAACGACGTCTTTGCGTTGATGCATCTGAACGTTGGTGCTAGCTTTGAACAGATTATGTGCACATTGCACTTAAATTGGCTATTCCCCGAATCAGAGGTGCCAGTCACGTACACGGGGAGCGTCACAAAAAGCTCCAAACCACCCATTCATCGCAATATACCATAAACCAATATGTTGGAATACTTAATAACAGAAAATATAAATCTTACATTCGCATGTTATTGTCAGTATCTTCGTAAAGGCCAAAGACAAACTTAGCTGTATGCATTTTTATGTACCAACCCCTTTATAAATGTCTGTTACCGGTTTACAATCGGATCCCAGCCTAAGGCCTATACTCGCTGGCGAACAACAAGGAGGTATACGGATGCATGTTAGATTTTAGCGAAATCTGGATAATTTAACTTAAATTGTAGTTGTTTGTTCTTAATGTAATATTTTGATAATCATAAACATTCGGATCAGAGGAGTATTCGCTGTGAACGGAGTAGGTCTGCACAAACATTTTAAATTCATGCATAAACTTGGCTGAATATGCCTTACATATTTCTCATATGATGTTGACCGCCTTTACCACGAATCATTTCACATCCCCAGAAACAAATATTTACAATATGCAGTCGTAAAGAAGCTTGCGATTTAGGGCTCTTTTGTCTCTGCATCAAGCCAGGAAAAATGCAGCAGCTGCTATCAAATACCATGGTGATTGAGTTGATATTTAAGGATGCGTGGCGATTTGATAAATCGATGGTAGTTTCATCACGATAATTAGCGTTACAGGCGCATAGGCGAAAATTTTTTTGTGATAATGGTACATACCCTATGGCCGGAGACAATCATTTCACCTCATCAACGGGCGACACGTTCAGTCATAGACGGACAGGTGCACAACGATAATTGTGTTTGCCATGATTAAAGATTGAGTTCGAAGAACCGTACAGCAAGTCTCTGTCAGCATTATCCGAATATGGCAACAAAATTTGCCAAATTCAATTGAAAAGGTATCCAGAATCTCGTCCAAATTGTCATATGATGTTCACTTAATCTATCACAACCAGCACATTATTCGCATGACGGATATACCATTAGCCAAAAGTCGTATGTTACTGGATTCGAAGATAAGAAGGTTCTTTGCTGTTTTCGAACCGTTACGGCGATTTAAAAAAAAAATATGTCGTCTCAAGTTGATAATGGTCTGATAACACTAGCACCATATAAACCTTAGCTCTTTTATATAAACTCACTATATTTCAAGTTTATTTTCTAAACATATTATGCCACATCTATTGGTATCCAATCTTTCACATTTTGTTCCTAAATATAAATCCACTGTTGCACAGGATTACAAAGACAGTCCATTGTACACTAGAAAAACAAACAAAAAACTTGGTTCATTATTTACATAATAGCAAAATTCATTAAACTAGCTGTGTGAGTCCTTGGCCCGGTTTCTTGAAAACAACATCGCGTGTATTATCCCTTCCTCAATAAAGCCAAGCATATCACCTGTCATTAGTTTTCATGTAATACGATAAATGAAAAGACGAGGCGTGACATCGGATTGCTTATCAGCGGATCATGAAGCGCCCTCAGACGGGAATATTAGTCTGCGACATGCAGCCTATTTGTAGCGTATTATACACATAGCCGATGTAGCAATGCAGGTAAGTCTGGCTATTCGACTGCTGGGTCTAAAGTCACCGTCCAACATTGGCCAAACTCTACGCATTCAATACAACAAGCCATTGTGTGATATATCATAAGTAAAGCTGCGATGTGGCACCACTCTCAAGAGACTTATCGCTTATTTTGATAATCTCAGTCATCGTTACCCTCATCCTCTCTCCATTGCGAGTGACGAACCGATTTTTATATTATAATGTGTAAAATTTCCTATGAAGGCAGAGCTGATAGGAAATAATATGCAACTGTTACCAATTGGACCGTATCTGGCGCTTCAACACTGACAATTACTGCAATATTAAGGCGGTAATACAGAATAATTCAAAATATCCCAGCTGTAATCATTAGTGCCCACACAGCCTAAAATTGATAGAGCAAATAATTCTTGCTGCTTAGACAACTAAGGTAATACCATACTGCCACAGCAAATGTAATTCATCCCTCCGTAGATCTTTTTCATGACAGGTAATACTTAAGTAACACGTCCTACTATCATTTTATTCGTCTATTCCTATGACAAGCATCACTCAGAACACGCAATAATATGAATATAAGATCCCGCAATTGTCAGATCATCACTACCATTGAAACTGATTCCAACACTGCATCACATGCGTGCGTTATTCAAATAGATGACCATTAAAAGTCTGATGGCCTTGTAAGAATGTGGCTCACGAGTGGATTAGCAAATCTGCACGAGACTTTACCTTCTGATAGTCGCTGTCAAACGCAAGGTCACTGAGAATTGAGTTATTGACGATCGTATACACATCAGAGCCCGGGATCATATAATATATGACACGAGCTTATTGATATTCGCGTCAGCTGGCTCCTCCTAACGACTAAATATCCAAGACATCAACTGTACGTTATCGGTACCCACCCACATGTCCCCGTGTTAGTATCCTAAGGTTTGTATTGGTGGAAGAGAATACTGATCAGATAGATATATTATTTGCCATATTATTCGCTTCTTTCGTAATTAATGAGCCCATGTAGTCAAGATCGTGCCAGTATTCGTTCGTAATATAGATTCAGCATGATATCGGTTCTGGAAGTTCATGAAATCAAATAGTAGATCAGCAAGCACTTCATTAGTTGTTTCTATTTTCTGGACTGCTTACATAACTGCAACATCATTATGAACATATAATGATGCTGCCGACACCAGAGAAGAGCTTTGTCGATGATTGAACAACAGTGTAGTTTCTGCTACAGCTACAAACTGGTCTATTATCGAATCATCGCGAAAGCTTACAAATATCAGAGTTGTGTGGTCCGTTATTAATGAACAGTTCAACAGAAGCTAAGCCGTCCTAACAATACAGGAGGCTTACTCAAAGGAAATGGCAATTTACTGGGTATTTGTTGTCGATATCTCTTTTAAACAAACTGCCCCTCAGTTGAAAAAACGGATATATCATGTACATATAAGGCTCATTTCTTGTTTGAAGGAAGGTATGCCTTCATCGTTGATTTGGACAAATTACAAACTGATGGTTCCGTGTGGAAATATAACCAGAGGTAATATAAGTGTATTGTGAATGTCACACAAACATATTGCATTGTGCCAAACTGTCAGGGTAGCAGAGTGAGGGAATTTGGTATATCGCTTGAGGTCAGTAGTGACTGTTAAAAAGAACCACCTGGACTACTTGTATAGGAGAAATATTGCCATGCTTAATTTAGCAAAAGGCGCTGGCACGGATAGTAGTAACATTGACCTTAATAGTAATAATAGTAACCTCAAAATCCACTTAATCAGCACGCATAGTGCAGACATTCTATGTTAATTCAGGTGCAACGACAGTTATACCCTAGGGTATCATATGGGAAAAGCTGTTACCAAATTTCGAGATTGCAATATTCGTTCTCCACACTCAGCATTTACATTCTACATTACGGTAATATTTTCAAGATGTGATTTCAGACGGATGGAGTTTGACACCGTTAATGCTTCAGTTAAATTGCTTATTGATCCATTAAACAACAACAAATTGTCTTTTGATGCGTTGTATTATTACTCCACGCATCGTTCAAGCATAACATTGGCAACAGCAATTGAGTGAGCACCGAGTTATTGTGGCGCAATAGGCTAGCTTAACAGTGTGCGACATGGCAGCCAATGCAGTCGTGACAGACACCGTGCTATATGACATTGAACGAGCTACGTGCAACAATTATATCGGTGTTTCTGTAACGTTAAAGGGTTTTTATGTTCCTCTATCTAATTTAAAGTTAAATTAAAATATATCGTAGTCTATCATGATGCTCCATATATATAAAGGCTAAACCAGCAAGAAAGAAGCTGCATCTAATACGTAGCTCAGATTACTCACACTAGGCAACCTAAATTAAATTCCTAGCAATATATCCACCTATCCTTTTACAGATAAGACATTGATTTTACATTCAGAATAATAGCTTGCAATACTGTTATCATTTACATATTATGAATACTAAAGGAATGCTTCGTTTTATCACATTGGCTGGCATCAAACGTATTGCATCATAAACACTGTCAGCTATCGAATAATAGTAGAACCACTTGTGATACTAATGGAGTTTTGTACCTATCGAAGTGTTTATTGTTTGAAATGGCATATTAGATTATGCATGATTGTACTCAATCGATACAAAAGACAACCCCTTCTGCAGGCAGAATGTCGCGGCATTTCTACATTAAACATTAAGATTGGGTTAGCGCTGTAAATATTGTCAAAACAATAAAAGTTTGCAGTAATTTTATGTCGATCATCACATTTCAACATGTCAAGCATTGTGCATGACGAAAATTGAATACGTACCACGATAATTTGGTGACTTCATATCCTGATGCATCTTCCAGCGAATGTATTTAAACGTGCAATGCTGGTATCTTTGAATGACAATTGCTGACATTTCAATTTAATACCGGTATGCGAGTTATTCCCAAAAGATCATTAAGTTCTAGTCAACAAAAAGCTAGCAGTACAATTATGCTACGAAATCGCCAACCTTCCTCATTAATGATCACTGATTAACTCATACCTAACCACATTCTCATTATCCTCAAGTAGAGGATGACACGGTAGATTTGTTGCCTTGATCAGTAAATAAAATTAAGAAGGCCTTCCGGGAATACACCGCATACAATCATGGTTGGACGATTTGTTTTCGCTGAAGTTACTCCAAATGTGACCGGTTGATGTAGTCATGGCTGATAGACAACGATACATTCATTATTTTTAACGAGGTATGTATTCCATCGTGGAGCAACTAAATAATGTTTCCCCATAAAAGCCCGATTATGCAGCCATCCAGATAAAATAGAGAATGATCCTGTTGCATTACCATTCGAATTTCACTAATGACGCAGGGGACCTCATTTATAAGTAATTTAGGTGTGTTGTGCAATTCTATCGCATTCAAGCGAAACGTCGTTTCTGTAATTGTGGAATTAGCACGGCTTTTTAGATTGTTAGAATTGCAACATCTCATCGTTATTTGGGTTTAATCAAATATGAGCAATGTGATCAGATAGTAAGATATCCGATATAATTACCACTTGGCCAAGGTATTTATTATGCATATTTGTGTAAAACTGTAAACTCCGCACCGAGCCCATCACTATTTTGTTGTTGAGTATTCGGTGTCAGATATAAGGTCTATGTTTCAGCAGACGCACAATAATTCCGCTGAAAATGCGTAGCAATTAGATACTAAATAATGTTGTTCTGAAGTCTAACAAGTCGAGATGTAATACAACTAGCGATACAGAATCTGCCTGCAGGGACTGATACGTCAGGAGATAATCTACACCCCACAACAGTAAGACCAGTTGCTAATATTCTTATGGTTATCACCATTAGGTAACAGTTCCGGAACAATTAGCTTTTTGCATGTAATCATGATTGATACACACAAACATGGACAAGAGCTCTCATTTATGTGGCGGTATATTCTTGACTAAATACGAAAGCCTAACGACAAATTTCGTACAGATTATCTCAGATAGGCACGGAGGAAGTTAACATCAAAAATCTGGCTCCTGTGATGACAACCATAGTCGAGACCGGTGTCGCCGATATCATAATCACTGTTGATACTGAATATTATACTAAGACATTGAAAACAGAACATTCTGTTATATTGTACACACATACTCGACCAGCAGTAAAAGGGATAGTTATGATAATGTCTACTGTAGTACAATCGATAATATGCGATGATATTCGGGCATTACAGCTTATGTTTTAGCTACCCCCATGCCACAGTCTTAATAGACGTAACATGTAATTGTAATAGGATTCTTTCTAATCTGACCAGCTCCCATCAGAGTGCGCCCTGCTTTTCCATTACAACAAACTCGTTACAGATGGTTTAACTTACAAATTTTGACCATTTTGTGAGTGATTATGATGCAAGTTAGATATAAGTGACTTTGTATGGTGCACTGATTACACATAACGGTTTATTTAAACGCATGTAATTCTGGCTAATGTTGTTAAATACGTTAAAATTGGCATATTACTCTCTCAAATAAGACCGCATTTACTCTTTACAATCGATTACATGAACTGGCAGGAGCTATTTCTTAGCGGCATTTGACAACGCTAGTTGACGTACACTCTCTTCGTCGTCCTTTCATGTATTAAGCCTCTCGCAACGTGCAATACGTACAAATATTGGGTGTATTCAATAGCTAACCCCGATGATAACACCAATTGCGGTAACTGAATTAATCAAATATATTTTGGTATTTAATAATGCAAGGTGTAACAAAAATAATTGCATTATATTCAGGCATTGCATAGGATCGGTGTAATTATGGAATCGATACCGCAGATAGAGGGCGGTATTGATGGTACAGGAAGTATCCTCTGATAGTGTTTCAGACTTACGAGTATAGTTACAGACAAACGCGCTCGAAATAAAACCCCAATAAAATTGATGGTATAAGCCGAACACCTTGATTATACATTATATGGCTCGAGCAGAGTAATGTATGTGTCAGGTGGTTTCTCCGCCCGTATGAGAGACTATCCTGTGTAATATTTCTGTATGTTATATTGCTAGGTTGCGTCGATATGGGACAAATAAGCCATTGTAGAAAAATTTGGCTTGCACATGGATTGGTCATAAGTGTCCGCTTTGACAGTGCAATTGAGATTTAAATGTGGCATATAGATGCACATTAAATTTATGACAATAGTTGTAACACCATGCCTAATGTTTGTGTCAAACTACGGACAATCCACATTTGATGGTGTATCTACGATTATTAGCATTTGCAATATTTTCATCAGCATTACACAGAGCTATCACGATAATATACTTTATTCCCATGTCCAGCTCACTTTGCCTTATTCACTGATTGCACAAATAACGTGCTCTCCCTCTTATGATCGTGTAATTTCAATTACGTCTACGTACGGAACCAATAACGGGAACTCCATTACGGTATGATCGAAGTTTGATAGTGACATTTATATTCTGTTGCGCTCTCCCTCTGACAATCAGTGATTAGAGGAATCCAGCTAAAATCACAATGACAACTTTGACGGTCGAACCTATAATCTCGCTCTAAAAAACGCTCTTACTATTAATGCCCCCGAAAAAAAACCCATGAAGGGTATGCTACTTAGCAACTAGATCGACCATTCTCGTTCATTAACACCTTAATTACTAAACAATAGTGCCTATAAAAAAGATGCCATTCCATGTCCAATAATAACCAGCTAGTATTACTGATGTTGGTGTGAGAAATAAGGAATTGTATTTATCACATCCTCTCCTTTTACAAAGATTTACAATGGCGACCAAGTGAATCGAATAGGATGCTCGATCAGCATACAAATTAGGGTTATATTCGCATAAAATCAACACACAGCATAGATACTTAATTGTAGTGTGCCTTTTTTCAGCCTCAATTATAAAACGAATCCCATTGGTTGCCTGTGTGAATGCTCAATAGCACGGCGGTTTTCCTTTGGCGCGGTTGCGAGAGAGAAGAGGAGCTCTCCGATTGCATTGTTTCCATTGTGAATGTCATAAGACGTGAGAGTTTCAAAACCGATTGTGTATTTGATGGGGGCTGTCGATCATTAAAGTCGATCAACTCTAACCACCCTCCTAGTTATGGAAACAAGTTCGGCTACACAATCATCAGGCGCGAAAACATTTTCCAATGCACAGTTCACGAGATTGGTGGCTTTAACATATTAGTGACATACCACAAAAGCGGCCACTAATATAAAACTGTATGCCTGCTTTATTGATTGACTAAAATACCAGTGTTATCCCAGTAACATCGGGGCGATGTTGCCTGATTTGATAACATAGTTTTTGGCGGCGTTGATCAGGTGAAGAGTCGTTTGGCCACCTGATAACGACCTGGAAATGGCTATGGTCTCTAAGTAAGCATATGTCATTAAATGTTACCTATTCGCGAATTTGTATTGACCAAGCTTTGTTAGCTCCATGACCTTGGATGAGCACACTCAACATCGAAAGAGGTATATGAATATAAATTGGCGCTACGATGTTCGTCAATGCCATTCTTCCATCAAGCTGTTATCTTCTAGAAACTACGAATTGACTATCCTCATCGAACATAATTTAGCTATAATCAGTGCCTAAATGGTCACTTTAGATACATGACCACCAATGATCCTATTACACACCAAGTCAGGAAGTCGTATATTTGCCAAGGTCCAAAGGGGTTTCCTTGCATTCAACTCACAGCAGTTAATAGTCACCAGTCTCTTGCGTCTTTCGACTCACTGTCAACTGAATATAGAATTTTCTGAAGCAACTGAGTCCATCATAATTATAATTCGTAAGATTGACAGCCATAGGTTAGAACATAAAGCCTACAAGGCAATCACACCGTTCATTGCGTTTCTGGATGTCACATAATCAGGCCATTCATGACCAGTACCCAAATCGATGCCATGAATAACTCCGTGACCTTCTGCTGACAACATCAATCCCTAACTCAGGTGTTTACCGTAGAAAACAAAGGACAAAGAGTATTATGTTTGTCTATTTCTCTCAGCAATGCAATTGATGGGTTTTCTACAATGAAACATGCGATGCTACTCCTTTTGGAGAAAAGAAGCGTCGTTGCAATATTTGAGTCCCAGAAATGATAGGAGCATTGCATAAACTATCATAAATGGGTCTGATGCAGCCTCGATGTATACTTTGAAGTTTGAGGACGCAATTGCAACATAAGTAGCCTCTTGTTATGTAGTCTATATATTAATACAGACGTCAAATGCTTACTCGGCCTAAGAGTTATATGTCAGCTAACCTAGTGCTAAATTGGTCTCCAGAAACACGAAAAAATTATAACAGAATTCCACATAATGCTTTTCTATGAATGTTGTTATAATGAGTACCTCGTCTATACGCACTCATTATTTACATAAAATGATCCAAAAAGAATCAATTCTTTGGGATAGTACAGTGTCAGGTAGAGAACGAAATAATGTATAATTATTAAGAATATTACCCTACGTCATTTAAGAGCAATCGTGTCCGTAATCTATTACATCATTAGAGAGATCATCCTTTAACTAATTCTCTTTGTCATTGATATGTAAAGCAGTGCGGCTTTGCTGTATTATTTTGCGCACAATCTGTTACTTTGGCCGTTAGCTTGATAAACGAAATGATGCTAACGAGTTCAATTATTAAAATCGGATGTAAACAGTCACTATCTGATGACCAACCCAAAGTTGAATGTAATGTTAAATGAAAGAAGCCTTCTGACACAGCTGCTATTGATGTCTGCATGCAACTGCCATAGGGTAATATGAATCGACAGTCTTTGGGCTATTTCTTGCATGATTGTTTATTGCAATATGTGTCTTGAGAGTCGTCCACTAAATTAGCGTCCTAGATTGATAGTATTGGCTATATCAGTACTTACTAAACCATATATGCGAATATTTTTAATCCGGAACAACAACTAAAATATCTCATTCTTAAAACTGATATTTACAGATGTTAGCTTCATTTTGAACATTTCGCTCAATTTGTTTGAAGTCAATGTAGTTTAGTAATACATCATTTGTCGTCCATTTTAGGTGCAATGATTAGTTTCAATGCTCTCACTTCAGCTCTTTTGCGACTTTGCATAGTTTGTCGTGTGAACTTGGATTTTATCAAACACTCTGTTCTAAACTATGTCGCTATAATGTTTACCCTTTTGCCTCGTTGCACTTTCCGGACCCTTACACTTTTCAATTTGGTTTAAGTAATGGTATGGTAATATGGATTCGCTTCCATTATGGAACAACCCTACTCATTCAATTACAAATCCATAATATGTACCATCTATGGGTTGAGTAAAAAACAATTGTCATTAGTCCTTGGCGTCAGAGGGGTGGGTTTTCAAATAGATGGCGATGTAAATGATGAAAGCGTCAGTCCAGATATCGATTGACAGCCACTCGGGGGCTTTGCGTATATCGTTCTTGAGTAGCGGAAATTTGACTGTATTAAGCACGTATTGATAACGTATTTCCGTCCACTACGTAGCCGATGGGAACGAACACCAAAGAAACCGCTAATAACGGGCAGCTCACCTTGGATGGAAGGGATTATAGCGATAGGTGCAGTATCTTTGCTTGTCAACGTAGCACAAGGCACACTTGTAGATGTGGTATGGCTGTTGAAGGTAGGGTTTGAGGAGCTGCGTGGTGGGAGAGCCAACCGTGTTATGATTGAGTGAGACGAGGTCGGCCAACATAGACTGCAGGGATGCAATTTTCCTCTAGTAACTGGTTCAGCTGAAGCACTTTCTCAACAAAGATCGAAAAAAAAGAGTGGTACAGTTTCCGACAAAGGTGGGCGATGGTAGAAATATATTGAAAAAGGCCAGAAATTTTTAACAGACAAAAGGAGAGAAAATTGGCGCCAAAACGAGCGGGACGAAGACTGGCAGGTGGAAAGGAAAAAAGAATAAAGATAGAACTATGACCTAATGTTGATTACAGGCTGATTGGATGTAGAAACCACCTGTTACTTCAGCAAACCGTTCCCTACAAGAATCAACAAAAATCTGGAATGGGAGAAGCTCATTCCTCACAGAATCTGAATAGGCAGAAACACATAGCGGCATTTGACAACGATAGTTGACGTACCCTCTCTTCGTTGTCCTTCCATGTATTAAACCTCTCGCAACGTGCAATACGTACAAATATTGTGTGTATTCAATAGCTAACCCCGACGATAACACCAATTGCGGTAACTGAATTAATCAAATATATTTTGGTATTTAATAATGCAAGGAGTAACAAAAGTAATTGCATTATATTCAGGCATTGCATAGGATCAGTGTAATTATGGAATCGATACCGATGATAGAGGGCGGTATTGATGGTACAGAAAGTATCCTCTGATAGTGTTTCAGTCTTACGAGTATAGTCACAGACAAACGCGCTCGAAATAAAACCCCAATAAAATTGATGGTATAAGCCGAACACCTTGATTATACATTATATGGCTCGAGCAGAGTAAAGCATGTGCCAGGTGGTTTCTCCGCCCGTATGAGAGACTATCCTGTGTAATATTTCTGTATGTTATATTGCTAGGTTGCGTCGATATGGGACAAATAAGCCATTGTAGAAAAATTTGGCTTGCACATGGATTGGTCATATATGTCCGCTTTGACAGTGCAATTGAGATTTAAATGTGGCATAAAGATGCACATTAAATTTATGACAATAGTTGTAACACCATGCCTAATGTTTGTGTCAATCTACGGACAATCCACATTTGATGGTGTATCTACGATTGTTAGCATTTGCAATATTTTCATCAGCATTACACAGAGCTATCACGATAATATACTTTATTCCCATGTCCAGCTCACTTTGGCTTATTCACTGATTGCACAAATAACGTGCTCTCCCTCTTATGATCGTGTAATTTCAATCACGTCTACGTACGGAACCAATAACGGGAACTCCATTACGGTATGATCGAAGTTTGATAGTGACATTTATATTCTGTTGCGCTCTCCCTCTAACAATCAGTGATTAGAGGAATCCAGCTAAAATCACAATGACAACTTTGACGGTCGAACCTATAATCTCGCTCTAAAAAACGCTCTTACTATTAATGCCCCCCCCCGAAAAAAAACCCATGAAGGGTATGCTACTTAGCAACCAGATTGACCATTCTCGTTCATTAACACCTTAATCATTAAACAATAGTGCCTATAAAAAAAGATGCCATTCCATGTCCAATAATAACCAGCTAGTATTACTTATGTTGGTGTGAGAAATAAGGAATTGTATTTATCACATCCTCTCCTTTTACAAAGATTTACAATGGCGACCAAGTGAATCGAATAGGATGCTCGATCAGCATACAAATTAGGGTTATATTCGCATAAAATCAACACACAGCATAGATACTTAATTGTAGTGTGCCTTTTTTCAGCCTCAATTATAAAACAAATCCCATTGGTTGCCTGTGTGAATGCTCAATAGCACGGCGGTTTTCCTTTGGCGCGGTTGCGAGAGTGAAGAGGAGCTCTTTGATTGCATTGTTTCCATTGTGAATGTCATAAGACGTGAGAGTTTCAAACCGATTGTGTATTTGATGGGGGCTGTCGATCATTAAAGTCGATCAACTCTAACCACCCTCCTAGTTATGGAAACAAGTTCGGCTACACAATCATCAGGCGCGAAAACATTTTCCAATGCACAGTTCACGAGATTGGTGGCTTTAACATATTAGTGACATACCACAAAAGCGGCCACTAATATAAAACTGTATGCCTGCTTTATTGATTGACTAAAATACCAGTGTTATCCCAGTAACATCGGGGCGATGTTGCCTGATTTGATAACATAGTTTTTGGCGGCGTTGATCAGGTGAAGAGTCGTTTGGCCACCTGATAACGACCTGGAAATGGCCTATGGTCTCTAAGTAAGCATATGTCATTAAATGTTACCTATTCGCGAATTTGTATTGACCAAGCTTTGTTAGCTCCATGACCTTGGATGAGCACACTCAACATCGAAAGAGGTATATGAATATAAATTGGCGCTACGATGTTCGTCAATGCCATTCTTCCATCAAGCTGTTATCTTCTAGAAACTACGAATTGACTATCCTCATCGAACATAATTTAGCTATAATCAGTGCCTAAATGGTCACTTTAGATACATGACCACCAATGATCCTATTACACACCAAGTCAGGAAGTCGTATATTTGCCAAGGTCCAAAGGGGTTTCCTTGCATTCAACTCACAGCAGTTAATAGTCACCAGTCTCTTGCGTCTTTCGACTCACTGTCAACTGAATATAGAATTTTCTGAAGCAACTGAGTCCATCATAATTATAATTCGTAAGGTTGACAGCCATAGGTTAGAACATAAAGCCTACAAGGCAATCACACAGTTCATTGCGTTTCTGGATGTCACATAATCAGGCCATTCATGACCAGTACCCAAATCGATGCCATGAATAACTCCGTGACCTTCTGCTGACAACATCAATCCCTAACTCAGGTGTTTACCGTAGAAAACAAAGGACAAAGAGTATTATGTTTGTCTATTTCTCTCAGCAATGCAATTGATGGGTTTTCTACAATGAAACATGCGATGCTACTCCTTTTGGAGAAAAGAAGCGTCGTTGCAATATTTGAGTCCCAGAAATGATAGGAGCATTGCATAAACTATCATAAATGGGTCTGATGCAGCCTCGATGTATACTTTGAAGTTTGAGGACGCAATTGCAACATAAGTAGCCTCTTGTTATGTAGTCTATATATTAATACAGACGTCAAATGCTTACTCGGCCTAAGAGTTATATGTCAGCTAACCTAGTGCTAAATTGGTCTCCAGAAACACGAAAAAATTATAACAGAATTCCACATAATGCTTTTCTATGAATGTTGTTATAATGAGTACCTCGTCTATACGCACTCATTATTTACATAAATGATCCAAAAAGAATCAATTCTTTGGGATAGTACAGTGTCAGGTAGAGAACGAAATAATGTATAATTATTAAGAATATTACCCTACGTCATTTAAGAGCAATCGTGTCCGTAATCTATTACATCATTAGAGAGATCATCCTTTAACTAATTCTCTTTGTCATTGATATGTAAAGCAGTGCGGCTTTGCTGTATTATTTTGCGCACAATCTGTTACTTTGGCCGTTAGCTTGATAAACGAAATGATGCTAACGAGTTCAATTATTAAAATCGGATGTAAACAGTCACTATCTGATGACCAACCCAAAGTTGAATGTAATGTTAAATGAAAGAAGCCTTCTGACACAGCTGCTATTGATGTCTGCATGCAACTGCCATAGGGTAATATGAATCGACAGTCTTTGGGCTATTTCTTGCATGATTGTTTATTGCAATATGTGTCTTGAGAGTCGTCCACTAAATTAGCGTCCTAGATTGATAGTATTGGCTATATCAGTACTTACTAAACCATATATGCGAATATTTTTAATCCGGAACAACAACTAAAATATCTCATTCTTAAAACTGATATTTACAGATGTTAGCTTCATTTTGAACATTTCGCTCAATTTGTTTGAAGTCAATGTAGTTTAGTAATACATCATTTGTCGTCCATTTTAGGTGCAATGATTAGTTTCAATGCTCTCACTTCAGCTCTTTTGCGACTTTGCATACTTTGTCGTGTGAACTTGGATTTTATCAAACACTCTGTTTTCTAAACTATGTCGCTATAATGTTTACCCTTTTGCCTCGTTGCACTTTCCGGACCCTTACACTTTTCAATTTGGTTTAAGTAATGGTATGGTAATATGGATTCGCTTCCATTATGGAACAACCCTACTCATTCAATTACAAATCCATAATATGTACCATCTATGGGTTGAGTAAATGCACGAAAAAACAATTGTCATTAGTCCTTGGCGTCAGAGGGGTGGGTTTTCAAATAGATGGCGATGTAAATGATGAAAGCGTCAGTCCAGATATCGATTGACAGCCACTCGGGGGCTTTGCGTATATCGTTCTTGAGTAGCGGAAATTTGACTGTATTAAGCACGTATTGATAACGTATTTCCGTCCACTACGTAGCCGATGGGAACGAACACCAAAGAAACCGCTAATAACGGGCAGCTCACCTTGGATGGAAGGGATTATAGCGATAGGTGCAGTATCTTTGCTTGTCAACGTAGCACAAGGCACACTTGTAGATGTGGTATGGCTGTTGAAGGTAGGGTTTGAGGAGCTGCGTGGTGGGAGAGCCAACCGTGTTATGATTGAGTGAGACGAGGTCGGCCAACATAGACTGCAGGGATGCAATTTTCCTCTAGTAACTGGTTCAGCTGAAGCACTTTCTCAACAAAGATCGACAAAAAAGAGTGGTACAGTTTCCGACAAAGGTGGGCGATGGTAGAAATATATTGAAAAAGGCCAGAAATTTTTAACAGACAAAAGGAGAGAGAAAATTGGCGCCAAAAACGAGCGGGACGAAGACTGGCAGGTGGAAGGAAAAAAGAATAAAGATAGAACTATGACCTAATGTTGATTACAGGCTGATTGGATGTAGAAACCACCTGTTACTTCAGCAAACCGTTCCCTACAAGAATCAACAAAAATCTGGAATGGGAGAAGCTCATTCCTCACAGAGTCTGAATAGGCAGAAACACATAGCGGCATTTGACAACGATAGTTGACGTACCCTCTCTTCGTTGTCCTTCCATGTATTAAACCTCTCGCAACGTGCAATACGTACAAATATTGTGTGTATTCAATAGCTAACCCCGACGATAACACCAATTGCGGTAACTGAATTAATCAAATATATTTTGGTATTTAATAATGCAAGGAGTAACAAAAGTAATTGCATTATATTCAGGCATTGCATAGGATCAGTGTAATTATGGAATCGATACCGATGATAGAGGGCGGTATTGATGGTACAGAAAGTATCCTCTGATAGTGTTTCAGTCTTACGAGTATAGTCACAGACAAACGCGCTCGAAATAAAACCCCAATAAAATTGATGGTATAAGCCGAACACCTTGATTATACATTATATGGCTCGAGCAGAGTAAAGCATGTGCCAGGTGTTTTTCTCCGCCCGTATGAGAGACTATCCTGTGTAATATTTCTGTATGTTATATTGCTAGGTTGCGTCGATATGGGACAAATAAGCCATTGTAGAAAAATTTGGCTTGCACATGGATTGGTCATATATGTCCGCTTTGACAGTGCAATTGAGATTTAAATGTGGCATAAAGATGCACATTAAATTTATGACAATAGTTGTAACACCATGCCTAATGTTTGTGTCAATCTACGGACAATCCACTTTTGATGGTGTATCTACGATTATTAGCATTTGCAATATTTTCATCAGCATTACACAGAGCTATTACGATAATATACATCATTCCCATGTCCAGCTCACTTTGACTCATTCACTGATTGCACAAATAACGTGCTCTCTCTCTTATGGTCGTGTAATTTCAATCACGTCTACGTACGGAACCAATAACGGGAACTCCATTACGGTATGATCGAAGTTTGATAGTGACATTTATATTCTGTTGCGCTCTCCCTCTGACAATCAGTGATTAGAGGAATCCAGCTAAAATCACAATGACAACTTTGACGGTCGAACCTATAATCTCGCTCTAAAAAACGCTCTTACTATTAATGCCCCCCCCCGAAATAAAACCCCATGACGGGTATGCTACTTAGCAACTAGATCGACGATTCTCGTTCATTACCACCTTAATCATTAAACAATAGTGGCTATACAAAAAGATGCCGTTCCATGTCCTATAATAATCAGCTAGTATTACTGATGTTGGTGTGAGAAATAAGGAATTATATTTATCACATCCTCTTCTTTTTCGAAGAATTACAATGGCAACCAAGTGAATCGAATAGGATGCTCGATTAGCATACAAATTAGGGTTATATTTGCATACAATCAGCACCCATCATAGATACATAGATACTTAATTGTAGTGTGCCTTTTTTCAGCCTCAATTATAAAACAAATCCCATTGGTTGCCTGTGTGAATGCTCAATAGCACGGCGGTTTTCCTTTGGCGCGGTTGCGAGAGAGAAGAGGAGCTCTCCGATTGCATTGTTTCCATTGTGAATGTCATAAGACGTGAGAGTTTCAAATCGATTGTGTATTTGATGGGGGCTGTCGATCATTAAAGTCGATCAACTCTAACCACCCTCCCGCCCTCCTAGTTAGCTACACAATCATCAGGCGCGAAAACATTTTCCAATGCACAGTTCACGAGATTGGTGGCTTTAACATATTAGTGACACACCACAAAAGCGGCCACTAATATAAAACCGTATGCCTGCTTTATTGATTAACTAAATACCAGTTCTATCCCAGTAACAGCGGGGCGATGTTTCCTGATTTGATAACATAGTTTTTGGCGGTGTTGATCAGGTGAAGAGTCGTTTGGCCATCTGATAACGACCTGGAAATGGCTGGTCTCTAAGTAAGCATATGTCATCAAATGTTACCTATTCGCGAATTTGTATTGACCAAGCTTTGTTAGCTCCATGACCTTGGATGAGCACACTCAACATCGAAAGAGGTATGTGAATATAAATTGGCGCTACGATGTTCGTCAATGCCATTCTTCCATCAAGCTGTTATCTTATAGAAACTACGAATGGACTATCCTCATCGAACATAATTTAGCTATAATCAGTGTCTAAATGGTCACTTCAGATACCTGACCACCAATGATCCTATTACACGCCAAGTCAGGAAGTCGTATATTTGCCAAAGGTCAAAAGGGGTTTCCTTGCATTCAACTCACAGCAGTTAATAGTCACCAGTCTCGTGCGTCTTTCGACTCACTGTCAACTGAATATAGAATTTTCTGAAGCAACTGAGTCCATCATAATTATTATTCGTAAGGTTGACAGCCATAGGTTAGAACATAAAGCCTACAAGGCAATCACACAGTTCATTGCGTTTCTGTATGTCACATAATCAGGCCATTCATGAACAGTGCCCAAATCGATGCCATGAATAACTCTGTGACCTTCTGCTGACAAAATCAATCCCTAACTCAATGTTAGGTGATTAACGTAGAAGAAAAAGGACAAAACGTGTTATGTTAATCTATTTCTCTTAGTAATGCCATTGATGGGTCTACTACAATGAGGCATGCGATGTTACTCTGTTGGAGAACAGATGCGTCTTTGCAATATTTGAGTCCCAGAAATGATAGGAGCATTGCATAAACTATCATAAATGGGTCTGATGCAGCCTCGATGTATACTTTGAAGTTTGAGGACGCCTCTTGTTATGTAGTCTATATATTAATACAGACGTCAAATGCTTACTCGGCCTAAGAGTTATATGTCAGCCAACTCAGTGCTAAATTGGTTTCCAGAAACACGAAAAAATTATAACAGAATTCCACATAATGCTTTTCTATGAATGTTGTTATAATGAGTACCTCGTCTATACGCACTCATTATTTACATAAATAATGCAACTGAAATTCCAAAAAGAATCAATTCTTTGGGATAGTACAGTGTCAGGTAGAGAACGAAATAATGTATAATTATTAAGAATATTACCCTATGTCATTTAAGAGCAATCGTGTCCGTAATCTATTACATCATTAGAGAGATCATCCTTTAACTAATTCTCTTTGTCATTGATATGTAAAGCAGTGCGGCTTTGCAGGATTATTTTGCGCACGATCTGTTACTTTGGCCGTTAGCTTGATAAACGAAATGATGCTAACGAGTTCAATTATTAAAATCGGATGTAAACAGTCACTATCTGATGACTAACCCAAAGTTAAATGTTAAATGAAAGAAGCCTTCTGACACAGCTGCTATTGATGTCTGCGTGCAACTGCCATAGGGTAATATGAATCGACAGTCTTTGGGCTATTTCTTGCATGATTGTTTATTGCAATATGTGTCTTGAGAGTCGTTCACTAAATTAGCGTCCTAGATTGATAGTATTTGCTGCTATATCAGTACTTACTAAACCATATATGCGAATATTTTTAATCCGGAACAACAACTAAAATATCTCATTCTTAAAACTGATATTTACAGATGTTAGCTTCATTTTGAACATTTCGCTCAATTTGTTTGAAGTCAATGTAGTTTAGTAATACATCATTTGTCGTCCATTTTAGGTGCAATGATTAGTTTCAATGCTCTCACTTCAGCTGTTTTGCGACTTTGCATAGTTTTGTCGTGTGAACTTGGATTTTATCAAACACTCTGTTCTAAACTATGTCGCTATAATGTTTTACCCTTTTGCCTTGTTGCACTTTCCGGACCCTTACACTTTTCAATTTGGTTTAAGTAATGGTATGGTAATATGGCATCGCTTCCATTATGGAACAACCCTACTCATTCAATTACAAAACCATAATATGTACCATCTATGGGTTGAGTAAAAAAAAATTGTCATTAGTCCTTGGCATAAAGCAATATTCATAAAAACGCCAAACGAAGCCCTGGCATTGCATATAATTGAATCACATGACCAACAGACCCAGCGTGAGGTGTCAGGGCAAATCATCCCCAGTGCGTCTAAATATCCAAAAGCAATCGACAATCATAGAGGGGACGGGGCAATATTGGATCATTTGATTTAATCTGCTTCGCTATTCGAATATTCGCAGTAATTGCTTTGGGGGCATGGTAAGCTCTTAATATGACACAAATCGAAAAGACTTTTCTTTATTAAAAGATACTACGTTACTTACCTACCATATTGCAATACAAGCCATACGTTCATGAGCGTATAAATGCACGATTCAATCGATTTTAACTATTGTCAGTATTGATCCAAACTATTTCAGGAAACGAAGTGAAGAAGAGAGGGGGGTGGGGGTCACCTTCCAACATTGAAAAGGCGTCAGAGGGGTGGGTTTTCAAAAAGATGGTGATGTAAATGATGAAAGCGTCAGTCCAGACATCGATTGACAGCCACTCGGGGGCTTTGCGTATATCGTTCTTGAGTAGCCGGAAATTTGACTGTATTAAGCACGTATTGATAACGTATTTCCGTCCACTACGTAGCCGATGGGAACGAACACCAAAGAAACCGCTAATAACGGGCAGCTCACCTTGGATGGAAGGGATTATAGCGATAGGTGCAGTATCTTTGCTTGTCAACGTAGCACAAGGCACACTTGTAGATGTGGTATGGCTGTTGAAGGTAGGGTTTGAGGAGCTGCGTGGTGGGAGAGCCAACCGTGTTATGATTGAGTGAGACGAGGTCGGCCAACATAGACTGCAGGGATGCAATTTTCCTCTAGTAACTGGTTCAGCTGAAGCACTTTCTCAACAAAGATCGACAAAAAAGAGTGGTACAGTTTCCGACAAAGGTGGGCGATGGTAGAAATATATTGAAAAAGGCCAGAAATTTTTAACAGACAAAAGGAGAGAAAATTGGCGCCAAAAAACGAGCGGGACGAAGACTGGCAGGTGGGAAGGAAAAAAGAATAAAGATAGAACTATGACCATAATGTTGATTACAGGCTGATTGGATGTAGAAACCACCTGTTACTTCAGCAAACCGTTCCCTACAAGAATCAACAAAAATCTGGAATGGGAGAAGCTCATTCCTCACAGAGTCTGAATAGGCAGAAACACATAGCGGCATTTGACAACGATAGTTGACGTACCCTCTCTTCGTTGTCCTTCCATGTATTAAACCTCTCGCAACGTGCAATACGTACAAATATTGTGTGTATTCAATAGCTAACCCCGACGATAACACCAATTGCGGTAACTGAATTAATCAAATATATTTTGGTATTTAATAATGCAAGGAGTAACAAAAGTAATTGCATTATATTCAGGCATTGCATAGGATCAGTGTAATTATGGAATCGATACCGATGATAGAGGGCGGTATTGATGGTACAGAAAGTATCCTCTGATAGTGTTTCAGTCTTACGAGTATAGTCACAGACAAACGCGCTCGAAATAAAACCCCAATAAAATTGATGGTATAAGCCGAAACACCTTGATTATACATTATATGGCTCGAGCAGAGTAAAGCATGTGCCAGGTGGTTTCTCCGCCCGTATGAGAGACTATCCTGTGTAATATTTCTGTATGTTATATTGCTAGGTTGCGTCGATATGGGACAAATAAGCCATTGTAGAAAAATTTGGCTTGCACATGGATTGGTCATATATGTCCGCTTTGACAGTGCAATTGAGATTTAAATGTGGCATAAAGATGCACATTAAATTTATGACAATAGTTGTAACACCATGCCTAATGTTTGTGTCAATCTACGGACAATCCACTTTTGATGGTGTATCTACGATTATTAGCATTTGCAATATTTTCATCAGCATTACACAGAGCTATTACGATAATATACATCATTCCCATGTCCAGCTCACTTTGACTCATTCACTGATTGCACAAATAACGTGCTCTCTCTCTTATGGTCGTGTAATTTCAATCACGTCTACGTACGGAACCAATAACGGGAACTCCATTACGGTATGATCGAAGTTTGATAGTGACATTTATATTCTGTTGCGCTCTCCCTCTGACAATCAGTGATTAGAGGAATCCAGCTAAAATCACAATGACAACTTTGACGGTCGAACCTATAATCTCGCTCTAAAAACGCTCTTACTATTAATGCCCCCCCGAAATAAAACCCCATGACGGGTATGCTACTTAGCAACTAGATCGACCATTCTCGTTCATTACCACCTTAATCATTAAACAATAGTGGCTATACAAAAAGATGCCGTTCCATGTCCTATAATAATCAGCTAGTATTACTGATGTTGGTGTGAGAAATAAGGAATTATATTTATCACATCCTCTTCTTTTTCGAAGAATTACAATGGCAACCAAGTGAATCGAATAGGATGCTCGATTAGCATACAAATTAGGGTTATATTTGCATACAATCAGCACCCATCATAGATACTTAATTGTAGTGTGCCTTTTTTCAGCCTCAATTATAAAACGAATCCCATTGGTTGCCTGTGTGAATGCTCAATAGCACGGCGGTTTTCCTTTGGCGCGGTTGCGAGAGAGAAGAGGAGCTCTCCGATTGCATTGTTTCCATTGTGAATGTCATAAGACGTGAGAGTTTCAAATCGATTGTGTATTTGATGGGGGCTGTCGATCATTAAAGTCGATCAACTCTAACCGCCCTCCTAGTTAGCTACACAATCATCAGGCGCGAAAACATTTTCCAATGCACAGTTCACGAGATTGGTGGCTTTAACATATTAGTGACACACCACAAAAGCGGCCACTAATATAAAACCGTATGCCTGCTTTATTGATTAACTAAATACCAGTTCTATCCCAGTAACAGCGGGGCGATGTTTCCTGATTTGATAACATAGTTTTTTTTTGGCGGTGTTGATCAGGTGAAGAGTCGTTTGGCCATCTGATAACGACCTGGAAATGGCTATGGTCTCTAAGTAAGCATATGTCATCAAATGTTACCTATTCGCGAATTTGTATTGACCAAGCTTTGTTAGCTCCATGACCTTGGATGAGCACACTCAACATCGAAAGAGGTATGTGAATATAAATTGGCGCTACGATGTTCGTCAATGCCATTCTTCCATCAAGCTGTTATCTTATAGAAACTACGAATGGACTATCCTCATCGAACATAATTTTGCTATAATCAGTGTCTAAATGGTCACTTCAGATACCTGACCACCAATGATCCTATTACACGCCAAGTCAGGAAGTCGTATATTTGCCAAAGGTCAAAAGGGGTTTCCTTGCATTCAACTCACAGCAGTTAATAGTCACCAGTCTCGTGCGTCTTTCGACTCACTGTCAACTGAATATAGAATTTTCTGAAGCAACTGAGTCCATCATAATTATTATTCGTAAGGTTGACAGCCATAGGTTAGAACATAAAGCCTACAAGGCAATCACACAGTTCATTGCGTTTCTGTATGTCACATAATCAGGCCATTCATGAACAGTGCCCAAATCGATGCCATGAATAACTCTGTGACCTTCTGCTGAGACAACATCAATCCCTAACTTAATGTTAGGTGATTACCGTCGAAAACAAAGGACAAAACGTATTATGTTTGTCTATTTCTCTTAGTAATGCCATTGATGGGTTTACTACAATGAAGCATGCGATGCTACTCTCTTGGAGAAAAGAAGCGTCGTTGCAATATTTGAGTCCCAGAAATGATAGGAGCATTGCATAAACTATCATAAATGGGTCTGATGCAGCCTCGATGTATACTTTGAAGTTTGAGGACGCCTCTTGTTATGTAGTCTATATATTAATACAGACGTCAAATGCTTACTCGGCCTAAGAGTTATATGTCAGCCAACTCAGTGCTAAATTGGTTTCCAGAAACACGAAAAAATTATAACAGAATTCCACATAATGCTTTTCTATGAATGTTGTTATAATGAGTACCTCGTCTATACGCACTCATTATTTACATAAATAATGCAACTGAAATTCCAAAAAGAATCAATTCTTTGGGATAGTACAGTGTCAGGTAGAGAACGAAATAATGTATAATTATTAAGAATATTACCCTATGTCATTTAAGAGCAATCGTGTCCGTAATCTATTACATCATTAGAGAGATCATCCTTTAACTAATTCTCTTTGTCATTGATATGTAAAGCAGTGCGGCTTTGCAGGATTATTTTGCGCACGATCTGTTACTTTGGCCGTTAGCTTGATAAACGAAATGATGCTAACGAGTTCAATTATTAAAATCGGATGTAAACAGTCACTATCTGATGACTAACCCAAAGTTAAATGTTAAATGAAAGAAGCCTTCTGACACAGCTGCTATTGATGTCTGCGTGCAACTGCCATAGGGTAATATGAATCGACAGTCTTTGGGCTATTTCTTGCATGATTGTTTATTGCAATATGTGTCTTGAGAGTCGTTCACTAAATTAGCGTCCTAGATTGATAGTATTTGCTATATCAGTACTTACTAAACCATATATGCGAATATTTTTAATCCGGAACAACAACTAAAATATCTCATTCTTAAAACTGATATTTACAGATGTTAGCTTCATTTTGAACATTTCGCTCAATTTGTTTGAAGTCAATGTAGTTTAGTAATACATCATTTGTCGTCCATTTTAGGTGCAATGATTAGTTTCAATGCTCTCACTTCAGCTGTTTTGCGACTTTGCATAGTTTGTCGTGTGAACTTGGATTTTATCAAACACTCTGTTCTAAACTATGTCGCTATAATGTTTACCCTTTTGCCTTGTTGCACTTTCCGGACCCTTACACTTTTCAATTTGGTTTAAGTAATGGAATGGTAATATGGCATCGCTTCCATTATGGAACAACCCTACTCATTCAATTACAAAACCATAATATGTACCATCTATGGGTTGAGTAAAAAAAAATTGTCATTAGTCCTTGGCATAAAGCAATATTCATAAAACGCCAAACGAAGCCCTGGCATTGCATATAATTGAATCACATGACCAACAGACCCAGCGTGAGGTGTCAGGGCAAATCATCCCCAGTGCGTCTAAATATCCAAAAGCAATCGACAATCATAGAGGGGACGGGGCAATATTGGATCATTTGATTTAATCTGCTTCGCTATTCGAATATTCGCAGTAATTGCTTTGGGGGCATGGTAAGCTCTTAATATGACACAAATCGAAAAGACTTTTCTTTATTAAAAGATACTACGTTACTTACCTACCATATTGCAATACAAGCCATACGTTCATGAGCGTATAAATGCACGATTCAATCGATTTTAACTATTGTCAGTATTGATCCAAACTATTTCAGGAAACGAAGTGAAGAAGAGAAGGGGGTGGGGGTCACCTTCCAACATTGAAAAGGCGTCAGAGGGGTGGGTTTTCAAAAAGATGGTGATGTAAATGATGAAAGCGTCAGTCCAGACATCGATTGACAGCCACTCGGGGGCTTTGCGTATATCGTTCTTGAGTAGCGGAAATTTGACTGTATTAAGCACGTATTGATAACGTATTTCCGTCCACTACGTAGCCGATGGGAACGAACACCAAAGAAACCGCTAATAACGGGCAGCTCACCTTGGATGGAAGGGATTATAGCGATAGGTGCAGTATCTTTGCTTGTCAACGTAGCACAAGGCACACTTGTAGATGTGGTATGGCTGTTGAAGGTAGGGTTTGAGGAGCTGCGTGGTGGGAGAGCCAACCGTGTTATGATTGAGTGAGACGAGGTCGGCCAACATAGACTGCAGGGATGCAATTTTCCTCTAGTAACTGGTTCAGCTGAAGCACTTTCTCAACAAAGATCGACAAAAAAGAGTGGTACAGTTTCCGACAAAGGTGGGCGATGGTAGAAATATATTGAAAAAGGCCAGAAATTTTTAACAGACAAAAGGAGAGAAAATTGGCGCCAAAAACGAGCGGGACGAAGACTGGCAGGTGGGAAGGAAAAAAGAATAAAGATAGAACTATGACCTAATGTTGATTACAGGCTGATTGGATGTAGAAACCACCTGTTACTTCAGCAAACCGTTCCCTACAAGAATCAACAAAAATCTGGAATGGGAGAAGCTCATTCCTCACAGAGTCTGAATAGGCAGAAACACATAGCGGCATTTGACAACGATAGTTGACGTACCCTCTCTTCGTTGTCCTTCCATGTATTAAACCTCTCGCAACGTGCAATACGTACAAATATTGTGTGTATTCAATAGCTAACCCCGACGATAACACCAATTGCGGTAACTGAATTAATCAAATATATTTTGGTATTTAATAATGCAAGGAGTAACAAAAGTAATTGCATTATATTCAGGCATTGCATAGGATCAGTGTAATTATGGAATCGATACCGATGATAGAGGGCGGTATTGATGGTACAGAAAGTATCCTCTGATAGTGTTTCAGTCTTACGAGTATAGTCACAGACAAACGCGCTCGAAATAAAACCCCAATAAAATTGATGGTATAAGCCGAACACCTTGATTATACATTATATGGCTCGAGCAGAGTAAAGCATGTGCCAGGTGGTTTCTCCGCCCGTATGAGAGACTATCCTGTGTAATATTTCTGTATGTTATATTGCTAGGTTGCGTCGATATGGGACAAATAAGCCATTGTAGAAAAATTTGGCTTGCACATGGATTGGTCATATATGTCCGCTTTGACAGTGCAATTGAGATTTAAATGTGGCATAAAGATGCACATTAAATTTATGACAATAGTTGTAACACCATGCCTAATGTTTGTGTCAATCTACGGACAATCCACTTTTGATGGTGTATCTACGATTATTAGCATTTGCAATATTTTCATCAGCATTACACAGAGCTATTACGATAATATACATCATTCCCATGTCCAGCTCACTTTGACTCATTCACTGATTGCACAAATAACGTGCTCTCTCTCTTATGGTCGTGTAATTTCAATCACGTCTACGTACGGAACCAATAACGGGAACTCCATTACGGTATGATCGAAGTTTGATAGTGACATTTATATTCTGTTGCGCTCTCCCTCAGAGGAATCCAGCT
>CM067346.1:13970344-14072844 GCA_034190875.2 Urechis unicinctus
CAATTGTCAAATCGCAAAGTGCTGGTGGCATTTCCGTATTGACGAGAAATTGTCCCATGGGTGAGTTAACAAATTTACGCGTTTGTTAACACCCTAAAGACAAATGACAATATTCATTTTTGCTACCACAATCGTGTTGTGGTAATTTGTCAATGAAAAGCGTATTGTTTAATGGAATGAAGCGACTCAGCCGGGGACAAGTAATAACAAATCCTTGTACGGGCTATTGTGAAATTTGGTCCAGTATTATATGCTTCCAAATCAAATATTTTCGCATCCGTTCCAAATTTAGAAGTTCAGCAGTCATGAATTAAAGCTTGTGGATATAGCATCAACAAGTGTGAAGAGTCTTGCTTGTCCAGGTGTCTCCAGTGTCATTCAACTCAGCTGCAGTGAAATTAAATGGCAATAATGAAATTGCAATGTTTTATAGGGTAATTTGAGGGTCATTACCAAATTAAATATGCTAGTGCATTATTAATCGTCATTTGACTGCCCTGTGAGCTTGAGAAGATGGGTAATTTCAATTAGCGAGAGGGTCACTTACTTACTGTATCGCACCTGAGCTACATTGTGGTTCAGGGACCGCACACATATTTTGTTGTTCACTAGTAAAATTAACCCTTTTAAGCGGTGATTTTTTAAAAATCTTATGTGCTACATCAAAGTGCAACATAACTAACGCTTGCATGCCATTAGGTATAACAATCTGGCTCATCTATATATCGTGTATTACATATGGATGGATATTAACCAGATGTCAACACGGATATGTAAATATTACTTTTAGATAATTACGCCTACTGACTCATCCAATGAACCACGACATAATGCTACACGCCCATCTTAAGTTGATTATCTTATTCAATTCTCACACATACGTGACAGCTAGATGGGCCATCGGATTCGTACATGTACCGCACAGCTAGTATGTTACCTTGAATGACAGCATCCATGTTATCCCGGTAGCGTAGTTCACATGGCTGTCAAATGATCTGTTTCTTGTTAAAGCAACAAGCGTGAATATTCAGTCTTGAGTGTGGGAATGTATCGACAGTGTGCGGGTTGCACCTTGCGGCCCGTGGGGCAAATGGTTCTTGTCAAAACACTAACTCACTCAAAGAAAGCTGATTAAAGGTGTTGTGCAAATGTTGAAAGGAAACATCAGTGTTACAATCATTAACATGTATATTGTAGCGAACGTGTGGAAACAATATTGATCTATTTGATCCCTCGTTTTTAATTGTTGCATGCAGTCTCACTGTATCACTGTACCATGCAAAGTTACATATTTTACCACGATTTCCCTAAAGTTGAATAAACGTCAGTATAAATAACTTCTCGCGAAAGCACCGCCATAGCTCGCGTGATTAATGATTAGGAACAACAATAAAATATAAAGCATCAGCTGCAATGCTCCTCCGCATAAATGGGAGACGTAGTAGTGTGTATTACACCCACTCACATGACTTTGGAGATGGATATAGCATTGGTTGGTATTGGACTGTGTTTATGTCCAAGCAATGGCCTATATGACATTGGTTGAGTGACAAATCCTAAGCAACATGATACTTCTGGTTATTCACATGGTATTTTTCTTCATCTATCAATAATACTATTATCATCGTGGTTTTGTAGGCTGTAAGTTAATAATACTACAAGGTCGGCATAAACCCATTTTAGGGTATATCATAGATGTTATGAATAAAGCGCCAAATATTGATAAACCACAAGTAAATTTGAAGCAGAGTATATATGTATTCACAGCATGAACAAAATGCCGTTTCGAGTCTTACTTGGACGTTATTTTACTACATGAACTCATGACGCCCTGTCATTTGTTTCTGTTAACTGCAGGTTTTTAAACTGGCCAAGTGATGAAGAAAATTTAAGACACGCTGTTCACTATTCTGTCTATACCACGATAGTTTTGCGTATTTACCTTTAACATGTCATTCTCTAGCGTCCTATAATGTGTATGTACATACACTTCAATGACACCGACACTTGTATATGACGCAGTATTCTCCGCAAAATAATGTGAAATCTTGGTTATTCATTACACAGTGCTACCCATACTACAATGCTAACGCAAGCGTAGTTGAATTATCGCCAACCACGACCTTATCACCGACTAGCCTCTGCCACCAGGGAGTTATATGTCGGATGTGTAGGATGCGTAGGACAGCCTTAGTTAATGCCTCCTAACTCATAAACTAATAGGTTGATGTGTAGTGAGGTGTTTGAGCCGCTCCAAATATAGTCATATATCCACAATAGAACTGGGTGAGCTATGTGTGTATATGTTTGATACAGGGGCACGATGAAGTCGCACACATACGTTGTAGCGGCAGGCAATGTTATTCTTACGCTTATTGTTCTGGGGTAAAAGGCGCTAAACACAGAAGCAAAAGGTATGTTAGCATCGGCCCATGTTATCAGTTGAGCAAGATATCACAAAGTCTATAGCGTGAGTGAGGCCAGTGGTCTCTATAACATGATGCAGGCTCGTCTGCATGATTCACTAAGTATTTTAAAGATGCACGAACTGCGATTGTTGTTTAACTCAACATACGTCAAGGATCAAATAGTTTATTGTTCTTTTGATGTTTAAATAGATTTACCCAGCGGCACTGGACAGTTTGCGCATAATTCGTACTTGCCCAGTCGACTAAGCAATATTTTACTTTTGAACTCATATCGATGACGAAGTACATATAATAAAATATCTGATAAGAAGTGACTCATCAGAAGCGCTGCTTCAATGTAGATCTCATCGGTAACTTCTTTCTGATCTTTACCGCACCGCGTAGCGCTGATGGCGATCAGAGAGGATTCGTTCAGTAAGGTCAAAACAGCTGGCCTTGATATGCAGTTGGTTGGACCTCCTTTTATCGGTTGAGCGCAATAACATAGGTTTGTTTGGGTACAAAAGGTAGCATCCAGATTCCAGATGTGGGAGGTCCAATTATGCCGCAACTTGATTGGCGCAAACATATGGTCCAAGCGGTAAAGGTGATAAAATAATGTGTGGGTGCTAGTTTGTCTAAATGTCATTGTTTCAAACGGCTTTATACATTAATTGCATTGGCCTAAGGTCAATTAAATTATGTCGCTTCAGAATTTGACACTGATAAAATTATTGACTGTATTTGTAATTAATCTAATGCCTTTCTGTTGTAGAAGATATTAGCTATTAAGTCTTTTTTTGTACCTATTGCCCAATATTCCAAAGCAGCACAACAAATGTGGCTCGATTCGAGCTCTATATAGTGCACATAGCGTATGTGCTTAGAGTATTTCTTTTGTTCTATACAAAACGGACATGTTTTTGAATATTTTAGCTTGAAGCTGAAGCCTTTCAGCTGAGTTTGTTATCAATCACGGTGCCCAAGAATGTTATTTGGTCAACCCTTTCGAGTGTATTACCCTCCAATGTTATCAGAAGATTATCTGGGGATTCCTTTTTATTAAATACCATATATTTTGATTCATTTGCATTAAGCGACAGCTTATTGGCTCTGAACCAAGTTGTCTGTATCAACATCGGCGTTCAACAAATCGACATTAAAATCTCCACAGATATATACAATGTTGCAGTTTTAGTTCCCAAATATATAGGAAAGGTGTTCGTTGAATGTATTGACACTAGATGGTGGAACTTTATCAGTGCAATCAGCAATAACTTTCTTATTTCCAAGCTTAATCGAAATACCTTCAAAACGGTTTTCTTTTGAAGAGCTAATTGCCTCCCACTGTACAAATATTGCCATTTCACGCATTCATCATTGCATTATTGACAGACAGGGCCCCACTACCACCAATCTTATACTGCATACAATTTGCAAACATAATATATCCATCGATGTTAACATCGTTTACATTATAATTATTTAACCAAGTTTCTGTTACAACAACAATGTTACAATTAGGTTCCAGTCTATAAAGGGTACTGATATTTTCGTCAATATTTTTTCGAAGACTCCTGGCATTAAAATAGATGATGGTATGTTTACCCATTGCATTTTTATCTATGCTATTTATGTACTTACACTTTTGTTCCTCTGTATAGTATTTATATTCCCGATTGGTTCCTGGTATATACGTTCCTTTCTTCCTCAGAGTTATCGTCAGGATCAACACCATTGACATGGTTGAGCAGTTGAGATTGTATGCTCGAGTTTAATATACCAAGATGACTTCATATCCCCGAGATGTATAGCAATACGTGGTTGTCGAATTTTCTAGTTGAGTTCCGCAAAGATCTGTTCAAGTTCGTTGAGTGATGTTAGCCGTTTGGTGATGTGTCAATGACCCTTGAGAGCACGGAAGCGGGTAGGGCATGTACAATAGCTGATGTTTATATCATTGCCGGGAGTTGTTTGAATTGAAGGCAGTCATTAATATAAATCGGCTTCGTCCAATGAATGAGCACGTCACAGGGCGAGTTATGTATAAACGGGTAGAGAAATTGATATGATTGAATTTGAAATCCCTTAGATTAACGATGTTCCCATCAACAAGCCTTTATGTTGGTGAAAGATATGACGGCATGATGCCGTAGCAAATGCCATAACGCAATGGTACAAAATCAAATGTCACAACGCACTGATGCAATAATATATGCAATGTCGCGATGTCTAAATTAGAATTATATTCACCTGGAGTTCTGAACCCTATGACACGAATTCGGCCACAGTAATAACGTGAGTGCCACTCAACCGGGGTGATTTGAAAGACATCGATGTTGTTAGTAAACGGTTCAGTAATCAAAGGAATGTGGTTGTTTAGGCAAAGGCAGTAAATTGCGCACAAACCCGTGAATTCCCAGCTGAGGACAACGTCTGCAGCAAGGCATTTAACGACACGTCATTTATCTCCCACACAGGTGCAAATCTTTTCTTGGGACGATGAATCAAAAGAACCATTTCCACGGCCTCCACTGTGATTGTCATCCTCTATTGCCCCCGTCAATGTCGGTAATTAATAAGCAGTTTATATAACCTGCAAAAGGACTATCAAGATACGGAGCAGACTTCGCAGGATAATCGAGCTGCACTATTGGACATTCCCCATGAGCCTCTCCGTTGTGTTTGGCAAACTATTCCATTTCAATAGTAAGCATGCTTACATTTTGTACGTTTTGCTAGCTCAGTGAAATCCTGGGGCTGACGTTATGTATGGCTTCTGATAAACTAGCCTGTTAACGTACCGATCAGATACTACCCTATGGTTCTATATATAATTTGCTGTCGTTGATATTCTAGTAACAGAGATTGCTAAGTTAACAGCTCTAGCAACACTAGTTTTAACATATTCAGTCTTCCACTCTGAGCCGGGAAGTGAGCCCTTACACTGTAACGATTCTGCGTGTAAACTGCAGATAGGCAAATTGACGTGTAGATTTTGTTGCTTTCTTTCTTTGATGTTCCAAGATCAAAGCTGCTGAACGCATACATTGACATTATCACAATAACCACCTGCAGCGACTTCATTTAACCTGGACATGCAATACCGAACAATAACCGATCTAGGTAAACGAGTAGTCCAATGGTTTAGTGCTCGATGACAGGCGACATGAATGCAACTGATCCCCGCGCAAATTGCGAGGCTCATATCTATATTGAATATGTTGTTACTACAATACTTCTAAGCAGGTATCATAGCAAACACAGGAAAACATTCATCATGTCAACGCCAGAGAGCTGCAAACAATGTCCCTACCAACACCAACACACACACACCAACATACAGACACACAGATACATATCCACACAAACACACTCAACACACACACACACACACACACACACACACACACAACACACACACACACACACACATTTATATTATATATATATATATATATATACATATATATGCATATGTATGTGAATATATTGTATAAATATACATATATACATATATAAATTATATATATAAATATATATATATATGTATATATA
The DNA here is from genome assembly GCA_034190875.2 of Urechis unicinctus. Taxonomy (NCBI): domain Eukaryota; kingdom Metazoa; phylum Annelida; class Polychaeta; order Xenopneusta; family Urechidae; genus Urechis; species Urechis unicinctus. The sequence continues at coordinate 13,976,311 of CM067346.1, forward strand.
TATAAATGTATATATATAAATATATACATATATAGATGTATATATATATATATATAAATGTATATATAAAGACACATATATATATGTATATATGTATATAAACATATTTATATATATATATATATGTATATATATACAATTATATATGTATATATATATATATTTATGAATATGTATATATATAAACAAATATCTCTATATACCTATATATATATATACTCTATCTCTATATCTATACTCTACTTATATATATATATATAAATATATATATATATAGATATATATATCTATCTCTCTATATATATATATATATATCTATATATATCTATATATATCTCTATATATATATATCTCTCTCTATATATATGTATATTACAAAGCAAGGACTTGGTCATTTCTATTATTCTAACCTTATATATTGTTTATTGTTGCGTAAAGTACAGCCATGCATTTATTCCCTACTTTACTGCACACCTCGCCAGTGGAATCAGTGTGGGTGATAATCAGGTTCACGCTTGCCGATGCAGCATATTAATTCCAAATCCTTGGTCGATGGTTCAAGCCCCTTGTCCACGTTACACAGGAAAGAGCACACATACGCATCTAGTTAAGCTTTCGTATTTCGATGTCATCAGAGTTGCAGCTCGAAGCATATGTACTGGGATTGCTTGAGTGTGCCAAACAATTTCTACCACGAGGCGTAGTCAACCGTTAAGGACTTTTATAATGTTCAATACGTCCATGAGAACGAAAGCTAGTGAACATATGTCATTTGAATCAGCAAATCTTTTATATGCTGAATGAAGCATTGACGAACATTTCTGATATAATTCAACTATCAGCCCGCCCTTGTAATTTACAATTCCAGCGATAATGTTGCACTTGAAGAGGCCGTTCAGCCCTATATCGGACAATCAGGGATCATTTTGTTAATACATAACTACGTTTAACGCAGACATAAATTATCTGTTAATTTGTGCCACAAAGTTTACTTGATCGAAAATCATGTTGATAAATTTTCAACGCTATTATTTGACTAGAAATATTCATGATGTACCGTGCAAATCTGTTTTATATGGTTGTGTCGTTCCATCGATAACGGTGCCTCCCATGAACCACACCAATGATAGCTGTACTCAGCTGGCATTGACGAATATTTATTTGCACACATGGATAATGGTGGATGTAAAATCAATACCTACAGAATAAGCTTTCAACTTGTCAGAAGCTGTTCCTAGTCCTTTGAAATTGACTGAAACTATGAAATGCATGACGAAGGGGGCTTTTTACACTTGCTGATTGGCACTGCAATGTCTCAAAAACAAATGCATGCTACCCATTGTATCGAGCGCCTTAGATTATGAGGGACCGCATACTCGTTTGTCTTGAAACTAATAGCACCATGACGCCCATGGTCTGAAGATCCCATTGCTCCAGGAAACCCTTGTCACTGAACACGATATTCGAAAGCAAATCGCTTGAAGTGAGCGTACTTTGATTCATTCCCCAGTCGGTCCCAAGAACATGAAAATTACAAGAAGTGTTCTGTGTTTTAGACTATGATGTAAAACAAATCTGACGATATTTGAATAGCGTTAGCCAATGGTAGGCAAGATCATATCAGCGGAAAGTTACTACTTTAAACTTTCTGATGGTCACTTGCAAACGCACTATCAAAAGTATCCTTTTTTTATGTGTAAAAACAACTTGACGACAATTGTATGCTTCAGTCTTCTGCAATATATATATATATATATATATATATATATATATATATATATATATATATATATATATAAATAAATATAAATAAATATATATACATGCATATGTATATGAATATATATATATATATATATATATATATATATATATATAGCTATATATAGATATATATATATATATATATTAATTATTTATATATATCTATCTCTATCTCTCTATCTCTATATATATCTATATATATATCTCTATATATATATCTATCTATCTATATCTCTCTATATATATATATATATCTATATGTATGTACATTTAAAACATCTCTATATATATATATTACCTTTTCAGGATAACATAATACTGTTAAAAAGGATTTTATTACAGATATATTCACCATACGTCACCAGCAGTTTTCGCGGTCACGATGGAAGGAGGTTCAATTGCTATCAATGTGAAATTACACATATCACGCCCCACTTCTCAATCATTATTGCATTTTACTGTATTTTCTCTCCCTTGTTCCAAATATATCTTCATGACCTATCACTTCGAATGTTACATTTAGCTTTTTAAAACATAAACAGCTCCGTTTCATGACTGTTTTTAATCTCATAACAATAACATCTAATTAAATATATTTCAACTGTTTGGTGTCGGCTCAAAACAGATTTGCAATGGATTTTCGAAAACGCTTTAACACATGCGGCGAAATGTTAACGTACAAATGTCGTTTACTGATAGGGTTCCAATCTTGCTCTTGAAGTTATCATTGGCCTCATGTGTACCTCGTTTGATGTTAAATATTACCCTGGTACATAAATAGCTTTTTACACGTCATTTCAAAATAAATGGGCTGTATAACAAAGAAATGCACTGGCGGCTACAGAGACAAAATATTATAGAATGTTATAAATAAGCAAATGAAACAAATAACAATAATGAATAACCATGATGATTTACAGAAGCTTTAGCTTCCGCCGTCTGAAATCAACGAACTACAGTTATAATATAGAATCACCACAAAAATACAGACAGCTGAAGCCTAAGAATAGCAATATTTCAAAGCTGAGTATTTCCTAACATAAAACAATTTACATCAATATGTAATAGAAGACGTTTTATTGAGTACGCATGATGATTTGTTTAAACATATAATAGGCCAATTTTATATATTGCTATAGACAAGTTGACCTAGCATCAATATGAGATTTCCTGTCTAATGCTTAGGTCACATGAGACTTATAGGTGTTTATGGAACCCATACGCCCTTTAGGGCTCTGCCAATAGGAAGCCACTAAGCAAGCATCCCCGTACGATGTTGTGATCACAAGCTTTACGGTCAATCTGTGGGCGTTCTATGGGCTATTCATGGCGGCTACAATAGGATGAAATGATAATGATTGGTGTTCCCCGAGGGCGAGACACCTCCCATTCCTTCACTTTGGCGAGAAGGGCTACATCTTAATTTAGGACGATTTTTTTTTCTCCCATCGAACGCTTGATCGAACATGCGATACTCAAACTGTTGGTCAGTTACGTATTGTTGCAACATGGGTTGTTTGCGATTTACCGAACATTGGCTGTGAAGCTTGTATTTTAAAATATGGCTGCAAGGATGTCAATGAAATGGTCAACTCGTTCATTGTGTTTTCGCAGCACAGACGCCAGCTGAAAAGATGTCACCCGTGACGAAATATTGAATTTTACGGGCATAACTAATCAACTAGCAAACAGGACGAATTAATTTCGCTTACGTCATCCTTGCTCGTAAACTGGGACGCTTGCATTGTCTGGAAAGGGCACTGAGACGTAATTAATCAAGGAACCTGGCGGGCATTTCTTGGATTTGGCCACTTTTCATCAAATACCTCCAACACACCCACATACATTTCTTGAATATCTTGTTTACATGACTATCAAGTTCAGGGAACAGTCTCACAACACGTTACAACGTTGTTAATGTAAGGGGGGGGGGGGGGAAGCCTCACGAAATACTACGATCTCAATACAATCAGTCAATTGTCAAGGTCACCGCATAGAGATAGAGGGTACTTGGCACGAGGGAGTGCTTTGCGGGACATCGACCCCCCACCCCTACCAGGGCCGTCAATCACCTGCGCACGCTTGACTGCTCTTCTGGCTATATCCTTCCCTCTGCGCATATGCACCTTTCTTTTGATTAAACGCCTTAACGTGATCAGCCAAAATGTTATACCGATGTGGACTGTTTTGCTACCTGAACTGAATTCTTTCCTCGTGGTCCGAGATCTCGCATACGAATCCTCCAAGAGCCACGACCCACAGCTTATTAAGCACACAGCCATCTTGTGAGTTAATGCTGCTGAACCGACTCAAGATGTGCTCATACGCACGCTTGATAGGGAACAATGTCTCTCAAAGCTCGACACCATAGCCCCGAAATAATAAAATAGTTGTTAGTTATATATTGTCAGCGTGTTTGATTACAGTGTGATGCAGCTGCCATGTGGTTAATGTCGGCGTGACGAGTTTCTGGCACCAAATGCTTAGCAATTACAGCAGCATTTACTCGACGTGGCACACTGCACGATCTTTGAGTAAACTCTGTAAAGAGGTGAAACTGAAATGGTTGTTTACGATCCCCGCATGAGGTATTAGCATGAATTGTCTTGAAACGCCATATTTAAACACTAATTGGCTATCGTTGGCGTGCACTATTATACAGCTCTGGATGTACATCCTGGTAACTACGAGATATGATCCACACAGCCTCCCATTTTCTATATCTATTGAGACCTGTTGAATAGCATCACAACTAATAGGCGTACCTTGAGTCACTACCTGCTAACGAGACTCTGGATGTAAACATCACCATTTGAAGGAACTATGTAGGTCTATCATGACTGTATTTCCACCCTGATTTCATTCTTTGCATTCATTGCCTTCACCTTGACTAGGTCATTTGGCTCCATAACACCCAATATCATATTTGCTATTACTAACGATTGGCATTTATTGATTTATCTAGTTGACACCGATATAAACAGCTTCCCTGCTGTTGTGCATGTCCCCTCATTCCTTAATCACCATCTTAAACCAATGGTCATTTATTAAAAGTTCCAGATGCCTTAATATCTGGTTGGATAGAGGTCAAAGAATTGAGAATTATACATTAGGAAAACAAAGGCAGTACATTCTGAAAAATCCTTGACCATAATAGGATGCATATTTTGTATGTAGCGATGCATATTAAGGAGCAAACAGAACAGTTATAGGCGCAGATGAGGAACAAACTGAACAAGGCACGGACGAGGCATAAGTGAAGGAAACTTGCACCCATCCACACCCCAGCTAACACCGCCGATCGTAAACCGGCGTCTGAATGACCATCAAACACTGGGGAATATGACGTGTGATGCCGTCTTTACCGGAATCAGGTGTGTGCTTATGGTTTGTTGCCATTTGAGAATGCCTACGCTGCCAATAAAGCACAGACGGGCGGCTGATTACAGCTCACCAAAAGCCGGCAATATTACTGGACTCACTACGCCTCCCTCCCGCCCTCACTGATGCACATGTGCCCTAAAACGCATTCGCTGCTTGTACGAAATGAAAACCTCTTGTTCACAACATCGTTACGATGGCGTCTACCAGATAACATTAATGACCATAGTATTTTCAGGATGGCCACAGAGATGTGCAATCAGTCGTAATATTGGACAATAAACTAACCCATCCCACACGTAACTAGATTATTCACTCATCGCAATGGGGTTCCGACCGGGGGTGTACATCAAGTGTCGGCGCTATCAAATAGGTGATCCGGCTTGGAGCTGCGTCCAAATTGTACTGCAATGTTATTCTATGTGGCAACATCAAAGCCTTTATTTGCCTACATATCTGTTTCCGGGGCTATCGGTTTGTTTATTTCTTGCAGTTGCTTCTATACATTGACCCATAAAGCACTACAAGCAAGAATGCTATTATTAATGGAGATAATTAATACCCTATTTTGACAATGCTATCCTTTTGAAACCAGCAAACAGTTACTGTCAGCCAAGATAACTTTCGCAGATAGCGTTGGCTCTGTGTGGCAGGTATGTTTGTTAGAATATAGCCATGCGAACATGATTACCTACTCAATGATATACAATCAAGCGGGTTTGTGTAATAACTGCGGTTTGAAACGATGCATGCAGTCGTTGGGCAGTGACAACATCGTGCCTGGTTGCAGTACGTTCAATTCAAGGTCATAAGTAAAGAGAGAAAGAGGATCAGAGGATAGGTCATAATAAAAAAATTTTGCACTTTATGCCGCATTACCCCCACCAGTCCCCCTCCTACCCCCGTCACTGGATATCCTCTTGGTCCTCAAGGGCACCTTGTGATTAGTTTTGAATGATCTTGTACCTGAAAATACACGACTATTATTCTGCTTTAACCGCCAACAGTAAGATATGTCTCCGGCTCATTGCCTTAATTTGATCGAAAATAGTAGGTGGATATCTTAATAGAACTACCATTGAAATACCAACTAAAACGTTACGTATTGACAGTTCTATCATGACCAGAAACACATTCAAACCTTTGAATTTGTGAGAAATTCTTGTGCATGGATCAGATTAAAATGATAAAGGTAGTGGAATAATTGATAAAGCATTTCAAGGACATGGTAGCAGATCAGTACTGAGGTGGGGCCCGGAAGTTAATAGGGTGCTTCAATGAATGTGCGATAGTAACGCGTATGCGATTTAAGCGACTTGTCCCTCGCGAAGTGCATGCTATGAAGCGCGTGGTTCATATATGCGACTTATCTGTTTCATAGTATGTTAGCAGCAGTTAGTCATTAAATGTAATTTTGGGAAATATAACAGGGGGAATCGACCTTGCTATGACACCAGGTACAGCTTCATGCAAAGAGGATAACTCCGCTTAAATAGGCCCACAAATTTATTCACCTGGTTTAGAGAACAAAGGAACGTTTGAAGAGTAAACGAGTTGTGGTTACATACCCCATTGTTATTCTATGTAATATATTGTATGCATCAATTTGAACAGATAAACCTCAACCAAGCTGATCGACTCTGTGGTAAGAAACGCTCTGACTAAAGGGGTATTGTCATAGGTTTATAGGTTGATAATGCTTGGAAGATATCTAAGCAAATAGATTTCGTGCACAGTGGTGATGACGTCCTACTCAGCCTATTATCTTGACTGCCCAGTTACTGTAAACCAGAATGACTCCATGCGGCTGTCTGGCGGATCTTTTAAGGAGGTTATTTGGCGTTGATATAAACAAAGTTACATAGACTTAAAACGGAGTATTTTACAGGTCCTTCAAGGGATTAAAAGTTTTAGTATCAGGCGAATTACGACGGACTGCTCGTTTTTACATGATGACATGCAATCAAACTCACCTTGTGTGGTACGTCACTGTGCAACATAAATGTGGATTGTTTTTTTCAATGGCGTAAGCAAGCACATTTAATGGTTTTGGTGAGGTTAAGTGGTACTAACTACCAGTGAATAGAGTCTCCATCGACAATTCCCAAGACTAGGTTCTGCCATAGGAAAGAAATTTCACACCGACAAATCCCGTGACTGTTTAATCTTCCCTCGAGATTATTGCGGGCAAGTACTACATTACATCACCGAGTCTCTGATGACTGTTAGTGCGTTCGAAGCCACGAAAATGAATAACTTTATATCCGCCTTGAAATGTATGTGAAAAATATGTGATAACGTCGAAAAACCAATCAGGCATGTTCTATCTGCGTAGATTCTCTGGCCGCAACAGCGCAATACCCATGCCTCATGTGGTTAGGATGCCCAGCCATCTGACGTTGCCCAACAATGACCACTGGCAGGGGGTGTGGGGGGGGGGGGGGGGGGGGGGGGGGGGTGGCTGTGTGTATAACCTAGGTCTGATTATGAGCGTATAACGATCTGACCTGTACTGTCCAGTTCATAGTCCATTATTATCAACTTCGCGCCCACTATGCTGTAAGCAGTGCTACCAAAGTCTGACAGCATTTAATATGGTCTCGCACAAAACACCCAGTGAGAATGAGCATTTTCTATAAACGAAATTCAAAAGGAACGATTGCCATTGTTTTTGGTAGATAGGTGGGACAGTATATATTGTATTACTGCACGCAATGGCTCGTTATCTATGTAATCCGGAGCTCACATTTACAACGGAGCGCTGCCCTCATGTCCCTATATGAATTGCTCAATGATACACTACTACTAAACAACGTTTATCGTTGTAAAGGGATTATATCAGACACGCAAATAATAAATATGAGTTATTCGGTATTGAAAATATCTGCATCGTTCAAGTAAGGAGATTAGACAGAATTGAATTTCGTTTATTTTTACATAATGTTATTGTGTTGCAATAGATCAATCGCTTAATCCGTCCATATGAGGTACATGGAAAATATAATCCGCTGATATTTATGATTCACGAGGCGCCTTATTACTCGAAAAGGAACCAATTTTTATGACTCAAGCAAATGGAGTTCCGGGGCTTTCCTAGGTTTATTATGCTATCTGAACATCTATGTCAACGCCCTATTATGTGGCCCCTGTAAGTTGCGTTCTATAATAATCATAATTTACTGTAAAAGTGGCGGCATTGATGTGTAATAAGCTCCTGTGCTGTTTAAAAGGATCCGCCCCTACTCTGTTGTACAAATCGGGACTGACAAGTAATCCAAATTGAGATGAAATACATTGTCTTTACAATAGTAACTGGTCCACCAGACCTATGTAGCGGTCCATATTATCAGTTTCCGAGGAATGTCATTGCATCTTAGCGCCAAATGACGCGATTCACATCCGACTGTGCTGTTGCTGCTTAGATAATCAGCTACACGAATGTAAATATTATGATCCAATATTGAATGTCAGGCTAATCATATGGCATGCTATGGCTTGTCGTGTTTTGTACCACACAGTGCATAGTGCAGTCGCCTGATTCTGAACTGATGGCATAGTTGAACGTGGTGCTTGTGATGTGACATAATGATAACCACCAGGTGTGCTTAAAACAACAGGTGACTTGAAAGATTGATTGAGATGATTAGATCCATCACAGCAGCAACGACAGGCACACGCTCCAATCCCAAGTGCATTTTGCAGGACATTCAATGCCTCGCTCGAAACCGACTTGGTGACCCGCCAACTCAGTCAAATGACCATGGGATTGATTGTAAGGAAGTGACTAGCAGGAGGCTGACTTGCTCATTTTAATAACGGAGATTCTTTCGAATCATTCGAGAATATCATTGTGTGTACTGCGAGTTTAAAAACGATACATCACAACTGGCGTCATAATGTTTACTGTCCTCTTTAATGAAGTGCTTACAATGAGCTCCGCTTATTTGCCGTGATATTAAAATCGAATGCATGCCTGTTATACTCTGAGCAGCCGCTGTGAAGAGCTGTTCCGAGTCGTTATAGGCTCGCCGCATGAAAGCCTTAACATCTTGATGTGAGAGCCTGTTATGAAGTGGATGCTTGAACTATATCCAGACTATACATGGCCTCACAATACGCAATCAAAACAGTCAGTGAATGAATCATAGTTTCCCTAAATGTACCTAAGAAACAATTATTATATCAGCACGCATCCGCAAATGGAAGTACCAAGTGATCTATCTGCCACACATGGCTTTACTATCATGAACAAATAGGTATTGTTGTGATAGAATTCATGCATATTAGTGGCGTCACGTGGGTGCTACTGAGAGTTGGCACCTCATGAAACAATCTGAGGCACTGTCAATGGACGCATACTACAGAGCTCAACAGAACACAATTGTTATGATAATTCCAAACACGCCTCATATTCTTATTTTGTCGCCTAGGTATACACAGGATTCGTCATTTAGCTGAAGTTAATACAATCGCTTTACTGGGCAGGGTAGTGTGAGCTAACCATATTTCACAGACAACGTCGATCTGTGTCTTCAAGACCGCGTACCGCTTACCAGCATGTACCATGTTTTCGCTCAATAATGTTGTGCTATGTCAATAAGCAGGGGAACACATTCAATAAACACCTTTGTATGCCGAATCAACACTTCATACTACGCAATATGGCTTACCAGAATGTACTTGTTTTCTTAAAATGCCTATAGCACTAATACGACGAATACTATCGGTAAAGTAACTAAGAGCAATGAGCGAATAAAGAGTACCACGGAGACGCAATCTAAACCGCCATGTCGTGGTTATGATGGATGTTAAGTGATGGACTGGTAACGAAGAGGTAAGTGCCAAGGTAGATGAGAAGTCATCCGTATCTAGCACTAATACACACTGTGTGGGGTGATGCACATAACGGCGTTTGTAGTGTTATAAAGTAGAGCCCGACGTGGAATGGTAATCAAGGCATTCTACATCGAAACCTCAGTCATTTTCGCGGCATTTTCCTGTTCATCCAATATTCGGTTCCCAATGTGTAATACTTATATTCTTACATGTAATGATATTCAATACAAACTGACATTGTGGCATATACTGATCAGCACAGGTAATCGATTACCTCTTGGAACTTATGATGCCGAAATATGGTGGTTTTATATGTAAGTGACAAGTTGCGTAAAAACCTTGACTAATGGAGTGCCTCATTGCTAACTATTCCCATGTTTGATGAACCTTGATACAAGCGCTCACATCAGAGTGTATGTCTTATTACATACGTCAAGGGAAGTTACTTCGTGCGTAGTTCATTAAAACAACGTCAGCAAATAAAGCCATAGTGGAGCTCAATTACCTTTGAAACCTCTGAATTCGTCGTTTGTCTGCTACCGTGTGCAGTCATTAGAGGACGCACGCTGACATCTGCTAAGCCCTGATCGGTTGAATAAGTCTGTGACGGTCACGATTTTAGTATAAACGACGACCATTCGTTCAAACCAGCGACAGAACAATAAATTTTGATGGACGGAAGTCGATCAACATTGATCACCTAAAAGCGACCGGTTTGCAAAGCCTGATGGGATTGTCTCGCTTAGATTGCCTTAGAATTGGTTTTTGGTCGGTTTGAAGTATTGACTCTAAAGACCTCACCCCTGTAAGTGGCTGCCTTAATCCATTACCACCTGAACTTTGATCAAATTCCGGATAAATGCTCTGTGACTGCTTGAATAAGATGCTAGGGTGACTAGCAGCGGCATTTGACGTTGCTGCGTGCAATGAATACGACTTTGTGGTTCATGGTGATGGAGTGTCACGGCTTTCTGGCATGATTAGATTGATGAACCTTCACGACAATATTCCATGCTGACGTTTAGTAACTGTCTTATCTCCAATTACGCCTTCACTGCTATTTTCCAATTAGTACCTCGTTTGCCGACAAATCTAGAGGAATATTACTTGATGGAATAGAAAATATTCATTGCTAAAATTCCCCAATCATATGTGGTAATTTGACATGTGCGCTAGTCTATGAGGATCCATTCATCAACACCAACTATGCCGGGAGATCGATAGTGGTTAGGCTGGTTGGTGGCGCAGCCACAGTTGCACGGGCAATCTGCTGCAGCAAGGCGGCGCGAGCTAGTTGCAGTCACTCACTAGGCATCCACACAGAAGGTAACTAACGTGCGTAAACGGCAAATTCTTACGACTTTCTCGTGGAAGCCTATTTATGAGAGGGAATTCTTGTATTTGCGGACAATTTGTTATTGGAGTTTTCATGTTATCACATGCGCTGAAACAACTTGAATCTTGAGTAATATTAGAGGATGTTTGATTATTTTGCGTATGTAACATGAACTCAATTGGTACCTCCAGCAGCTGAGCACTATCCTTACAGATAAGAATAGTTACTAACGTATATTTTGTTATCGTTTCGTGGGATAATACGGTGAAGGGAATGTAGAAAAAGGGAGAGTAAAGATAAACTAAAATACTGTTAAATAGCTATTGTGACGTACGAGTTAAGTAAGGAAAGAGACAATCGGTTGGGAAGAATACGAGAGAGTGACACGGAAGGGGGGAATCGCACTGAGAGCGGATAACCGTGCCACACACCATATGGACAATGCAAACAGTTATTGCGGACTTACCGTCGGTGCATATGTGTACACTTTGTACAGTTAATATAAACACAACCTACTGCATTAGCAAGAAAATCTCATCAAAAAGCGATTTCAGCATAATGAGGCAACAATGAATTAGCTATAGTGACATCACGATGATCATATACAAGTGTAGTGGGATGCATTAACCAATATTCTGCCTATTCACTGTCTGATTGTCAAGTATGCAACCGATTCATGAAGATAACTCCTGCTGGTCTATTTAATGTATCGATTGTTGCGTGCAATTAAGCAACGCTTTGTACAAACAATATGCTAATGATAGGGTGTTGATCAGTAAATCTGCCTTTGATTACCACCTTACGAAGCACAGCTTGGCAACTCACTCCCACGTAGAACCTCTGAAAACATAACGCGTCTTGGTAGAATAAAATCTGTCCTTTTCAGTAATTGTCAACAACAGACTAGCGAAACCAATATGAAACTTGATACACGCATTGTAGTCCCTTCATGTGAGACAGTACGGAGATAACAGCGACATATGACTGTCTTTCTCCATTTGGAGCATTTTGTGTTACGTTTTCACCCAATATGATCTCTGTAAAATCCTTTAAATTGCTGTCCGTTAAGCAAGGCTTAATTATTCGGTCTTAACCTACATTGTCACTGTTGCGTTTAATGTCAGGATAAATTAAGCCATTTCCATCGTTGCTATTATTACTTCAAATACAAGTAATTAATGCATTCATATATTTCTGAACATATTTGTAAAGAGGCAAAGATTACTTATTCAGACTTAACCTACATTGTCGATGTTTTACTTAACCTACATTGTCAATGTTTCACGTTCCCATCACACACAGACTGGAAGGCAATCTGAATGCCATACGCGATTTTGCGAATTACATTCTTGTGACTGTTTTGCACTCTGTGGTCCTTTTAACGGATGAATGTGAAATATTGGATGGAAATATATCACGTTTGTGACTTGTAGGAAGTCTCAATGAGTGCCGAAATTTATGTTTATGCCTCAGAGAAGCCGTCGATATCTTACCCTGTATTTTGTTTTGGCTTGCTGATTGACACTCTTGATTTTTATGCTCAATTTTGGTACTGTATCTGGCAAATGTAGGTTAGATTAGATAAGACATTCTTAATTGCAATCAACAAAAGGTTGGCAACTGCAGCTCTGTTGCTGCCTGAATTTTAGCTACAGACTCATTGAAGTGACACATGGAATGGCATTAGATGGTCATTCTGATAACATACAGAATGACATTTATTTTATAAAACTTAAAGAATGTTTGTTACGTAATTAAACAACATTACGTAACAGAGGTATGAAACATTACAAATAGGCAAGTTACATGACAACACTACATAAATGGTACTAAGCTCTAAATGTAACATTACTTAACATTGATGTAACAATACATAACAATGACATAATAAACTCTTGCAAAATGTATATAATAAAAATTATTACTATTGAAGGTAGCAAAGTGGGGAACCAAAAGCCCATAGATGAAGGGCAAGAAATACAAATTGAGTGTGGGGATATCACGAAGTTGAAGAAAGGGGGCGACGTAAACGGACCAGCATTTTTTCTACAACCGAAAAATGTTGTGAAACTGAAGCGTGATTTTTTGAAATTTGAGAAAAATTTGGACCCTGAAAACCGATACGAAAACCATGAAGGAAGCCGTGAACTATTTGATTGAAAAGGAGGTGGTCATATCCATGCAAAAAGTTTTGGAGCTTATTTGTTTGAACTGGGGTTACTATGCTTTGGTTTTGAAGGGCCGAATTGTTTGAGGGACGTTTGCCTGCACTTTGATGTGGAGTGAGAACGTCCGCATCGATAGCATGCATGTGTCTGTTTGAAACGGCATGTTTTGTTGTCACACCTGCCAGATCTTTGGAACATCCAGCAGGTGTTTGGCCGAAAGGACTGGGGAGAAGAAGAAGATTGAGAAGAAAAGGATTGGGGTTGTCTTGAAGATTTGATCAGGGCTTTCATGCCAATTAAGGAGGCCTCAGAATGGATTTCTAGATCCACTTGGCCCCACTGCAAGGCTGGGTTAAACTGCGTGGCGTAGCGAAAATTGTCGTCATAGTGGCGCCATGCTTCGGGGCCTAAAGTTTTGGCTAATTTTTGAACCACTGACATGTGTTGAATCATGCCAGTGGGCAGGGAAATATCGGCCTCGGCTGCCACTACAATGTATGTGTGGAAAGCCGAGGACCACTCAGAAATAGATAGGGGAGGTAAAGCTGCAGTTTGTTCTGCAGATTTTGTGAGTGTAGATGGAGTGGACTGGATAACCAGCTCCTGTAGATTAATGAAAGTTCCCTCCCAAATTTTTTGTTTGAGTTTGATAGGAACATGTGCTCCTATGGGTGCCGAATTGCGAATACAATTAGAAATTGGCACTCGACCTGGTACCTCCCTACTCTCACCTTGAGGCTCAATGAGGCTAGATAGCGCCGCATTGATTGTTGTGGCCATTGGGTCAGGCTGATGTGAGGGCGTCTCCTGTGTAGGCTCCGCAAGCTGTATTGGTGCGACTGTCGCAGGTGTGGAGGAGGTGGCCGAATTAAAGGAGGGAATAAAGCCATCCGCCTTCATTCGCTCGTATATTCCATCCTAGAGTGTTTCTTTGTTTAATTGAAAATCTTGGACAGGGGCCGAAGGTGGATAGGGGGGAAAGGAGATGGCAGAAGCTGTTTGAGGTGCGGTATCCGTTGCCTCTGACACGGGTGCAGCAGTGGTGCGTCGGGTGGCATGGACCTTGCTGGCTGTCTTGCGGCCCTTGGACTGCCCTTTGATGGGAGGCATCCTGAAAAATGCATTACAATTGCGCAGTAAAATTGGCAAATTGTAAATTGAAACCACATGCTGACTATAAAATTGTTTATAGGACGTTATTCTGTCATGAAAAACACGGCAACCCCATGGCTGAACCAGTGCGATGCACAACAAGCTAACATCAATATTTATGCCAACATGCCAATGCAGTTGAAAATATGAGTCAAATATTGGCAATAGTTGCCAATAAGAACGTGAAAAACATAAAAACTTCAACATGTCGAACAAATTTGAAAAGAGGCCAGTCCCATGACTGAACCGAGAAATTTTGAAGGGCCGAATTGTGGTAAAGTCAAAGTGAAATTAAATGAAAGTGAACTTTTATTTGAGATTTTTTGTGATGTGAAAACCCGACCTATGGTATTGGGGCAATCACACCACCAAATCTGACAAGTGGTTTTGAAAAAGCGACAAGTTGGAGCCTTGAAAATACAGGCAGAGCCTGGAAAATTTAACTGTAGAAAGATTCAGTCAACTGAC
The DNA here is from genome assembly GCA_034190875.2 of Urechis unicinctus. Classification (NCBI taxonomy): domain Eukaryota; kingdom Metazoa; phylum Annelida; class Polychaeta; order Xenopneusta; family Urechidae; genus Urechis; species Urechis unicinctus. Next base: position 13,991,416 of record CM067346.1, read on the forward strand.
TGGAAAAAGCATGGCAACTACCAGCAAACAGTCAACTGACTGGTAAAAGCATGGCAACTGCCAGCAAACAGTCAACTGACTGGTAAAGGCATGGCAAATGCCAGCAAGAAAAAAGGCAACTGCCTTGAATGGAGAGGTCAAATTGAAGATACAGATACCGAGAGAAAATTTTATGGTGAATCCGAACGAAGGGCTTGAATGACTGCGCCACGAATACTGGCAAAGTATTTTTCGTAGCCGGCTTTGTTTAGGTGGATGCCATCAGCACGAAAATAGCAATCTGATGGATTAGCCAAGCCCCGATGTGTCCACAATTTAACGCGTGTTATGTGCTCAGATTTTTTGATGATGGCCGTGTTGGCCGCCAAGACGCGTTCGTTGTAAGTATCATCGGGGCACCGAATGCGTTTTATAATTTGGCTGATCACCACAAAGTTAACATCGTAACATAAATGAAGCCACGGTCAGCAATTGATCCGCAAGAAGTTCGGGGGTAATATTAGGATTGCACAAGTCGTTGCTGCCTAGTTGAAGCACGACAACCTTGAGAGTTTTGCCGTGTAACCATTCATGTAAATAAGGAATGATTGATTTGTTACCCCGAACTGTAGCTCCCCCAATGCCGTGAAATGTTACTATCTGACTAGGTAGACGTAGATCGGAATATTTTTCCGATTCCCCACACCAAAGTTTTTGCTGTACGAACTCGCCCAAACGACGAACAAAGGAATGGCCGATAACGGCCACGGTCGGTTGTGCACTCATTACCACTAAGTGAAAATAAAACAAAATTGAAAACAAATGTACCTGGATATTGTCCTGTTGTCGTAGGCGAGATCCAATAACAGCAAAATACGGAAAAATGGGTTGGTTGTGGATAGGTAAGCCTTAGATAGCGTGGATTTCAAGCGGTGAAAAATTCTTGCGTACTAGAAAGATTTTTCCAAACCGGAAGAGGAAGGATAATGCAAACTCGCGCCTTCCAGAACTGCTCGAATTTTGATTGGCTAAGAACAGCTGATTTTGTCTAAAGGTCAAAAGGCCCTTGTACAATCGATAAAATATAGGGACAAGTAATACCTCCATTTTGCATAAATATTCTTATGGTCGTTTATTGGTTGGCCATAAGATGTTATTACTTCTGTGTGCTTGATAGGTTACCTCAGCTTCTACTCACAGCGGGGACTGGCCTTCCGATTTATTTTACAGCGGCGAAAATTCTGACGTACGTCCGGGCACTCAGTACAGAAAAGAAAGCTACTCTATTGCAAGTATTGACAAAGACGTGGCAGACTTGAAGCGACGAGCAATTCCACCTTTTTCTTTAGGAACTTGGTTTATGTAATCGTACTAAAACAATGCATATTCCGATTTACGAGGAGTCCCTCTGGGAGTACTCGGAGTACCGCATACACAAGAACTTATTACTCTATATCCCACCCATTATACTTTTCTTCGGTACTGTGGGCAACATACTCTCTTTTGTTATACTGACACGTAAGCCAATGAATAGGCAGTCAACCTACAGGTACTTGGCCGCCCTGTCTATAACAGATACGTTGGTTTTGTATATCGGATTACTGAGAATTTGGGTGAGGGAGCTCACTGGTTACGATCCTCAGCAGAAGTACGGATGGAGCTGTGGCCTAATAACTGTACTGGCGTTCACAGTCAGTGACTATTCAGTTTGGCTGATCATTGCTGTCACAGTGGAGCGATATATCGCTGTTTGCTGGCCGTTACGGGCTCCGGCATTGTGCAACAATCGCAAAGCCTTTCGTGTCATGTTTGGCATACTTTTCATCCTCCTCTGTATAAACATGCACTTCCTGTGGACAACGGAAGTTAAAAGTTACCATTTAGCAGGTGAAACAATCACGAAATGCGAAGATGGCCTTGGCTTTGAAAAGATGGTGATGGATATTTGGCCATGGGTGGACGCGTTTATATACTCGTACATCCCCGTGGTGATTATAGCTATATTCAATGGTCTCATCATTCAGCAAGTGATTTCGTCGAAGCGCGAGCGTAGGCTTTTATATGGAGAGAGGGCGAAAGTTCGCAGGGGGACCAACGGTTCACGCCATAATTTGACAACCACTCAGCGAAGTCAGAGTAGCTCAACATCGGAAGGTAGCATGAAAGTGACCATCATGCTCCTAACAATTTCCTTCGCCTTTCTCATCACTACCTTACCTATGAATAGTATGCTAATTGCGAATGCTCTTTTAGGTAAACTTCGACAGGGGAAAAGAATTGCTTTGCTGAAGATGATTCGTTCCATTACAGAACTACTCATGTACCTCAACCACTCGATGAACTTCTTCCTCTACTGTGCCACGGGTGAGAAGTTCCGCCAACAACTTGTGGCCCTATTCCGTTCCCGTCGACTGCGTCCCAATACGATACACATGGACACGCTCCAGAATTATAAGCACTGTGTCGATAGAACATCAGACATGACTTGCATTAACAGTCATCCGGGCCAACGAGCGATGACCACTGTAACGTACAGCCCATCCACCAATCTCAATAACACAAGCTTGGCTCATTCGCCCAAAATTCTTCATTCAGAAACATACAAACAAATATAGGTGATCACCAATGATGTGGTTGTAATCGTCGTTTGTGTCAAGAGTATGCCTTGTACCAGAAAGCCTTAAAAAGAGTGGAAGTCAAGAGCTTGTATTCATGGAACGTCGTGTAGTGACAAATGAACAAATTACACCTTATATGCTGGTAGCTTTTCTTGGTTGTGTAGAGACTTCAACGTTGTGGTCAGAATCGCTCTTGCTATATATGTGACCTATTGGTGTGGATATACGCGGGGAATGCATCTGCAGACTGTATTATAGAACGTATATGTCTAACGTGTTCGTATTACTATTATCCAGTTTAATTGTATGTAGACGTAGTAAGAATTTGGTGGATATTGGTTCGGTAATTTGCTCATGTTATCTCGGAATTAATGTATCACGTTAAAGATTATTCATATAACAACAAAATGAAAATATGTCGCAATTGGCGTCTATATAATTTGGCAATGTGAAACGAAACCTGACGTCTGCACGTCATAAAGAATGTTCCATGCGACGTGACTCTCTGGCGAGTGGTGTGAAAATGGTGTCCAGCTAGTACTATTGAGTACAGTAAAGATTCATTGCTACAACATTAATACTATGGCCGCATATTGAAATCACATCAATGCAACTAAATGGGTTCACGTCTGGGTGTCTCACACGGTCCACAAGTCATCAAATGTTGACATTTATCATCGGATATGGAGGTGCGTTATACGGGGCCTGTTGGATGTGCTTGTCTCGCAATGATGTACATACCCGTCCGCTAAAGAGCCGTTTGTATCGATTTTTCATCGACTTAATGAAAGAAGCAAAAGCCTCTTTTACTGCGTTGAAGGTTAGTGGGCAGAAAACTATCGATTTAGGATACCGTCTGTGTACCCGTGGCCGTCACATTCCATAACAACTGATTCGCTCTTTCTTTTGCCGCAAGTGAATCCGTTTTCACTTGAGTAACAGGCGCACACATCCTTTTTATTTGGTATTTGTTTGGATCCACAAACATATAGAGCATGACTTGAACTGAGACAGTTAATTTTATGACATACAAGAGGCCATATATAATTAAGTAAGGGCAGAATGTCCTGCAATTTATTTAATTATGTATCATGTTTTGAGCCCATCATTGCACTTCCGGCTTGTTTGTGAGTATTAGTTTGCTTTCAAGTTTTACGAACGTAATGTAAAGGTAGGCTGTCACAATATCCACTCTCTTCTCTCAAGGAACTAATTCTCATTATTATATGAAACACTATTATGCTTTTTTGATGTCGCAGGTAAAATTTTGCTTTCTGTCTAAGCAATGACTATCCCTATGTCCAACAATATTCATTCATTATAGGCTCTTGGCCTTTTAATTTGATCTATAAGTACGCCTGCAAAGTACCGCAGCTACTTATATAATGTGTTATATAAAACGCAAAATAAAATTCATTTCGTAGTGCCAGTTTCTGAGTTTCATCAATAGCTTCTATATGCGTACGTATGTATGTATGTATGTATGTATGTATGTATGTATGTATGTATGTATGTATGTATGTGTATGTATGTATGTATGTTGTATGTATGTATGTATGTATGTATGTATGTATGTATGTATGTATGTATGTATGTATGTATGTATGTATGTATGTATGTATGTATGTATGTATGTATGTATGTATGTATGTATGTATGCTGTATGTATGTATGCATGTATGTATGTATGTATGTATGTATGTATGTATGTATGTATGTATGTATGTATGTATGTATGTATGTATGTATGTCTGTATGTATGTATGTATGTATGTATGTATGTATGTATGTATGTATGTATGTATGTATGTATGTATGTATGTATGTATGTATGTATGTATGTATGTATGTATGTGTCTGTATGTATGTATGTATGTATGTATGTATGTATGTATGCATGCATGCTTGCATGCATGTATGTATGTATGTATGTATGTATGTATGTATGTATGTATGTATGTATGTATGTGTATGTATGTATGTGTATGTATGTATGTATGTATATGTATGTATGTATGTATGTATGTATGTATGTATGTATGTATGTATGTATGTATGTATGTATGTATGTATGTATGCATGTATGCATGTATGTATGCATGTATGTATGTATGTATGTATGTATGTATGTAGTATGTATGTATGTATGTATGTATGTATGTATGTATGTATGTATGTATGTATGTATGTATGTATGCATGTATGTATGTATGTATGTATGTATGTATGTATGTATGTATGTATGTATGTATGTATGTATGTATGTATGTATGTATGTATGTATGTATGTATGTATGTATGTATGTTGTATGTATGTATGTATGTATGTATGTATGTATGTATGTATGTATGTATGTATGTATGTATGTATGTATGTATGTATGTATGTATGTATGTATGTATGTATGTATGTATGTATGTATGTATGTATGTCTGTGTATGTATGTATGTATGTATGTATGTATGTATGTATGTATGTATCTGTGTATGTATGTATGTATGTATGTATTATGTGTTGTATGTATGTATGTATGTATGTATGTATGTATATAGTGTGTATGTATGTATGTATGTGTATGTATGTATGTATGTATGTATGTATGTATGTCTGTATGTATGTATGTCTGTCTGTATGTCTGTATGTATGTCTGTCTGTATGTCTGTCTGTATGTATGTCTGTCTGTATGTATGTATGTATGTCTGTCTGTATGTCTGTCTGTCTGTCTGTCTGTCTGTCTGTATGTATGTCTGTCTGTATGTATGTCTGTCTGTATGTATGTATGTCTGTATGTCTGTGTCTGTCTGTATGTCTGTCTGTCTGTATGTCTGTCTGTCTGTCTGTATGTGTATGTATGTATGTATGTATGTATGTCTGTATGTCTGTATGTATGTATGTATGTATGTATGTATGTGTCTGTATGTATGTCTGTCTGTATGTCTGTATGTATGTCTGTATGTATGTCTGTCTGTATGTCTGTATGTATGTCTGTCTGTCTGTATGTCTGTCTGTCTGTCTTATGTCTGTCTGTCTGTCTGTGTCTGTCTGTCTGTATGTCTGTCTGTATGTATGTCTGTATGTATGTCTGTCTGTATGTATGTATGTATGTGTCTGTGTCTGTATGTATGTTGTATGTATGTATGTATGTCTGTATGTATGTCTGTCTATGTCTGTATGTCTGTCTGTCTGTATGTCTGTATGTATGTATGTATGTATGTATGTATGTATGTATGTATGTATGTATGTATGTATGTATGTATGTATGTATGTATGTATGTATGTATGTGTGTATGTATGTGTGTATGTGTGTATGTGTGTATGCATGTATGTATGTATGTGTGTGTGCGCGCGTGCGTGTGTGTATGTGTGTATGTATGTGAGTGTGGGTGGGTGTAAAGTGAAACGTAACCAATCACGGTGTTTGCATGGATCCAAACCCTTTCTATTAAGTCAAAAGTAGCTTAAGGGATAGAAATCGAACACCCAACAGTATGAGAAGTCACTGGAACGCTTTACCCTTTACCTTAATTTTATTATTGTGCTTTAACCTTGTCCTGAAATATCCTTGACGACTGCAACATATGTGTTTAGCACAATGACGCGTTTGCATGTTTTGTTCAGATAAATTGGCTTAGATGTTTCGCAATGGGATTGAACTTTGCATTATCCTTGTACATGATTTGAGAAGCAATTACAGCAAGACTTTTGATTCACAGAAATTTACGTGATCAGCAGAGCGAATAACAAAAAAAGTGACGTCATCTTTTTTTCAAACCCATTAAGCTGGAAGTGATATTCTCACTAAGAATTTCCCAAATGATAAAACGCTAAGCAATGCGCTAATCCTCGCCCCTCTGGTCGCGACAACGTAATTAGTGTCCGTATATTAGTCACTTATCAGCTAATTCGTCGTTATTGTGATAGACCTGTGGCAATTATCTAACATCCATGTTGCTGTTGATGTGGCACTTTTTCGCTGCTATCGGATGCTTACTGAGGCTTGGATCATTATATCAGATTTATCAGAGCTTTAACAGACCCATAGAAAACATTGCATAAGTGCTAGGGTTACATTAAGAAACCCCATGAGCTGCATATATGGTAAAAGCAGGAGATTATTAAACCACCATTAATGTCTCTGTTTGTATGTCTCATAAAATTTATTCTGCACCAATGTGGTTACATAGCGTTCTATCAAGCCATTCAATTTATTATGCACCGCTCTTCAGGGAGGCTGAATGAAGCTTGACTCTTTCAACCAATAATAGTAAGTACCTAGAATGGTCAATATTTGATACCTGCTGTTGCGCAACTTAGGGACTGATGCTATATATCAGCAAATACATGATTGTGATGGTATAGAAATAAACAACGATATGTAGACCAGCGTGTTGTGTTCATCCAGGGTCATGAAGAACTATTGTCCAGCTTTATCTTGCTGTGAAGGCATTAGGGGTTGGGGTGGGGGGGAGGGGCTTGCGAGGTTGAACCATCAGCTTGCGACATCTACAATTGTCGATATTATGTATGCCTCTGACTAACAATGTTACTCGGTCATCATTGACGCAGTTGCCATCACCAGTACCAATAATCATCAGTTATATTATGTTAGGTTTAATGTTGTGGTAGCAGTAGGGATATTCATGTGGCTCACATAACGCTACAACGCAGGGTGTACTTGCACTCGCAATCATTTAGAACGGAAGCCTCAACGTCACGAATGCATGCCCTGATTGGATTATGGGTATGTTATTTAAGGCACCATCTTAATGTAAAAAATAATTAATGACTACACAGAAACTAGCATCAGATGTTCCTGATCTGAATTCGATAAAAAAGAGATCTGATGAAAATTCGTTCAATAATAAGTCGGGAACGGGTTCGGCTACCTGGCAATCATAGATCATGTTGCATGCACCATTACTTGCGCCGCATTAACGCAATGTTTTAACATGAGGTAAGAATATGAAGTCAGTATATCATAGTTACAGTTACAGTCGAGTTAGCATAATTGTTGCCATTCGTTCACGTGCAGATATTGACGCTTTGCAAATTAATTTATTAGTTATACAGACTTGAACGCATATTGTGGTTCCTATTGCCTTTTAGTAACTGACGGATATGCATTTATGCATCGCTTACCGCTTATATCACTGTTTTCGACAGATTCCTTCAACAGTGGGATTCTGACAGGGCATGTATCAAAGCAAAGCATTGTGTGCGACCTGCTCTCGGAAGTGCATGATCGTTTGCTGCAGGTGCATGTGAGGTCCATCAATTAGTCAACTAATGTTTGCTCTATGCACAACTAATTAATTTCACAAATGAATCTATTGTTTGCGTCCTTGTTAGCCGCGAGTGCACACAGGAGAGTGGGTTTGACAAAAACAGAGCGTACTCCAAACACCAGGCTTCAAGAACGCTTGTTCAGGGCGTTGTCGCTATCGTAAAATTACGTCCTCCTTTACTCTGGTAATAAATTATCACTAGCGTCGTAGGGGAGATTCTGGGAGTAAAATTCTGACAAAGATATCGAGAGCAAGATCATGAATCCTATATTGGTCCTTTCCTATGGCTTGTATTCAATAACATTCTCTTTGTTGCTGTTTCCAAAGCACCAAGCAGTCGCAAGTAAGCCAATTACATATTCTTCGACGAATTGTCCTTACATATACCTACATTCTTTCACATAGCACTCTATCTAGAGATGGGACAGCTGAACGATAGCGAATGAGAGTAATTGCAATGCCTTTGCAGCTCCTTGATGTGGCGTAGTGTCCAATATACAAATAGTGACCGTCAGCGACGTAAGACATGGCTCTACAGAATCGGGGTGTATTGATTGGTGGCTGCCTTCTATATTCTCCAATAGAAATACTGTCGATTTGGTTACTATATTCTTGTTTAACTCTTGCTAGTATGTCATCAATGTAATCGGTGACATCCGACACATTAGTATTTGGAGGTCTGTAAACCACATCAACGACAACTGTTTTTTGTTTCGTACCAGAGCATTGGGGTATTTCTACAAACAAACTTTCAATACATTCATTATCTTTACTTAAATCACTTCTTACTTTATACTGAATCGATTCATTAATATACAGCGATACCCCGCCACCAATTTTACCTTGTCTAGAGACATGTTCCACATTGAAATTACATAAGCCATACAATTGAGCATTAGTTTCAGTAAGCCACGTTTCAGAAAAACCAAGTATATCAAACGGATGATTCGGGGAATTCAGGAAACACTCGAATCGCCCCACACGGTAGGTCAACCTTCAATTCGTCCTTAATTAATCTGTCCACGATTCCTGGGACGTGTTCATTCTCTTTTTCTTTAATGCCAGATATTCTAAGAGAATTTTGCCGCGAATACTGTTCTTGGTTGACGGCAGTTTGTTCAAGCGACTTTCGTTTCCAATTGAAGAATTCGCTGATCTTTCTGTTCAAGGGCTTCTTTGAGACGATTAATGTTTAATAGACTTATTGATTTTGTTAATAAGCAGAATATGTTGTATGACTGTCAGTTTGGGTTTAGAGAAAATCATGGTGCAAACATGGCTTTAACATGTTTAGTGAATAAGATTATTGATGCATATGAAGATGATATTTTTAGACTTCAGCAAAACGTTCGATACCATTAATCACGATATTTTGTTGAGAAAACTCGACTGGTATGGTGTTCGAGGTATTGAACTTGAATGGTTTAAAAGTTATCTGACAGATAGGACTCAGTATGAATCAATCGGAATGTAGCAGTATTAAATGTGGTGTCCCTCAAGGATCCATTTTAGGGCCCATACTTTTTTTTACTATATATTAATGACATTGTGCACATCTCAGCTGTTTTAGTTCAGATTCTTTTTGCTGATGATACTAATTTTTTATTGTAGGTAACGATATTGATAACATGATTCGAATAATGAATCAAGAGCTTGATAAACTTATAACGTGGCTCAACACGAACAAACTATCTTTGAATGTACAAAAGTTACATTATGTTATTTGTAAACCTGGTCGGCATATTATCACCCCAAGTGAAACGCTCTATGTAAACAACCAGATATTAACGAATGAAAACTGTGCTACTCCTTGGAGTACGTCTTGATAGAAAATTAAATTGGTCACAACATATGAACCATGTAAAATTGAAAATTGCTAAAAATGTAGGAATCTTATTTAAAGCAAGAAAAGTGTTTAAGTTGTCAACGTTAAAAACGATGTATTATTCATTTATCTATCCGTACATTTCTTATTGTATTGAAGTATGGGGAAATGCTGCCAAGAAATATACTGACTCAGTTTAAAAATTGCAAACATTATGCTGCGGAATAATGACAGGATCTCTTAGACGTACCAGTTCTAGCCCAATTTTTTAAATGCTAAATATTATGCCACTATCTAGTATGTATGAATATTGTGAACTCTTCTTTATGTTCAAGTACAATTCAGGTATTTTGCCAAAACCATTGTACATAATGTTTAAAAGTAGACCTGATACCTACACTGTTATAACTAGGCAACAATTCCTACTATATGTACCCAAATGTAAATCGCAAATAGTTATTAACAGTATTATGTATCAAGGCGTGAAATTGTGCAATGGTATCAGCTATATAATTAAACCATATATATCGTATTATGCTTTCAAAATAATTTTAAGAAAACACATTGTTGAAAAACTGTAATAGTATTCCCAAGATTCTATTATTTCGCTGTTGAATTAAACACACCAAATGTAAAATGATATTTGGCACACGCAGTGGTGCGAATTAGTATAATTATGTGGCTGCCGCCAAATACAAATAATTTGCGACCCAGAAGTCATGGATCGGGAAGAAGCTGTCGGTCTATATTTCCGCATAGGCTTAAGTTATCAAGAATCGTCTCTATGAACTTCAACCAGAGAATAATTACAAGTTTACGGACTCTAAAATGCTCGTTAAGTAGGCACATTTTGTGCCGGCGGAAGCATTATTCTGACATACTAGCAGTTGCCCAAATCATTGATAAAATCAGTGATTCCGGGAACCAACATGGCTATCGTTAGATGCGCTTGAAGTGCCTACAGGCTAGGTATGTTGTATAAAGGAAAGTAATATACATTCGCATGCCAATTTTATATCCTGAAGGGATTTAACTAAGGAGAAAATTTCGGTTATGAAGACGCCAGCACTTTGCAAGAGGACCGAGCTATCGTTGGCACGTCGACTCGTATGATAAACTCAAGCCGTTCGGTTAGTGTATAAACGAATGTATAGATGGCTTTTCAAGGCGTATGATATTGTTGAACGTGTATCATACGAGTAGTGATCGCGTGCTACCACATGGATGTTGTCTTTGCACGAATGCAAACGTATCTATCTGGTCAAGAGAGCTTTCTGTGCGGAAAGAGCATGCACAATTAATCTGTTTCTGTTGCAGCAAAATCTGTATAATTTGTGACTTACAATTGAGCGGAACTATAATTTCCATACATATCATACGTTTATTGCAAATACTTTTGATTATTCCTAATGACTTGGTCACCGTTGCACTGGAACAGTCACCAAATTCTCCGCATTGAGAACGAAAATGTGCCGCATTATTGTACACAGTTCCAGTGGCATATTCAACCAGAAACTACGCGAAATCAGTGGAACAGAGGACTACTGATATATGTAGGGCGGAATGCCTCTTCCGGCATGGATGTACACGTGACCGAGAAATGTTTGAACTACTCTTAGTTTACATGGCGGAAAATGACCTTGAACCTCCACAAAATGCGCAAGAGGGATTAGATTTGTATTTCGTCTTAAGGCTTTCGGCTCGGATTGATTTACTGGGTTAGCCATTGATAACATGATCAATATTTTCTTCAGCTACGCTGTTGAGCCAAACTGAAACTCATCTCCGTCAAGGATATTATTTTTCCATCCACTGTTATCATCCGTCTCGGAGTTTGTTTATTAAGGAGTTTCACAAAGTTATTAACTGAATAAAACATTATGGTCATAAAGCATATAAGAAATTATTTTCTTTTGGTTTACATCCGGGTCTGAATCCTGCAATAACTCTGAAATTACCATTGAACATACAATATGTTGCAGTTCATAGCATATGTGAGGTTTAATGCTTAGCGGTTAGTATCTGATTAATATCAAGTTTATGTTGATTGACAGTGACTGGTTGCAACGCTGGTCGTACCTTCTGTGATGCTTTTCTTTAACGAGTTAGTTTCATGTAATAATCGTCCACAATCGATCATATAAATTGAGCTGAAGCTGTGGGACAAATGTTTTGCATGCGTCACATCTCCACTAACTTATTCTACCTCTTTCTTCTGCATGTTTGTTACAAAATTGGCATAATAGGTTTGAGAATTCCCCTGGTGTGAGAAGACTTGTATCAAGTCGCGACAAGCAAGTTCTTGATGCAGCGTTATTTCACGAACGAATGGCATTGTGTCAATAATTGCGCCGTCATCATCATCACCATTAACATGTGGCAGCGGTCAAAACTGAACGACCTCTACAGTTGGATAAGCCAGATAGTTATATGGAGGCCGCCAAATTATTAAACAAATTCACAACATGTTCTCGTGGCACCAATGGGTTTCCGTAGAAATGAACTCTACAGCCTTGAAGACGGAATGATGAGATCGCATAGTATAGGACGTATGGAGATTTTATACAGTTAAAATTGCGTCCCGCCATCATTTCATATCGGGTCGGTATATTATTACATAGCTTTCTAAAGACATTGCGTTTCCCGAAATATGCCTGGCGGTAGGTATAGATTACTGAGCGTATATTGTGTCTTTGACGCATATAAACCTCTAAAATAAATTGTCTCACAACATTTGTCTGCATAATTGGTCGGTTTGGAATACTGTGGGCTATGAACGATGAAAAGTTGCATGCATAGAATTGTGAGTTTGTCGGTTTGTACCAGGTACTATATAAGAGCAATGTCCGCTTGAATAGTCACAGGAACAATATCAATTAATTCGTGAACAAATGCCATTAATTTGACTTCATTGCATATTCAGTTGAAATAGGATTGGCGCTCCGCAAAATATAGTACATTAACATAAATTCTACTGTTTAATAAGTATAATGCTACTCATTATTTTCAAGTTTTAATATGTGCCAATGAATAATTTAATCTATTAACCTCCAATCGCTTTGACTTAGATAGAAAGTATCTGGCTATGGGCCTTTTCGTCATTTGTGCTAATAACGTACACCGGTGACATCATACTTGACAATAGTGTTATTTACATTCCCCACCCCATATTAACAGCATGACTACTGTTTAATTCAGGGCATCGCTACTTTTGGCGGTGGTCTCACTGCAGGGTTTCCTTTTCATTTATTCACAAAGGCACTTGGGGGATAATGAAACCTGAAGCTTAACCTATCACATATTGTCAATGCATGAAGCTAGTGAAGCAAATATGAATTTACCAGCAAACAAGGACATTATATATGTTTTATATTCATGTATGTTCCAATGTTGATAGCAAACAGCTGAAGCTATCTATTAAATTGTTGAATGAGCCAATAGCTACCGAGTCTACTTTGACTGTGTTTTTTTCCTGTGCCTAAGCTAAATGCAATGACATTCAGGGAAATTATGATGCAAATGATCCGGATACTTTAAAATTTGTTCCCAACTGATGCGATCAACTCAACCATATACATTCGCTAGTCGTTCTGATTTGCTGCTACAAAGTATTCATATTGGGACCGTAGTTAAATATACTGCTAGTATTTTCCGAATAGGATAATTTCAAGTATGGAACACGAGTCAGTACATAAGATTTGCTAATGTGCAGTTCATTAGATTCATGGAATTGGATACATTATATTTGGCTAAATTGGGCACATTCTTTCGCGGTAATTGGGGTTCATTGGGCACACCTGTACTGATAATCACACATGAGAGCAACTATTAGGTCCGAAATAACAATGTCTTACAAATGGTTATTTGTGTATTTACACAGTGTAAATTCCGGTGATGGTAGGACAGCACGCTTCGAAATGCACATTAAGGCAACCATTTAAACAGATGGGATGAAAGGCGAATGATGCATAAATGGGGTGTAGACAGGAAGGTGTGAATGATCAATTTATGTACGAACGCAAAGAGGCATTCATTGAAGGGGCCACCAAATGCTTCATTCCCTCGTATTTGTTTTGGGTTCTCATAGCCTGTATTTCAGCAGTCTATATCCTCTGTCACTTAGCACATAAAACAATTATTAACTTTTGCCGTTCCTCGCAATTTAAGTGTCAAACAAATCAAGCACACTGAGTATCATTATAACCCATTTGCGAATATACTATCTGTGATATAACTAATATATTCATCACCTGCACAGCCTTCTGCCGTGTTAACTCGTGCTGACTGATAATCTAGGACCGTAAATATAATATTCGAAACACGATGACCATTTGCTGTTATGAAACGTACGCATGTTGCTAGCTTTCTATTCCTTACTAGGGCTTAGTATGGGTTGGCTATGGAGAGGATCACACGGTGCAATTAATTTACTGCAGAACGGTCACAAACATTATTCAAGTTGTATCATGTTTATAGTCCATCGTTGCACAACAGTTCTGTTGTAGCTTGAAAACCATATAACTGACTGTGACGAATGACCTAATGTCTCTAGCTCCTCTCCTTGGAAGTAATTACCAGGTAAGTAAACATATTATCAGGCTACCATTTCGCTCGTCTTTCTTTTGACATAAAAGTTATACTGATAAAGTAAAATTAATATCCATGAAGGTGCCAACTAAATGACATACAGATTAATTTTGTATTGTAGAACCATATGCCAAGTTAAATGATATGGTTGCGGTATGTGGATATTTGCGGATTAATTTTGGAAAAAGATTACAATTCTATAACTCTGTTTTCACAGCCATTCATTGGCAGTTTGTAGAATTGTACCGTTATCTGTGAGTTAACTACTGACTTCGAAAGATCTGTTAGTTGTGACGTGGCAGGTTGCATGCGTATTACACATGTATAAATTGATTGCTGGTATATAAGCGCAGTATAAACAACACAAGCTCCTGCATGTTACGTGTTTGCAGGTTTTTTTTTTGCAAATCCGTAATATGCTCTTTTTAGCTCAATAATCCCATCATGTGTTAACACGTAGTCAAGCTGGACCCCGGTTCAATAATACATTACATAGTGTCAATTGTACCAAACGAAAGTCTATTTAAAAACATTATCAAGGGTGTAACGTATGGCTTTAACACAGCAAACGAGACTTCGTTGGTATCGTGTCCCGCTTATTGCTGCTTGTCTACAAATTATCTGCGGTCTGGTTGAGTAATTGCTTCAGACACTTACTAGGGTTCCGTTCTCTGGTAAATAACATATCAAACTATCAATCCGCCCTTGAACAGAATCTTTCCTCTTCATAGCATACATTGGTAATAAAGCCCGGATGATAGGACATAGATGAAACATATCGGGCAGTCTACTGATACTATTAGGGGCTGACATCTGCTAATGAGTGCCAAGAAGGATGCGTATGGTCTAGTAATCGGTTTATCAAGAGCATTAGCCGAATAATCCCCTCTTTCAACCGCGGTATAAAAGTGCACACCATTCAAGTATTCCATGCAATCTGTTGATTACTACTTCCGTTCATATATGCGCCCTTAAGAAATTCCCATTAATCTCATAACACCCAAGTGTTTATCTATCAATGGATCATACCTTATATGTGACGTGCTGTTTTATCAATGCATCATTCCTTATATTTGACGTGTTGGTCTGTCTAGTTGTCATTCATAAAATATAGTATCTATATAGTATACCTTATATTTGACGTGTTTTTTGTACATGTGTATCTTATCTCACATTAGACGTGTCGTTTTATGTAGGTATATTACCTTTTACTTGACGGGCCGTTCTACCAATGTGCCTTACCTTATATTTGAAGTGTTTTTCTACCAATATTTATCACATTTTATTTTCCGTGCTGGTCTATCAATGAATCTTACCTTATATTTGAAGTTTTTGTCTATTAATGTATCGTACCTTATATTTGACGTGAAGTTTTATCAATGTATCATTCCTGATATTTTACGTGTTGGTCTGTTTAGTTTTCATTCATTAAATATAGTATCTATATAGTATACCTTATATTTGACGTGTTGTTTTACGTGTGTATCGTATCTCGCATTTGACGTGTTGTTTTATGTACGTATATTACCTTTAACTTGACGGGCCGTTCTACCAATACCAGTTAAACTCTGCAGATGGTTTGTGCCACAAAACCAACAAAAATTCTGTGCAAACCACATCCAGAGAAAAAAGCAATTGCGACAAATAAAAACACAACATAGTATGTGAAAAGAAAATCACAACATAGTATGTAAAAAGAAAATCATCAAAAGTAATCGAAATCTACATCAATATCAAATCCAACAGATATCATCATTAAAACAGTGGAAGCAAAGACCATCTTAAAGTGGCATAAGAATGTCAGGTGTCCGCATCACTATGCTAGATGGAAATGGAGGCGATTCACCAGCTGGCAGTGAATCTGCAAGGTGTTGTCTGGGGAAGATATAGCTTTGGATGCAGGGATCGTGTGTTGTTCGCAGGGTCTTGGAAAACGCGATGGGAAATATTCCACAATCGCTGCCGTTGGTCTGACTGTGAACATTCATCACAGCAATTGTTAAATCTTCTGCACGGTACAGTTTGAGGGCTTCCGACACAAAGAGTTATATACGCCAACAGTATAGATATATATATATATATATATATATATATATATATATATATATATATATATATATATATATATATATATATATATATATATATATATATATATATATATATATATATATATATATATATATATATATATATATATATATATATATATATATATATATATATATATATATATATATATATATATATATGTAGATAGACGAGTTAGTTGCCTCTCTTGTTAAATGTTTGTTGATATTACCATCTTACTGGCATTTGGTCATTATTTACAGCGGAAAAGAGATGTGACAGTAGATGCATGACGCCGAACGCTATAAATATATTTATATATATATATATATATATATATATATATATAGATATATATATATATATATATATATATATATATATATATATATATATATATATATATATACTATCTCATATATATATATATACATATATGTATAAATAGATCGATATATATATATATATTTATATATATAAATGTATATATATATATATAAATATATATATATATGCATATATATATATATATTTATATCTATATATATATATATATATATAATATATATATATATAAATATATATATATAGGCTGACGATTACAACAATTCATAGACCACCCTTTCGTAGACGAATGCTTTTAATGCATTTTTACTGTCATTATTTTTTTTAATAATTATTTAATGATCACATGGAGAAGTGTACTTCATTACAACTTTGCGTTTACTATTGAGCGCTGATTAATTATGAATGGATATTTTCATGATTTCAACAGGGATATGTGTATAACAATAACGAAATGGAAAACCAAGGCACAACATACTTACTTGTTAAGTCTTCACAGTCCTCAGACAGGGGCTAATGGTTTCTGAAAGTAAGATACTACCTCGGCTTTTAATATGTGGCATGAAATCTTGTCCTCTTGCAATCAAATGTCTTTGCTATCCATCAATTAACATGATCAAACGCGCAGTTTGTGTTGCACTCTGTGGGCATCGCCTCAAATGATCCCCTCTCTCTCACCAACCTAGTCGAAGTTAACACATATAAGCAGGTGGTTAAGATTGTTTGTAAGTGCTGAAAGGCAATATAAGTGTTTCAATAATGAGCGTATGATGTCATATGCAGGTGATGGCATTTGCGTGGGTCGTTCTAAAGATTTTATGCTAATTCAGCATGTTTTCCAACTGTCTCATTACAAATCCTGAACCGACACCAATTGATATTAACCTCGAAATCGCTACCCAAGCATTTATGAAAATCGTCAGCAGTAAAATAATGTCGCCGCATAGATTGCATGGCTGGTTTTGTTCATCCTACAAACTCGCGTTCGTTGTATTGTTTTCTAATAAGCTGTATTAGCGATCATACACAGGCATAAGTGACATCGATTGAATGGCTAACAGTAATGTTATTTTGATTGCTGTACGCACATATGTAGTCAAACGTAACCTTTAAGCGGTAAGATAGGCGTACTACCAATTCGCATTATATGCCGATCACGATGTCAGATTCCTTTTTTGGATAGTATTTGATTCATGCCATGAATAATTCGTCCATTTATGATAAACCCGAATGTTACTTCAGCTTGTGATGAGCACGACATGATTCGCTCGTCAATTTGTGGTAAGCCCGAATATGTAAATACATAGCGTTAATGTACGATCGATTCCAATCTCACAAGGACGCCAGTTTACTACAAGCATTAACAACACGCTGGCAGTTTGCTTTCACTGCCCGCATAAAGAAGACATTAAGCGGAATGACGCGCTATTGAGGAGAGCAGTTAAAACGCAGTAATACGTTGGTTTTACGTGTCATTTACATAATGCCAGGCATATACATATAAACGTCACTGTAGTGGCACGTGATAGTTGAATGGCGTCTGTGCTAAACATCACAACGTCTTGGCAAGCCATATAGTGCATAGTGTGGTATCCACTGAGTTTTAAGTTCAGCTCAATTAGTTTGATGCATGCAGCAAACACCATAGTTGTATTTGCATGATGCATAGAACAACGTCACCGAACGTGTCAGCGACAGCAACATTAAAATCCGGCACACAGAGTAGTATCAATTGCTCGTGCGTCACAAGATGTAGAGAGGAAGGGAATGGGCAATGTGACGCAAGATAAGTACCATGTAAAGAATAACCATCTCCTGGCACGTTTGTCTAATTCCTTATATTTTTCAATTAAGAGAGCGTTTGCAATATGCTGTAACATTTCGGGTTAATTAGATTAGGATCAGATACCCTCCAGTCGTCGAGACAGCCGTATATAATTGCCGTTACTACTAGTCTGGCCATCATAGTCGGTTGTTTCTCTTAGAAATCCAAAATGCTCAGCTCAAACTGTTTTAACGCAGTGCGCGGGAATCGATAAACCAGTCATTGTAATATGCATTTACTTTTTAAAGCACTGCGAACGATGCTTTTGTTATTAATTGCGGTTTTGATGTTCAAACGTGATAACGTCACGAAATACAACTAGGTTAGTGATGCCAACTTTTTTCTGTTGCCAGGCGATTTCACTGTATTTTAAGAAGATACATTTTCCATAACATCTCCTAAATTATTCCAGATTAGGCATAAAACAAATGGGCAGCCAGATTGGTGTGCCGCTGATTCCTTATTACTGCCTCAGTGAGTATTACGTAACCTCATTGAGAATGCGTACTGCCAATTCAACCATAACGAATGACAGTCACACTATTGCTGAATTGACAGTCACTAAGCTGCAATAATGACTGGCCTCATTCGGAGAACACGATAGAAGGTTCATCCTATTAGTCATCACTCCGCAGGGTGTTCTCTATCTACATCGGGATAGTTAATATACCAGAGGACTGTAGTTCTACTTCACATAGCAAATTAATTGAAAGAAAGGCTTCTATTAGCATTTGTCGGTCCCGCGAAAAGATTGTCTTGTAGCAGAGCACTTCGCTTACTTCGTTGTTGACATGAGTGCAAGAGCAATGTGAGGCATTATAAATGCATTCTAATGCCTACTCAATCTCCGGTTATGTTTTTAATATATTTTTCTTTAAAGTCCAAGAGCGTTGACCCTTGATGCAATTTGCAGTTAATCGTATCAGGGCACTCAAGAACTCTTGATAGCTTTTGGGAGCTCTGATAATACCCACGTGGGTCCGTTGGGTAATGTTTCCAATGTTGAGATCAGAATGAGTAATGCGGCCGGGTGATCTGCTCATCGAGATTCGGGATGTGTTTCGCATGCAGCAGTGAGCATAGGAGCTAGGTTGCCGACGCCGATATATCAAACCATCTATATAAATTTAGCGACTCGGCGCTCTGACACTTGATGACCGCCATTTTGGAAAATAATGGGTCGCGTGATTTCCCGTGTTTTCCCGCCGCCTCACCCGCATTCCCTCCCAGGTAAGCTTGCGAAGCACTTGGACGCACTTTGAATACAATCAGTTTTATCTTATCCTGTTCAGACGCAGGAAGTAATAGTCGTCGATCGGTCACGTCATTCTGATCATGCGCGATGTACGTGGTCTTGAACTTGAAAAAAACCATGTTGCTATGTTTCGGACTTTCTACCGCTTCCAAATTTATCAAACCATAACTAATTACCATGGATGAAATCCTCCGCCACAAAGGGATATAATTGTCCGTTAACATCATTGCATTCTAGAACTCCATCACTTGGGTATGTTTGGTGTTTGGTAGGTGTCTGAATCGATCTCAAAATTGGTTCATTTTCAAACAGAATAAGACGTCCACTCAGACATCTTGTAGAGCTATCTCTTGATATGATTTGCCCTGGAATGAAGGAGGAAGGTTCTGTCCTCACAGAGTCATTTGGGTCGCGACTAACAATTTATACATGCGTTGTATTATTTTGCTCTGTTGATCTAGTTCAACATATGAAAATACTCACAACCGATTCCTCCTCTAGCTCCCCTGCTTAAATAACAACAGTTGGTTTGCGACACAGCCAAATGACAAAAATACGGGACAGCAGCGCCGCGTCCCACTGCCATGTCTCTTAACCGACTGTATCGCCGTTGTGATCCAGAAGCACGGACTTGAAGCATTCCGGCGTTCCCAGGTACAAAATGTGCCTAGTATGGCTCGTTTTGGTTTGCCGCACATCACTGAACAGTGCGTTGCGTACATGCGTGTTGAAGTTGTTGGACATTTTGGGCAGGGCTTGTTGTTGTATGCTACAGATATAAGCACGCAGTAATCCAGTTGGAGCCAGGTACCGGGTTTCTCGGGTACCGCGTGAACCCCCGTGTCGAATTAATTCATATCTGTTGGAAAATGGCAACGCAGTTTCAAGACAATCACAAAAACTGTAAAAAACACTGACGCTTATTTTGGCGGTATCCAAGCTACATATATTCATTCGGTGATTGAGAAAACAACATTGAGTGTAATCAGGTGCATTACAAACAAATGGCTTAAACAATTTCTAACAAATTATACACCATAGTGATGTAACTATGGTGTTATTTATGCATTAGTTGAAAAGGAGATTATATCTTATTCTGGATAACTCTTTTTCAAAGAACACATGTTTTCATTCCTAGAGCAAATTAAGTCATGTTTTTGAACCTACATATCCGTAGGTTGAGTAGGTGTATGCGTATCCGCCTGTTAGTTCTAACGTGTGGCTCAAATATGGTCACATATCTTTACTAGAAGCGTGGGAAGTAGAAACCGACAAGGCTCAGGCATAAGTGTCGCACGCTCTGGTATAGCGTTGAGAGTCAGAATATCCGTTAGACTCAAGTCACGACGAAGGTAAATCATCAAAAAAGTTTGTTTTGCTCATTCCCAAGTTGAAATATATAATCGACGTAACTAGATGAACTCATACTATAGCCGCTAATTAGACGTTGTGTATGCTAATCACAATGGTTAAGGCAATATATATCAAGGATTGCCATCGTCTAGACTGGCAATGCAATTGCAACTCATTTCATAAACAATCACATTGTACTGGCTAAAGTCACTATTTGTCTAAAGTGATCTGTCATTGGGGAGTGAATTCTATGTTATATGTTCCGCCAAATACGAACAAATGAGTTTATTGTTCGCCAATCAATTTTTGTCTCCTCATCGCTTTAATCATGTGTCCTTACCCCAGTACCTCTTCAGGCATTTGAAACTCCACACATCTTGCAGTTTTTCAAATTTCAATAAATGTTCACGCGTTATGAAATTAACACAACCCCGATAAATAGCGTAGTTCGATTATTCAACTTCATTGAGAATGCGATGACAGGTGATTTGTGTTGAAGGTTACTTTGAACTGCCTAATGTTGCCAGTACTAAAATGCTCAATATCGCTGATAACATCGAGAACCTAATCCCGACAGCGGGGGATGAGATTAACTATTTAGTATGGTCCGTCACGGCATGACAAGTATTATTCATGGCGGATAACGCACATGATCCTTATTGAATTTTCGCCTGTCTAAACCACCCCCACCCTCCTCCCACTCCACCTCCAAACCCAGGCCTCAGAGGGCCCGAATGGGGGCGTCGGGAATTCGCAGACAGTGAATAATGATCGGTTTTCTGCCTGATGTGATACAACACATCATTTCTTGAATGGGATTATCACGGAATCATATCTAAACCATATATATATACTAATCAATATCAAATGGGCGTGAGTCATTAAATGCAAAATGTCATGTGCTAGTTATAACTCAAAACATGTGGTAGTATAATGATGATCATTATACAATACGTAACGTACCGTGTAGTGATCACGTGGAAAAGTGTACTCCATAAACAGAACAAGAAGCCGCTCTCATGTCATAATGTGCTTCAATACTCGTTCATTACATCAACTTTGCGTTTTATATTGAGCGCTGATAAATTATGAAAGGATATTTTCATGATTTCAACAGGGATATGCGTATAACAAGAACAAATTAAAAAACCAAGGAACAAAATACTTTAGTGTTCACAGTCCTCAGACATGGATTGATGGTTTCTCAAAGTTAAATACTACCTCGGCTTTTATTATGTTGCATGCAATCTTGTCCTCTTGCAATCAAATCTATTTGCTATCCATCAATTAACATGATCAAACACGCAGTTTGTATTGAACCCTGTGGGTATCGCCTCAAATGATCCCCTCTGTATCACCTACCTAGTCGAAGATAACACACATAAGAAGGTGGTTAAGATGTTTTGTAAGTGCTGAAAGGCAATATTAGTGTTGCGATAGTGAGCGTATGACGTCATATGCAGGTGATGGTATTTGCGTTCTAAAATTCTGTGCTAATTCAACATGTCTTCAAACTGTCTCATTACAAAACCTTAACCGACACCAACAAATATAAAACCTAAGCTTTTGTGAAAATCATCATCAATCAAAATAACACCGCATAATATTGCATGGCTGCGATACGTCTGGTTTTATAATTCTACAGACTCGCTTTCGTTGTATTGCTCTATAATGAGCTGTTTTGGCTTTCATACACAGGCATATGTGACATCGTTGGAATGACTGACCGTAATGGACCTGACGATTCGGGGATTGGTCAGTTATTATTACTATGTTGATTGCTGTACACATATATGTAGGCAAATGTAACCTATGAGCGGCAAGATAAGCATACTACCAATTCGCCTAAGATGCCGATCGTTATGTCGGGTTGCAATTTTGGAGAAAATGTGATTCATGCCAAGAATAATTCGTCCATTTTTAGTAAACCCAACATGAATGTAACTTCATTTTGTGATAAGCAAGACATGATTCTCACGTCCATTAGTGGTAAACCCCAGTGAGTTAAGACATAACGTTAATGTACGGTCGATTCCAATCCAACACGGACGTCAGTTTACTACATGCATTAACAACGCGCCGTCAGTCTGCTTTCACTGCCCGAATCAAGAAGACATTAGCGGAATGACGCGCTGTTACGGAAAGCAGTTAAAACGTAGTATCACCTCGGTTGAACAATGGTAGTTTGGCATTATAGGGCCTCTTCCTTAAAACGCGTCATTACCTTATGTCAAACATAAACATATAAACGTCACTGACAATGGCACCTGATAGTAAAATAGCGTCTATGCAAAACAACACAAGATGTTGGTGATCCATATTGCGCATATTTTTGTGTCCACAGAGTTATAGATTAAAGCTGTATTAATTTGATGCATGCAGCTAACACAATAGTTGTAGCTGCTTGATGCATAGAACAACGTCACTTAAGGTGTCAGTGACAGCAACATTAGAAGCCAGCACTCAGGGGAGTATCGATTGCGTCACTAGATGTAGAGAGGAAGGGAATGGGCAAAGTGACATAAGATAAATTCCATATAAACGACCAACCACCTCCAGTGACGTTCGCTTATATTCCTCATATCTTACAATTCAGAGAGCGTTAGCATTTGGTGCAATATGCTGTAACTTGTATAAATGTTGCGGGTTGATTCGATCCGATATGGATCAGATACCCTCCAGTCACCGAGACAGCTGTATATCATTGCTGTTACTACTAGTCTGGCCGTCATGGTCGGTTGATTCCCTAAACATCCAGGGACTGTTTGAAACGCTCAATTCAAAATGTATTCACGCAATGCGCGGTAATCGATGGACTTGTCAGTGAAATATTCAATTACCGTTGAAAGCACTGCGAGCGATGCTTTTGATACAAAATGAGGTTTTGATGTTCAAATGTGATAACGTCACGACATACAACTAGGGCAGAGAAGCCAATGTTTTTTTTCTGTTGCCAGGTGGTTTCTCTGAATTTTATGAAGATAAATATTCCATATCATATCCAAAATTATTGCCGAATTTGCATGCAACAAATGGCCAGTCAGATTGGTATGCCGCTGATTCCTTATTATTGCCTCAGTTTGTTTTACCGTCACCTTATTGAGAATGCGTACTGCCAATTCAACCAGAAAATAGACACAATGCATCTGAAAGACAGCCACCCTATTGGTGAATTGACAGTCGCTTAGCTGCAATAATGTCTTGCCTCATTCGGAGAACACCAGAGAAGGCTCATCCGACTAGTCACCATATAGTTAATTTACCAACTGACTGTGGTTCCAATTGAAATAGAAAGCTAATTAAACGACAGGCTTCTGTTGGCCAAGATTGTACCGATTGTATTCGAAAAGCTTGTACCGTAGCAGTGCACTACATTTACTAGGAGAGCACTACATTTTTGAACACCCTATCTCCGAAAAACGAAATAAATACTGTAACTACTACGGTCAGCTATTTATGGCTTTATATTACGATGATAAGAATAGATCGGTTTAAATATTAGAAATTTGTAACAGCATTATACAATTCCAGATCAAATGATTGCACACCAGTTCCAGTGTTGAATGTCACCTAGATTTTATGTTTATAGCATGGACAGATATCCTATTCATCCAGGTGTCACCAGCGTCATTCGACTCAGATGCTAGTAATCTCCAAATTGAATGTGTCAGTGCATTGTTAATAGTCGGGTTTGGACCGTATATGGCTTCCATATAAGAGTCAACCGAAGGGTCATTTTAATTAGCTAGATGGCAAATTACTGAATGTAACTCATTTACATTGTGTTTATTGACCGCACGCTTTATGCCTCAAAGTTTGGCAAGTGACAACGCTGAAACATTTTTTTCGTACCTTTGCTGTCAGAACTCTGCTAAATTGTTTTCCAATTCATTTCGGTTCGCCAACCGTCACAATGTGACAGCCATCGCTAATAGCGGATACGACCTATGAATCATTTGGACTTCATGCATTTTCTCTCTTTTAATACGGCGAGCGTGAATGTTAATCGTCACGTCAATAAGGAATTTGCTGACACATAATGCATATCAGTCTGCTGCTCGGAGGATATTTGTCTGGATCAATGCGTCAAAATTGTTGCCTTACAGATTTCCTCGAATTGCAAAACGTCCAGATCGTATTAAGAGCATATACATATGAGTCATTAATACAAGTGATTCCCTTTTGGTAATATCACATAAGATATGCATTATAATAATGTAAGTAAGTTGCTAACTCTATGACGGACTGAGTCACAATCATTGGGAATCGTAATATTAGAGTTGCGTCGCTTGTTATGAATGACGAGATCATGCCAATTCTTTATAATTGATCACAGTCTTAATATTAAAGCTGTAGTAAACCTCCAATGGAAATCAACTTCGTTGTGAACGATAACCAAGTACATTGACTTGTGTACCAGTCCGGTATTGATTTGAGCCGATATTGAACTAGTGAGCGAGACGACAGTGTCGTGTTATTAACCGGTATGTGGACGATGGGTTATGGGGTGTGCATGGGTGGTGGTGAAGTTGGCAGGTGGCACGTACATCACTCGTGGATCTAGACTCAGGGGCTCACGTTATGATATGGGGAGGGTGTGTTGTCATGCTGTTGTCATGTGGGGATCCTTAAAGAGAAGACGCAGGTGCTCTTTTAGCCACGACTTGGAACACCACCCCCCCACCCCCCCAACCCCACCGGATCCCTGTTATCACGATTGTAGACGATCAACTCAAGGTTGTGGATAACTTCTGTTGCATCGGATGCCTGATCGCGCAATGCGTTATGGGTGAACGGCTGAAATGAAGGTAAATTGTTTCCCCTGGAGCGCATGAAACAACAGATCCGTAAATATTATCTACAGTTGCTGTTATAAGCACTTATAACAATACTTTTAATATGAAATGTTTGACAATTTACCAATACTTCAATGACACCAAGTTCTGAGGCTTGGTGTGATCTTCCGTGTACTTCATTTCTATGTTCTGTTCCCTGATGATTACCCATTATATTCAGAACATATATTGTCTTACACATAGCCAAGGCTAAGTGTAAGAACATACTGTAATGTCTCCCGAACGAATCTGGTGTTTTTGCATTGCTGATTACATATAATTTCCTCTGTCAGTCGGATAGTCAAACGTCAATTAATCTATGAAATATAATTGCCAGCGGTGCAGTAGCTAAATTGATAGCAGCTCAGCTGTTAATAAGACTTGCGGAAAACCCGGGACAATGGTCAACTTATGAGTTATGAAGCAGCAGTGTAATGCAAAGCTAGCACCGAATAGCTAATATACCAACGGAATGTGTACTTACTTTGAGACAATAATCAAATCACAAACTGATGTTGTCATTTCCGTATTATCCCATGGGTGAGTTAACAACTAACAGCGTATGTGAACACCCTAAAGGCAAATGACAATATTTATTTTTGCTACCATAATCGTCCGCAATATGGAAATAGATGTTGTGGTAATTTGTCAATGAAAAGCTCGTTGTTTAATTGAATGAAGCGACTCAGCCGGGGACAAGTAATAACACATCCTTGTATTGGGCTATTGTGAGATTTGGTGCAGTATTATATGCTTCCAAATCAAATGTTTTCGCATCTGTTCCAAATTTAGAAATTCAGCAGTCATGATTTAAGGCTTGTGGATATAGCATCAACAAGTGTGAAGAGTCTTGTTTGTCCAGGTGTCACCAGTGTCATTCAACTCAGCTGCAGACATACGCATCAACAGACGAAGGTCATCATACATCACATGTCTGATCTAGGGTTCCGACCTATTCACAACCCATCAAATAAAAGTATCGGTGGATTGTTTAACTGAATTTGAATCGCTTAATTGGAGTTGAAGATCACTGTGACGAGCATTCATTGGTTATAACGGAGGTCGGATCCCAATAGCAGCGGATCGGAATTTTTTTTAAATTTGTTTTTTGTCCGTCGGCTGTCACCACCTGACAGCATTTGCGCAAAGTTTACAACTCCTATGACAGCTGTTGTGTTCACAACTTACACTGTTGGAAACATCGCTAGAGGCGATATTTGCATTGATCCTGGCGTTGCAGATGCTTCAATTATCTTTATTCGGGTTGCGCAGCGCCTAGATTATGCCAAGAACAAACGCATACCAACCACTGTCAAACTGGCGAAGTTATAACGCACAACATGCCATTTATGTCAACTTTGTAGCCATGACGTCAAATTGCAAAACGTACCAATGCTTGCATGCCATAAAGTATAACAATCTGGCTCATCTATATATCGTTTATTACATATGGATGGATATTTACCTTGATGTCAGTACGGATATGTAAATAGCAAGTATAATCACTTCTAGATGAATAAGCCTTCTGACTCATCTAATGAACCAACACATGATGCTATTCAGCGATCATAACTTGATTAGCTTATTCAATCCTCACACATATGTTGACAGCTAGATAGGCCGTCGGATTGTTACATGTACCGCACAGCGTGTGTTTTACCTTGAATGACAGCATCCACGTTATCTCGGTAGCGTAGTTCACATGGTTGTCAAATGATCTGTTTCTTGTTAAAGCCACAAGAGTAACTACACAGTCTAGAGTGTGGAAACGTATCGACTGTGTGCGGGTTGCACCTTGCGACCCGCGGGGCAAATGGTTCTGGTCAAAACACTCACTCAAAGAAAGGAGAAAGACATAGCATTTGTTGGTATTGGACTGTGTTTATGTCCAAGCAAGGGCCTATATGACATTGGTTGAGTGACAGATTCTATGCAACGTGATACTTCTGGTTATTCACATGGTATCCTTCTTCATCAATCAATAATGCTATTGTGATCGATGCATGCATGTTTTAAAGGCTGTTAGTTAAGAATACTACAAAGTCGACATGAACCCTTTTAGGGTATATCATAGATGTTATGAATGAAGCGCCAACATGTGATAAACCACAAGTAAATTTGAAGTAGAATTTAAATGTATTCACAGCATAAACAAAAGGCCCTTTCGAGTCTTGCTTGGACGTTATTTTACTACATGAACTCATAACTCCCTATCATGTGCTTCCGTTCACTGCAGGTTTTTAAACTGTGCAAGTGATAAAGACAATTGAGTTAAGACACGCTGTTATTACTATTCTGTCTGCACCATGGTAGTTTGGCATATTTATCTTTAACATGTCATGCTGTAGCGTTCTATTTTGCGTATGTACATACATTTCAATGGCACCGACACTTGTACATGACGTAGTATTCTCCGCAAAACAATGTGAAATATTGGTTTTTCATTACAGAGTGCTAACCATAATACAATGTCACCGCAAGCGTAGTTGATTTATCGCATACCACAACCTAATCATCGGCCAGCCTCTGCCACCAGGGAGATATATGTCGGATGTGCAAGATGCGTGGGACAGCCTTACTAAATGCTTCCTAACTAAAGTAATAGTTAGTGTAGTGAGGCGTTAGAGCTGCTACAAAACATGGTCAAATATGGAATTGGGTGCGCATTGTGTGTATTTGTTTGATCCAGGGGCACGGTGAACTTCCAAATATTATTCTAGGTGCACATCACATAAGTCGTACATATACATTGTAGCGGCAGGCAACGTTAATCTTATGCTAATTGTGCTGGGATAAAAGGCGCTAAACATAGAACCAAAAGGTATGTTAGCATCGGCCCATGTTATCAGTTGAGGAAGATATCACAAAGTCTATAACATGAGTGAGGCCAGTGGTCTTTTGAACATGATGCAGGCTTGTCTCCATGAGTCACTAAGTATTTTAGAGATGCACGAACTGCGATTGTTGTTTAACTTATCATACGTCAAGGAACAAATGGTTTATTGTTCTTTTGATGTTAAAATAGATTTACCCAGCGGCACTGGACAGTTTGCGCATAATTCGTACTTGCCCAGTAAACTAAGTAATATTTTACTTTTGAAATGTTAAGAAGTTACCCATCAGAAGCGCTGCTTCAATGTTGATCTCATCGGTAATATCTTTCTGACCTTAACCGAACTGCGTAGCGCTGAGGGTAAGCAGTGATGATTTATTCAGTAGAGTCAAAACAGCTGGCCTTGATATGCTGTTGGCTGGACCTCCTTTTATCGTTTGAGCGCAATAACATAGGTTTGTTTGGGTACAAAAGCTAGCATCCAGATTCCAGATGTGGGAGGTCCAATTATGCTGCTACTTGATTAGAGCAAACATATGGTCAAGGGGTTAAAGTTGATAAAATAATGTGTGGTTGCTAGTTTGTCTAAATGCCATTGCCTATTACATCAACCTGCAATGACCGTACCAGAAGCGTGTGTATCTGGGCAGAGAGATAAGATAAGATAAGAAATGTTTTATTCAGAGAAGCTTAAGGGACAAAGCACAAGTCTGACGACGATCTTTGATAAGCACGCATAACATTGAGAGAGGCTTGTAGATATATTCTTTCGGTAGGATGTGCGTCAATGTCATTATACCTTTAATCTATTACCTTTTGGAAACTACGGTTTTGCCATCCGCGTTTTTCGTAAATCTCAGTGCCTTAATGAGAGCGTTACTTCAGATATATGGACACCACTTATAACATTAGATACCAAGGCCGGAAAGCGTATATTTGCCAAAGTTTCATAGAGGTTTATGTGAATTCATCCCCCCAACATCTATTGCAACGGTTGACTCACTGTAAACTCAATCGAAAGTTCACAAAGCAAATGGATCCCTCGTGATTATTAATCGTAATGCTGACAGCCATAGGTAAGAACAAAAAACGTAGAAGGCGATCCAATCGTGGATTGTGTTTCTGTATGTCACTTGATCATGCCATTCATGACCAGTTCGCAATTAACCAATAACTGACTTTCTGTATGACAACATCAATCACTTACCAGATTTTAAGTTGATTAACGTAGAACAAGAACTACACAGAGTATAATGTTTATATATTTCTTTTAACCATGCCAGAAATGGTCTGTTAGCAAAACGGATCGACTTCAATTAGGCATGCAATGTTGCTCACTCATAAAGCTTTGCAACGTTGCAGTCTCAGAAACATTAGGAGCATTGCATAATCAATTTAAATCTAGGTCTGATGCAGCTTCAATATATACAAATGTCTCGAACCTCGGTAAGAGCTATTTAAAGACGTAACTACACGAAATTTAACAATTTTTTTTATTTAGGTTATGTGATTATGCAAATGAATACTCAGCTGTAGATGGTCAGTCAACATAAATAAAGAACCAACACCAAGCGCATGGCATGAGATACAAATACTATTTAGAAGGATTTAATTATTCCACAATTGTTCCATATCCTACCTGTGGTTTGGTTTGCAACCTGCCGACTGGAAGACAAATCGATGTCCAGATGCAAAAGTATTAATAACAAAACCTTGGCCACATCCCATGCCATGCAACTGACATAGGTTAATGTGATTGGACAGCTCTGACCTATTGGCCGTATGATTGTTAATTACAATATGCGTCCAGATAAATTAGCGGCTGAGATTAATACTGTTAGCCCTATTAGGTCTCACCAAACCATCTATGCAAATATCTTTGATGTGGAACATAAACTGTTAACAATGCAATTATTTAATACCATGTTTTTGATACCGTTAATAGATGCATTACTGAACATTTCTCCCAGTGATGTAATTTGATTGCTGCCATTTAGGCAAACATAACTTGTTTGTCTAGCATTCGTCGTTCTGGACCATTACGCTATTCTATGTTGGATAGAATTATAGTTTTGACATGTGGCGCCGCTCACCTCGGGAAACAACCTTATTCCGTCAGTAACGAAGCCATATAATCTGCAATCAATGGTTTGAATAAAACAATGATTCGCCAATGGCACTCGGTATAAAGCAATATTCATTTTAACCTCATAAATGAAAACTCCCGCAGCGTTAGTTGTAAGGGCAAATGAACCCCTGCGAGTCTAGATTTCCAAAGCAATCAACATTCATAAAGATGGCGGCGCACTGTTAGAGTTACGTCTGATTATGCAACATTAAGTGCCAACCAATTTGTTGGGAATCAGGGTGCATACGACAGTGCATAATCATCTGGTTATATTATCATTGCTAATACAACATTCGTGATAGTTCGAATTTGCATTCGATATAAGCTTATCTTGCATAACCAATGTTCTCAGACCATTCATGTACGTGGTTTTCTTTATGCATAGCAATTATGTAACCACCTCTACAAATAATACCATAATTAAAACATAGAAAATGCATGTTTTATCGCAAATCGGTAAAAGGGCTGGGTAGACCACAAAAAACCATGCTGTTCCTTTCTATCGTTCAGGAACAAAGCCATATACTACATAGTTGTCGCCGTGCTTGTGGATAACCCTGCCATCATATATGAACAGCCTTGTTAGCGATGATATTTATAGCAACGTTGGTGCTTTACATACATATCTCGCATCCTTCTTTTTGCAAACATGATCAGCGAATTTGTTTTGCCACCTGTCAAATTTATCACCTGCATAAAGTTAGACTTAGTCTTTCTGTCTTTCTTTCTTTCAATTGTTTCCTTTTTTCCCCTCTCTAATCTTTATTATCTCTTATTATAATGGCCGCCGTGATTTGTAATAGATCAGACGCTTAAAAGCAGATCATAAGTATTCCTAGTTAAATCAGGATAGCATGCATTATTTAATTTCTATCTGCCGTAATTTCTATCTGGTAATTGTTGGTGTCTGCCTGCTCCCAGAATGGTGCATCGTTAAAGGTAACCAACATCTTCTAGAGACCACAATTTAACCCACAGGCTGTTGATTGTAGGATAATAACATGTCAATCATGTCGCAAGCAACCGGCTTTGTGCTAAATGATCAAAAGCTCACATGCAAATCGAATAAGATGCAACCAGTACGATTGCCAATGCTGCTATGACAAGAAATCAAATCATGTTTTATCAGGCAAATTTACATGAACGTGTACATACAATTGACAGACCGCAATAAACCACGTTTATCACCACAAGACCGCCAACTTATGAACGCCACTGCTGAATACCTTGCTTAATAAACTGTTAGTACTTACAACACATTGATTAACTGACTGGTACTAAGATAATTGTTTCATTGAGCGTGCTGCTGGAAGTAAACATTTTGATAATTCAGATATTTGCAAATATACCTTTGTACTGCCAACAGACATATGGCATCATTTGCAACAGAGCAAAAAATATCTGCGCATATGCTATCGCTGGTAATACGCAGCTAAACAACACAACATTATAAATATCATATAAATACAAAATATCATGCAATTACTGAACCAACAAGTATTGCTTCAAAGCGTTGTTCCAATCTTACGTGTATAATGTTTTCAAGCTAATACTAAGCTTCAAGTAATTTTTTATTGTCTATAATAACGTGTAATATGTGACTCGTTTTTTCAGTTTTTGTTTCTCCCCATATGTCTTTTACATGAAGCGGAATATTTATCAAAACATTTTCAGATCAGAATCCACGCCTACTTTAATATGTGGATGATGTTGTATACGTTGATCAAGATCATCGTCGCATCATCTTTCGCATCATCGAAACTTTGTCGTGAATCTAATTTTATCACCTTATTTTCTTTCAGTGTCCCAGAGCACTCCTTGTAGTTATGTTGCATGTATGATAGCTACGTTTGAGAGGTTATACATGTGTAGCTACAAACTAGGGCAAAGTAAACAGATTGAACGTTGTATGAGTAATAAATATACCAATGCACTCCTTAGTATTGTACAACGTTTTGACACTAATATATCAAAAAGCGCGTTGTATTGTAGCAACTTGGTTTTATGCCAATGTTTTTATCCAGAACGACGATCTCCATTAACCTAGAAAAGCAACGTCAAGCAGAAAGTGAATTTGTGCTAAAACCCAATACCTCTGTTCAATTGATCACGACCAATTGCTTGCCACCGGAAATCTTATGAATCCCTAATAGAATATGTCTTGCCATGCTGATGTAAATTTTGAATAACAACATTCGGAATGTCGAGAATTTGTATACGATACTGATTTCATCAATGCATCTCTATTCCTTAGTCTTGCGAAGGACTTACCGTTGAATAGTCTTTGCTCTCGCATTCAACCTGACAAAATACGCGTCAGGTTCCACACGATCCATTCTGAAGAATGGAACCGACCTGAATGCCAATACAGACCACTTATTTACATTAATGTGGCTACGTTGCTCTTTATTCGGTGTCCGCGTTAATAGTTTTGTCCACCTCATGATGCAGTAAAGGGACATGTGTGACAAACATATGTGAAGCGCATATGTGCAACGGTATTTTATTTCCTTGCATCGGTTTACTGATGTATGCATTCTAAAGAGTGGGTTTTGTTGCATTCATTCGTAGAAACAGCACTGGCCAGCAATCAGTCAGGTGTCTTTTCATCCTGTCAAGTAATTTGTTTTTTCCGAGGCTAGCTGTGGCATCAAAACTGTCACTTACGTGGTAGAATGCGCTCGTCACCCAAAGATGCGATGATCAAACATATATATTTCGAGGGTTAAAAAATGACATCGACAGCAACACTGTGGTAACAGCTGATGGGCTAAGTATGAAGGTACATTTACTGTAGCGACGACATTCCACTGCATTGTTTTCGCAATAGACCGCCTCACTTGCAACCACAAATTGATAGCTCCATCAACTTGTCAGCATCAAATATGCAGTAAACCGTATACCCATTTCCCTTTTCCTTCATAATCACCATATATCCTCGGTACTAGCAAGGTCGCTGCCCGTAAGCCACCTGTTAATGACAACATACGTTCTTGTTTGTCGTCTTCACACCAGATGAAAGTTGCATGTAAAACAATGGTATTGTATACAATACCTTCTGCCTGCAACAATACAACAGTTTCAGCGAAACGCAATATGTGCAGTCAGATAACAACTGGTGCGGCGGGAAGTTTTGATTTCTCACTTTCATTTATCAAATACCATGGGCTTTAGTCAAACTATGCTTGGATCTGGTATTCGAACCAATTACTACTACCACCGAAAATGAATTCCACATTAACGTTTCTCTTTTTCGTCTCACATTTTGTTCGTCAGAGGTATTCAAGCGTATTGTATAAGGCGGAAACATTATTTAAGACTTGGACACTCACTACAGACAATGTTTTGAGGTGTTTTTATTATGACATTATTCCGGGGATGCATCTTGCCAGCTCCGTCATTTTACGTGACGTTTATTTTGCATACGTTTAGCTGGTGTTGACTGCTCATTAGTATTAATATGTAAATATGACGATTAGTTTTATATCAATATCAATACAACAGATGTTCATGTGGTGAAGACAAAATACATGTGTTGCGGTCTAAAGATGCATCCACTGTCTCATATTTGCGAGAATTAACAATTCAACCTTTATAAAACGATTCACATATTACAACTGCGAGTAGCGACTACGTAGACAGGCATATAAATGCCGATTAGGTTTGCTCTGCCTGCCTTCATTGACTGGCAGATGCGAAGCCTAAATGCAGTACGAAGCAAGCATACAGAGCGAGTTTTCATTCAAGCTTTTCCTGTTCAACGCTATACGACCTTGATATAAACGCTATTATTTGCAATGGTGGGGTCATGATGCGCTTACAAACAGCATTCAATTTTTTTTTGTGAGTTAGTCAGCCGGTGTTATGCATCATCATACTAATACTAGCCAGTACGATGGGAAACCAATAGATATGCTAATTTACTCAGGAACAAACTTATATTGTAATACAATGGTTGTTGATGTTGTAAGCCCGACATTATATTACACATTTCTACAGGGTGCGTGATAAGTATTAGCCATTGAGTTGCGTTATGTGTACCTTTAAGGTCGCGGGTAATGTTACAGTTTAAATTAGCTGCACTTTGTTAAAATTGCTTAGCTGATATATCACTGTTATAAAAGACACTCGATCGTTAGTACATGCATTATAATTGTTTTTGGGAAACAATTATTTTGCTAAATTAACTGAATGAGAGCGTATTTCTGGCTAACTAAATAAATAAAGTCTCACATCAGATACTTATCACCTCGTTCAAAACCACCTTAGGCTTAGTGCTTAGTGTAGGCATGGGAGGAATATATTGTGTTGCTTCGAATAGAAAGCAACTCGTTAATTTATTTGTTTCCCAATCGGTTATGTTTATTCGTCCTTCTGCGTTAATACAGCAGTTTTAAACTATAACAATTAACCGTAAATGGTTTTGTTAGCCTTGATTAAAGCATAACATCGTCGCAATTACGAAATGCTGCATGTATGCGTTGTGCATCGTAGCATTCCTGTCCCGCTTCACAGAGGTCACATTATTGGTTTTTAACGGTGCGCGGGTTGTCATAATTAAATAATAGGTACGTGGAATCATCGTTGTGGACGTTCACTGATAATTCGCTCGATTGCTCGATTATGGCTCTCTTTTCGCGACTGCACACATCGATCCAGCTGAATTGCCATTGCTGTCGTCAAAAGACCTTTTATCTGCATTATTTATCAGCGTGATTGTGAACATTTTCACCTTTGCATGAGATGTTATAGCAAAGAAAATACACATAACCACATCCATCCTTTACAATGAGATCAGGCATATTTCGCTCAGTTGGGAATACTGAAAACTAATAAACCAGGACATGTCTTGGCGAATGAATGTCTCGTAACTTGACGAGCCCTGAATGTCGTGTATTACTATAATACCAGCTTTTTAACAGAAGTCATTCGCCACCCTATGCTAGTTGGTAGCATGACTATAATTCATTATCACCCAGCCACACGGATATATTGATGTAGGCATTTACTGTTTCTGGTTTGTTAAGTATCACATTTTCCATCTGAAAAGCTATCCATGCGTAATTTGACCCATAACTCGGAATTAAATTAGCCTTGCTGTGCAACAAGCGTCATTTATTATTAGGATATCATTTCAGTCATATATAAAGATAACCATATCAAATATTTTCTGTGCTTAACAATTAACAATCCGCTTAAAGATCATGACAATTGGGCCTACTGCGGTGACAAAAGTTGGATATTGATCTGCATGCTGATTATGACATCAATTAGTGCTGGCACCCAATGAACGCAACTGCTAAAATTGAGTACCAAACTCTATATATAATAGATAGTTATGGGGAGATTATTTAGTAAAATATGTTGTTAAGATAGAATAAACGGAAACGTATTTTAACTTGTGCAAATTGCTCACCGGCCACCAACAGTTAGAATGCCTTCTTTGAGAAGAGAATGCAATTATTCCTGAAATTAGTAATTGCACCACTGCAAAAAAGTCAATGAAAAAACATTTTGTTACTTCATCCCTGTAATATGGCGCAAGGGACATTAGTTGGGTATTATGTCATTGCCGACCATACGTATGTCAGATGTATACTGGTGGCAATATCATCATATGGTGTACTGGGTACTTTGTTTCTGTTGTAATGATTTGCATGGCGTATCGACTAGTCTGCGTCCCAGACTCCAGGGGTTCCGCTACGTTTCTCGCCCTACGTTTCTCGCCATTAGACCAATTAATCTTCAAAGACAAATCGACTCAAAAGTACCCGAGAGTGACCGAGATACGCACACGGTTCTATGTGATTGGATGGATATTGTAGTGGTCTGCGTCCAATGAGAACCATTTAATGTGGGATGCCTTCAAATTGACACCACCACAAGCGCGATACGCTTAGCTTATAGTATGTCTCCTAGGACCTGTAGAAGTGTGCGAGACTAACTTGATGACAGTAACATGTAAACAGCGCCCGCAGCCATCAGGCTAGGGGGGACCTTGACTACGTATCGACATTCAAACATCTTTTATCAAACCAGGCGTTGAACGAGAAATTGCTAGTTTATATATTTGTTTTTGGAAATTACCGACGACAGTATAGTTCATATGAAAACAATGTAAATACGGTTGCTACTAAAATACCTAAAATGTGCCTTTGTGGTTTTCGAATACAATCCAAGATATTGTGTGTAAAATATTGTTTTACTAAGTACATGCCCAATAGTTTGGACATAATTTTCTGAGGGGAATTATTAATATTATTGTTTGAGGGGATTGATAGCGATTATAAATCATGTACAACGTGACCTGGACCAATAGGTTACAATCGCGTGGTGACTGGCATTTAAAGTGAGCTTGGACGTGAGCTGCTTGTTGTTACGCTTTACACAATATATCACAATAACTTAAAGTAACCATGCGACAATTATATGAGTATATGTGTTCCTACACCTGTCGTGGGTATTAATCACATACCGAGTAGCATTTAATCGAATAAGTTGCTTCGCAAACTCAGCTTTTCAATTTTTTTAATGCTTTAATCGTCTGTCGCAGCGATAACGTTATATAGTTTTAGACGTGAATGTTAGAATTGTATGCTTTGTATTATTGTATATGGCCCTGCATATGCTTTGTATTATAGCATCAGGCCCAGAAAATTGTTTTTGCAAAACATCCTTCTTATCTAGTATTTACAGAAACAGCATCAAAGCCATGGTAATGTTGTAAGCGTGTACCTTTCAATTCAGTATGAAAGGCTTGTGCTCGTAGCAGACTGGATATTTGATTAGTTTTTGAACGATTTACTGTTCGGTATTGCTATGAATGGAGAGAGACGGTGGTTCATGGATGTATGGAAAGGAGATGTAAAACTGAATTATTTCGTGTGTCACGTATCTCGTTTGTGGGAATAAATGAATGGACATAAAAGTTATGCGTTGAAAACAAAATGTAAAACTACGTACATGTGTGATTATTCTTTACCTACTTATTCCAATTATGAGCGTGCTGCAGTTGCGATTTATTTTGCTGTATTGGACAGTTACTCTCTAGATCCAGCATTTTTTAAAGCTATAGATAACTTCCCCAAGACTTGTGGAAACTAATTGCGTATATTTCAGTTGTAGTGTCGATGAAATTCCGTCGATTGGTGATACGTTCGGTGCATTAGTCATGTGGAGCTCTTGCAGCAAGGATACATGAATGAATGAGCCGTTCGTCTCGAATCTATAAATGCATGAGTGTATTCTGGGGTAATTCTTAAGAGAACAGGTAAATGTACCTATAAAAAGGGAAGGTTCCTTTTATCATCATTTGTTGGAGCACCGAATGCTTACAGGCACTCATTTTTGTTATTCTTTCAAGAACTGAGCGAAAATGAAAGTCTCGTGAAATGGCAAATATGAAAAAGATGCTAATGTCACATATCAAATGCTTCTTACATAGAGCTGCACATCGTCCAAACTATCGGAGCTGGCTTTGGCATGGACGGAATATGTTGCGCTGTTTCCCACAATAATAAATTCGTAATTTACATAGCTATATCGGATTATGTATATTCGACTTGCTGTTGTGTTATAGCGGTTGGAAAACGTACTTTTACCTTTATGACCTGGAGTTAGCCATAATACAAGAGGAACAGATGATGGGCGTGCCGTAAAAATAATGCCATATTCCATTATGCATATCCCACCTGATCTCGCTTTGTAGACTTTTAACATTTATAGCAACAGCAGCGACTAAGCACAGTGCTGCTTGTCGGACTCGTTGCTAGCTAGAACAATAAATCACTATATTACTACGTTTTCGATTATCCCCGCTTCATCAATGTACTGCTTTTTTTGTGGGAGAGCTAAATTTATGCAAACTGCTATGAGATATTGTGACACGGCGAAAACTCTCATTTTGTATGACTTTGTGAATGTCCGTTACTATGCTTGATGACATGGAACGTTAAGTGACATCTGGTGACAAATGGAAAAAGTAGACCCGGATATTCAAACGCTGAATAAATGACATCACTACTGGCGCTGAAAAGGATGTTAACTCTACTGATAATTGTCCCATATATTTCTCTTCTGATTTCTCGAATTTACGCCAAACGCCTCAAACAATTATGTTGGCGAAAAATTATACTTGCATGTCAGGATATGTCATTCATTAGAGACATTACATAGACGCCAAGACTGAACTAATGTTAACCATACTATAGAATTTGAATATCACTTTGCTCATCGTATTAATCGAAACATTACCATTTCAAATATTAAATATGCTTCAGAATTTGCAAGCCAATGTATGATATGTGCATTTCATGTTAACATGCATAACAAGCAGTTCAATAATTACATTTGGTCCAATTACGAAAACACAAGATGATATGCTTGCTAATTTTGTAAATTATTAGTGTTTGTGCCTCACGAACTCAGTTCTCACAGTTTAATCGATCTCACCTTAACGAATTACTGCTATATTTGAATAACGAACGCAATATTAATGTCGCACATACATTTGATCGGTGCAAATCCACATTATTAATTCAAATACATGCTTTTTGAACTCGAATTGCCGACTCGCGTCTACAACATTGACTACTCCCCATTGCAAAAGGAACCCGGGCATCAGAAGTGAATGTGATTACATCCGAACTTAAATCATTGATGTATTATTGATACACATTAAGCAAAACACTGTGCTTTAAGGAGTTGGGTGCAGAATAACATGATTTAAGCTTATGGCGAGAAGAGTGAGTTAGGATGGCAGCGGGAAATCTCCCCGACAATGACATAGATCATACTCCTGCTAGTTATATGCCACAAGTAACATTTTGTCCTTGCAGAGCATTAGTTCATCGCCTACCAGACCAATCTTCATGTTATATCCACATTTTTGGTAATATATAGAAATGGGGGCACTTTTTCTCAGATGTGATTATTTGCAGGTCGTATCACAACTCATATTATTTTGAAAATCGTTCACAAGGCATTGTGTTTAAATGATAGGTTCGCTCGCATTAAGTCGCTATTAATGCTTAGAGCGCATGATTCCGCTCAACTGTCATTAATATTCACGCCCTGGTTGACTTATAGTTAAAGCTGTTTATTACACTAAAGCGCGCCACACATGTCCTATTGTCTATGTTGAAAACAATGGGCCACAGAAGTTTCTCTCTCGGAACGGACTCACTCTAGGAGTACAACACACACACACACACACACACACACACACACACACACACACACACACACACACACACACACACACACACACACACACACACACACACACACACACACACACACACACACACACACACACACACACACACACACACACACACACACACACACACACACACACACACTCATTTTTGCCTTATTGTGGATGACGGCAAAACATTTTTTTTTAAAAACACGTTATGTTATATGCAGATTCGACATGATAGAGTTAAATCGGTCATTCTCCATTAATCAACTCGTTCGCAGCGTTTAATACAAATGACTACACTTGCTCGATGACAATGGTTGATTTATTTTGCTAATCCCGTTTTCGACTTCGCTGCTCAAAATATGATTTTCCGTTGTTATTCGCATATATTGACCATGTGCAGCATACGGAAATCATGGGTTTCGTCTATTACACAGAAACCTCCAATGTAATGTACGGCATATAATCACTTTGTCGGAAATGAGCAAACGACAGTACTAGGTTATATTATAATACACTGTCATGAGTTTTATTATGTAGGTTTTGAAGTTTTGGCATCGCTTAAATGGTTGGTAATTGGCTGAACGACTAAATGTATTGAAAGAGCGGTTCAGCATTGCGCAGTAGATTGACCATCTGCTTTGTTGCATGAATAGTGGTTTCAAACGCTGTTTGACATTAATGAAGAGTTACGCCGACCATGCAACTGTAATTGATTCTTTAATCCTTAACTGTACAGAGGGGCAGCCTTAAACGTCACCGCTGTACATCTTTTATGTAACACGGACAGTTTTAAATGAGTGGTGGTATAGTTGTTCCCCTTATGCAAATCACAAGCAGTACAATCAACCAATTAGTTGTTCAGCTATCTGCAATTTGTATATCGGTCCTGATATCAATCTGGTATCAGAACTCTTTACGCAGGCGCTTATGGTTTTTTTCTTTTACTTTCCTTTGAATGAGGAGCTAGCATAAATGAACTGGGCCATGAATATCGAAAATATACGCTGCAAGGTCACTCATGACAGATAGCGAGTAAAACAGACCATCGTATCGTTAGGACGCCCGCTACCTCGAGCTGGTGAGCATAATCAGCAGGCATTATGAATTGTTATGTCGTAGATCACTTATCAGTGTCCAATTAGTGGTCTATGGTACATTGACCAGATCCGTCCATTGAAGGGGACGTATATAAAGTGAAACCATTTCATGGGAAATTGATTCAATTTGCTTTTAGAATGCCTTTATAGTTGTGACCTCCATGACTCGAGTAATTGTGTTATGAGTAGCCGCTGCTCGTCAAATGTTGTCCAGTCGCGCCTCGCCGACTGGCACATCATAATATATGTGAGTATAGACTAACGTCACATAAACCACACAATATATTTGATTAATTATAATGATTTTTAGATCAATATGAATATAAGCAGTAGTTTCTCCATATATGTCGCGAATTAACTTGTTGTTGCTTTCATTATGAGTTTGTTTCGCCAGAAAGTTAATAAGAGGCTGTTTTACCGCGGCATGATTCACAGTAATGATGACAATGAGCTAGCAAGCACGATGAAGAGCCAATAGATATGCTAATACAATCAGTACGATACATAGATGGGTACACAAATTATTGTTGTTATGATTGACCAGACGTAAGTCTAGATATTTCTACAGGGTACGTGACAGCAGTAGTGAGCGAGTAATGTGATATATTGCCCCTTGTTCGAGCTGGGTTATGGGTACCTTAAATGTCGTGGGTAAGATTATTGTTGGTTCTTAAATGGGCATCTACCCTGACTCTGTGAATGTAGCCTTGGTTACAAACGCATCGGTGTATGACATACACTGTGACTCTTCTTTGGCACTTTTATGTAGACAAGGAAAAAAAGATACGTGTTTCAAAGTAAAATATTGAGATGAATTGAGCGAAAATGAAAATCTGGCAAGCATAAAAATGGGCTATAGTTTTGTTATCAAATGCTTCCTACCTGCCACAGCACATTGTCCAAACAATCAAAAGTTGTGTGCTTAGCTCGGGCATAGGAGGGATATGTTGCGCTGTTTCCCACAGTTAGCATACCGTCTCAGATGACATATATCTATCAATAGTAGAATGTATAATAGACTTGCTGTATTGATAAAGCTGGGAAAGTCCGCTACTATTAAGCGTTGATTACTTCTTAGTTTTACGAATCGTGATTTGACGCACAATGTTGCAATATGCGCTATGTAAATAACGAGTTTGGATTCTTCCACCCCATTTCTCGGAATGCTTTGATTGACATTACAAGTGCAGCTGCACGAGCGGCTTACCTGGTTACTTAGTTATAAGGCTGCCCGGTGTGCCATTTGTGCTTATCAATGGAAGTTATAATCGTTTCAATTTAAAGTCAACTTCGGGATTAAAACGTCGTACCCTTTTTCCCAAGTTAAGGTACTGTGCGAATGTTCGTGTATTTTATCGCTTAGCCTGACCTCTTAATTTCTAAGCTAGTGAATGACAATAGAGTGTAGATAAGTGAGTCTGATAGCCATTTTTATGATTGTCTTTATTCATTTCTTTCACACTCTTGGGTCTGAACGAGGTACATGCTGCTCCATTATAACTTAGGTTATAATCATGTTTTTGAACTCTAATGTTTTCGCGCCACTTCTGGTAAATAATGCCTCTCATGTGGTGACTACATGGCGTTCCCTCTTTATTATCATCTTATCAGCGATATCCAGGCTCGTGGGGGCAAGAAAGTAATTATATTTAACTAGCGATGTAATAGAAAATTAAACACATATAACCTGCGTCTGCTACATGCATATCAAGTATTTTTTGAGAATGCTGAATTTATCCAGAACATTGAACCAGGATTGGTTGCAGCTAATGGATATCTTTTATTTTGTTGAGCCCTGTATGTCTTATTAAAAGGCTGCTTTTGTAATGGTGTAGGCATTTATCAACATTATTCAATAAATACTCAACCACGGTAATATTTTGATGCATCTTTTTTGGTGTAATTTGGAAACTACCCTTGCAAAATGACGTTGTCGCAAGATTTTAACTTC
The DNA here is from genome assembly GCA_034190875.2 of Urechis unicinctus. Lineage (NCBI taxonomy): Eukaryota > Metazoa > Annelida > Polychaeta > Xenopneusta > Urechidae > Urechis > Urechis unicinctus. Next base: position 14,034,611 of record CM067346.1, read on the forward strand.
GTTTAAATAAGTAGTGCCTCGCATTTACGCCAATCCGCAAACAATCATGTCAGCGAAATCACCTTGTATTGATAGGATATGTCATTCGTTAGAGACACTAATCAGACACGCAAGTCTGAACTAACTTAACCATGCTGACTAATATTAGTGATTGTGCCCAGCACATTCAGCTCTTATAGTTTAATCGATCCCATCTTAACGAAATACAGCTGGGATTGTGTACTAAGCGCAATATAACCTTAACTCAACAGATAACCGATTGTTCTGATGAGAGTCGCAATTATTTATATCAAAGATGTCGGAACAAAAGTGTTTTTACTCAGACAAATTGCTAACTACCGTTGAATAAAAAATAGGAGGAAATATTCACAAAAAGAACCCGTACATGAGAAGTGAATGAGAGGACTCCCGAAATCGGTGCTTGAACTATTTAAAATATTATTGATGATGCACATGGGAGCACAAGAAATTATTTACAGAATTGGTCACCGAATAACATAATTTTTGTTTGTGGCGAGAAAGGGCGAGGCGGGGTGGCATAGATGGCGATGAATAAAGACATTGGTAAATATGTCATTTCGTGTGAAAATGATAAATAAAATGATGTTGCACATAAGTCCACCGAATTGAGCTCTATCTAATATGGAACAAGATTGTAAAGCAAATTCTTAACATTGTAAATCACGATGCCAGCGCTGACAAATATCAAAGATAAGAATGTTTGCAGCAAGATGAACACAGCGAGGCGTACGATGAACAGACTAGGAGACCCAAGATACGTATTGTGTATAACCATAACCCATATCTATGCGTATATTACAGGGTTATATGTATGAAAATACCCCCATGAACAACCATTTTTTTCCATGCCTTATCTTTGCCGTAAACACACGGGCGAGCATGGTTCGTACAAGCTGGAATGACGCTGATTATAGTCTGTAATTATGCATATAAATATTAAATGACTGGGTTGCACATTCTCATACCCAACTCACCAAATCTAAAAGAACCAGACTATCCTTATAGCGAAAACCAATCATTCCGCACACTAGAACGCTACGGATGTAACAAATAATAAAGCACTTGACCTGCCGACCAAACAAAACGATCCAGGAAACACGTTTCTGAAGTTTATCAAAACATCCGCGTTCATTATGCGCAACGCAATACTGACACGATTCAGTCCTCGTAAATACTCAATAATTGCGCAATACTGACGAATTCGCCATTGAAATTAGCTGCTCACGATCGTGGGTGTCTCAACCAACAACAGAACGTAAGTCCGTATCATTCGTTAACTAGATGAATAGTTAGCGGATGCATCATAATATAAAAACGGTAAATTGTTAAAATATATCATAGTAATATGCGCTGTTTGTTGCGCTTTTCACTGTTTGCTTTTGAGATTTATAGAAGGTTCAGGTGGAGTGCATAGCAACACTCAGTCACGGTGATACAGTAAGCGGACAAATTCACATTGCGAATAGTCCAAGTCTAATGTCTTCAAACAAACGTTTTTCGTTCTTGCACAGTGGTAACAGTCAAATAGATATGCGATGCTTCCAGTGGTGTACACAGCACAGTTAAACAGGCCTCAGGAACGAGCTGCATAGCGACAAGGCTTCGTTTGGCCGCGGCAAATAAGCAACTAGTCGATATATACATAGCGTACCACACATCTCCGTATGTGACAGCATTGGTAATGTCACCTGGAAACCTTAAGCAATCGCGCCCGAGCCATTTTAACTCTGTTTATTCAGTAACGGATAGTGTCAGATTATCTCGATTGGTCAATTCAAACAGGAAATCGCAGCAACAGGAAACGTATGTTTGATATATGAGTGGCAGTGCACCGGGTGCATTGTTTTGGGTCAATATAAACACTGAGTTACTTAGCGGTCGATGCAAAAGCCTCTTCTAGCTATTCACCGAGTAGAATGCAGCCAAGTGACAGATCCTTATGCGAACCATCTGGGGTGCCTTTGAAGGTCAATGACAGTTTATATGCACGTTCCGCTGCACACGGAAGAATGTCATCGACGGCTCTGCTGCTGTCGTAATAGGGTTTGCTATGGTAACATGATGAAATGACATATAAATAACGTCACACAGGCGGGCGGTGGGTATAGGATGTTTGGCAAGCGCTACGATTGACAGCGAAAGGGTTAGTGTTAGAAAACATCTCAAAGGGAATTGTGTGGGTGTCCTCAATGTATATAAAACCGTTATGTAACATTTGTATGCACCCCCATTAAATAAGTGTAAAGCGCTGTATGAGAGTTTATACGATCATAGACGTACCCCACACGTAGAGGTGCTGGCTTGGCCCGGTGTTATTTGATTAATCACATGCTAGGTGATTGGATCTTAAATGATGAATCTGATTTCTGCGATTACAGCAACTGTCATGATAATGAGTATTGTGTCGACCATCAATACAGTTGACTATGTTAATCAGGTTTATAACCATCAATGGACATCGAAAATAGACACCCTCTTGAATTCAGTCAGGATTACCTCAATTTCATAACACATAATCCTCAGACAATTGTTTATTGAGACAGAAGTTAAACAATTATTTATCGGGAAATATTTGGAATCGTAACGAACGTTTATACCTTTATAGACTTAATGCGCAAATGCCAATAGATTTTACCTATCGGGTTTTGCCTTATAAAGATTTAATCCAATTATTGCATGCGCATGAAACAGACTTACACGACAGTAGTGTGAGATGGTAATTAAATATAACTACAAGAAGGCTTATGAGAAGTGTGATTCTATCTTCGCCAAACAGGTAAATATTTAGCAATAATATCTGGCACAAACATTTCAACAGACCTGACAGTCTGTCTATATGGTTAGAAGAGGAATACCTCTACAGCAGGGATTCTGAGTAATCGAATCTACGAATCTTGTCCCATTAATGCGTAGAGTCGAACAACATCTTTACCCCAGTGTGATGTTTTGCTGTATAGCAAACAAATAACTTATTCATATGATTTACATATGTTTAATGTGGAACTTACGGAAACGGAACCGAAAATAGCACCATCCAGCGAATGCTATTATAACAATTAAAGAGAAATCATTTATTTTGTAAACAATGCGGGTATATCACACCCAGTACACCTCAATAAAGAGGCAGATGCCATTCAATAATCTTGTTTCTTATCAAACGCTTGAAACGTAAGATACAATGACCTTGAATACACTCGCTACGTTGCAGGTGTCCATGAATATATCAATTGTCGTCCCAAATGTTGGTGTGATTTATATAGAGATGTTCATTTGCATCGTTCAATTTAGTAGTTACTTCCATTTTGGTATCATATGGATGTGTAAGATTTACTGCGGCTTTTGTTGATACATTTATCCCTTACTTCTACGTTTTTTATCCATCACGTTACGGAATCAGGCCGTAGAGTGAATAAACAATGTGGAATAGATTTGCTTACAATACCGAATATCACGTTTTATTGCTGGACCAAATCGCAACGCTGCATACAAAAAGGCCTGATATCCATTCAACATACCTGTCTGCAATGAAATTGCATCAGCCGGAGTGTGTAGTTTAACAATGCCGAGCTATGTAATATCGCCTTGGTTTTGGACTTATGGCTAGTTTTCAAAGCAAATTGCCTTAATAATGATCGATTCCTGCAATAAATCATTTGTTGGAAAATAAATGTATTGTTCCTTCATTTCCGACTCAACTAGATACATGACTGCGTGACTGTTCTGTCGGAAAAAATAAGAAAGACAGTACGGTTGTGCCAGAAAGTTTTCAGAAAAATGGGCAGATGATCATCGTGTTATCTTTTTCCCGTTGAAAAGAGCAGTGCTGCTTTCTTGGTGCAGACGCGCTGCTGGGTGAAATGGTTTTAATGCTTTTGCATAAGCATCAAAAAGCATTTAAAAAAATTATTTAGTGCAACCAAAACAATCAAACGACTTGAGTTTGGCAAATTAGAAATACGGGAACAGGGTAAGGGAGCCCGTCAAGATCTGGCGTAATAAATTTTTACTTAAAGTTTGATCTACTGTGATCGTTCTTATCCAGATAACTAAGATTGAGGGAGGAATATGCAGCAGTAGGCACAATAGTATTACAATCTTTGGGAAAATCATGTGCATGGCTGATTGATGCAATTTGTTGAGTTTGTTGCTCAACGTTGGTAAATATTCACTCAATTTCATTATCTTCCATATATCGTCTATCAGAAACGCAGAACAGTAATTCATGCTTTAAAGAAACCTTTAAAAGAGGATAACAATAGCTAAGTATTTTTTAACACTTAAATAGTGATTTATCTATTCTTTACAATGATGTAGAGTGTCGGATTAATGCTTTGGTTTGGTGCTTATTAGCTATGCTGTATATATTTGCGTTAATGAATTAGTTATGGGTTATAGAAAGTGCGATTGCAGGTCTGCTATTTCTTCCAGTAAGCATATCATATCTTGCGCTTAAGCAACGTTCACTTGTCCTACCAGATTTTCATTTTATTAGCGCCTACACTTTCTTAGTTTCGAGCATGTAGCGATAATACACATTTTGATTACTCACAAGCGAGCATTAGAATATCACTGACAAAATCGTACAACAGACTGAAAGGAATATGAAAATGAAGGACTGTGTACTTACAGCATTGTTCAACCTCCTTAAAACTGACCTAAGGTGAACATATTCAATGGTTCCCATCGAATCCTAATGCTTTAGCCGTCTGATTATTATAAATATCCATGCAGGTTAGCAAGAGACGTAATACTACGAAATATGTGCTGCTTTATTAGGTAGGTTCTAAATATCTATTAACGATAAAAGCCAACGCTAAATGTCCATCACTGGCTCCATAAATAAATTGCAGATAGGACGCCAGTTTACACTGGGCATTGCAAGACGCATTACAAATCCGAAACAAAGGGGCGTCTGGGTTGTTGATATAGTTTGATATATTATATTGTAGCCATTCTTAGTACCTGTTTAACATTTGCACGTTTTCCGTGTTAAAAGGAAGTAGCAATGATACCAATACAATGACAATTACAAAATAGCCCAGCCGGCGTTATGTTTGGAGCATTGGGGACATAGAACATTGAATTGTCATCTGAGCAGGTCCGCTGACACTACAGACTGTCTTTGTCAAAAAGTTATATATTTGTGGTAGCTATAAATCGGCGTTCTCGGACGCGTTTAGGGGATTTCCAAAACAGACTTGCCTTCGCCACACAACATAGTAGTGACAGTTAAATTTATATATCCACACATGTGCTACAAGTTGGTGTATAGTTTTTAAGTACATAAATTTAACCATTCTCCGGTTATATGGCAAAATGCATATTGGCAATGAACTTGGCATGAAATCTGTGAGAGTAAATCAACCGAAACAATATCTACGTGAGCCTTTTGTATGCTTCGATTTGTTAATTCATGCATCAACGATGCATCAACCATATCAAGATTGGTGAACTAATCCTAGTTTCTATTGAATCGACGTAAATCAACTCGTATTGCAAGTATCATGTTTAGTTAATATGCAAGGGTGGTCGGCGTTGTCGGCTGTTCGTAGGGTCTCATAAGACAAATGATTACAGGTATATATTAGTGAACGGTCGCATTGATCTTTGCGAAACAAAAGTGCTCTTGAATTAATCCTTGATGATTCGTAAGATCGAGGTTTGTCTATGCGCATATGAAATCAAGCCATTTGGTTTCAGCCTCATTTGCATTACTGAGGTGATATCCGACAGATAATTGATAGGGACCATGAGGGCGGCGCAGCATCCACTAAGCGGCAGCAGCCACTTGGCGCCATGCTCTGATGATAAATAATCACTTCTTCGCTGTGCCTGTATGCAGAGGTGCTATTAATAAGCTAGTGATATGATGATTGCCCTGCATCGATTAACACCGCAACGTTAACCGTACGTACTGCAACTTGTCTGGAGACAAGGAAAAAACGGTCTTGATCGCTCACTTCGAGGATGAAATCGCGAATTAGCTAAACAAAGAGGCATTAAGGCAATTATCGCACAATTACAGTTATATGTGGCTTTAGAGAAGGGACACAAGAGCATAGTACATGACATCCTTATAGGCGTACATCCGGGTATGACAATGATGGGATAGTGTAGCATAGAATTTATGAGGAGGTGGCTGTAATAAGCGCAACGACATGGTCGTCCCATAATGCAGGGTGTTACAGATGTCTAGTGTAAGGGGCTAGTGTATTATTAGTCTTATCACAAAATGATAAAAACGATTACTTCATAACGCAGTTTTTCAACCTCTGCATCAATCCTTACCTGGAATGACTGACTGCAATGTAAATTCTAATGCCATCAGGTATAAGGTAGCAAAAACTCGTTTCGACAAGGTAGAAAAATGCTATAACGCATGATGCAAAATCCTGTTGATTGCTACCGCATTCGATTTAACGAAAAATCGACATAATTGCAAACGCAATATATATATATATGATATATAGATGTTTATATATATATATATAAACTCCAATATATATATATATATATATTGTTATATATATATATATATATTTATTATATATATATATAGATATATATATATATATATATATATATATATATATATATATATATATATATATATATATATATATATATATATATATATATATATATATATATATATATATATATCTATATATATATATATATATATATATATATATATATATAATTGCAATGCTTATATGTATATATGCTATTTATTATATTTCTCATCGTGCTTATCATATGCTATTTTGGCCATTTTCCATCGTTATGGCCATTTACGGTGAGAAAACTGGTTGGTGAGCTGCATGTATTTGCAAAACGCCACGCCATTACTCACCTTCAGTTATAGATATACGCTCACTCTCTGTTAATTGACCAAATCCTCTCATCACATACAAAGATGTAGATATTAGTTCAACGGAGGATGCACGGTTCATCATTATGTATCTATAAAGGCAATTTCGAGTTTTATATAGTTTGGCTTTGCCCGATGACCTGATGAAACGATGCTTTCGGTTTGCGAAATACAATAAGCTGTTAATTCGGGCTGCGGCAGTAAATCCATTGTTGGATCCATATATTATAGAGCGGTTGAACAGTCATACTCGTGATGTTTCCGGCCCATTAGCTACAAGCATGTTTGCATTGATAATAATGTTGAAAAACAAGTTCCACACCCTTGAAGACAACTTTGGTTGCTTTTAAACAGATATCACATTATGGCCTTGTCATATTTTTTAGGCACAAAATAAAAGTCCAGTTGATTCAAAATAATCTCATCATATGCGCCAATGTGTTTCGTTTGTTTCTCGCTAAAGTGTTTACAAGTTGTTGAGGGAATTCATCATAGTCTACTTTTTTTCCTCTTGGTCACGCTGACCAAAATTTATTTTAATTATGTAAAATATAAAGATATAATAAGGCTGCGTATCACATTACAATGGCGTTCGTATTATCATTTATGGAATCAAGGAGTTGAATTTTGAGTCACAGTCACAATTTAAATACTGGATTGAACGAGGACAACGACTGAGGCGCGGCAAATGAAATGAGATACTGCCATGCATTCACATCTATAATCTTACCGTTAAACCGTTGATATAGCCTCCAATTTATTTTGTGTGAACGCTGGTGATCGTCGGGGATCGCCGGGAATCGGTGGAGAACGCTGGTCCGAAAAACAAGTTTTGAACATGCACAAAAGTTCTCACTGAGACCAGCGTTCTTCAACGTTTGATTTTAAACGCTGAAGAACGGTTAAGATAGCCTCCAATGAATTTTGTGCCGGTCGTTATAAAGCCGCATTATTTTGTTTCTTGGTATCGTAAAGGAGCCGTCACACCATGACATTCTGGTCAGCGTTTTATGACGTTTGAGGAAACGTTGGTAGTCGCCCATGGTCGTTGGGATAGCGCCAGAAGAGCGTTGCGTGAACGCAAGTGAACGTCGGTGATCGCCGGGAATCGGCGGAGAACGCTGGTCCGTATAAAAAGTTTTGAACATGCACAAAAGTTCTCACTTATATCAGCGTTCTTCAAGGTTTAATTTTAAACGCTGAAGAACGTTTAAGAACGTTCGTGGAACGTCTTGCTAACGTTCGCCAAGCGTTTCACGCGTTCGGCCAACGTTAGTCAGTCGTTACTCTAGCGTTACTTGGTTGTTACTAATCGTTTGCTTTGCAGCGAACGACTCACTGGCGACCTGTCAACGACCGCTGAACGGTCCCCTAGCGCAAGCAGCTTGTGACTTAAGTCAAACACACGTCATTTTGGCGTCCATTGAGCGTCTTTCGAGCGATTCCCGAACGTCCATGCATATGGGTATATAAACCGATGAAGCAATGTTCATTTGATTTAAGGCTACCGTAGAGACCTTCCTCATTGAGGTTTTGATGGTGTTTAGGGTCTTCAGGGGGTGTCACATGGTGCGTTACTTCTCGGATGTGCTCTTCCTCCTGGTGTTCTCCTTCGACCGAAGACATTACCAGTGAAAGAGGCTTTGCATTCTTCTTGCAGCGCTAGTAGCAGAAACCCCCATCCCACCCTTTTTTCGTCTTGGCGGCATGATGCTGACTGTTCAAACTCACAAGAACAACTGAATTCACTATGAAATTTCCAGCGTTTTGTACCCGTTCGATCGTAAGAATAACACGCCAGCAAGACGCTATTCTGTCGTTATTAACACGTTTGTCACACGCTCAACTCGCTCGTCTAACGTTGACAAATCGTTCGTCGCGCGCCAGTGGCACGTTAGCACACCGTAATGGTTTTCAGAGGTATCTTACTTGGTCGCTGTTACACGCTTCTCGTGCGTTAGACACACGCTAGTCATGCGTTAGGCACACATTAATCACACGCAAGATGTGTCATCCTCATTCTAGAACGCTCAAAAATTGAACGATTGAAATTTTCAGACAACGTTGACCAGAACGTCATGGTGTGACGGACCCATAAGAAATGTTACGGTAACAAACACCGCGAGCCTTAGTATGCTCGAGCGTTTTGCGTCCCGTATGAGTATTCGATTGAAAAGCAAAATCAAAGTCTTGCAGCGAATTTCACTGATATCGAAATTGCAAAGTCATCTATGCCTTTAATCAGTATGGGGAAATGGTATTAACAAATTTTGAAATCGAGGAGCTGACATCAGCCGCCAGGTTGAGTGACAATCAGTTGGCTAACAATAATGTTTATTTAAGAGAGCAGGCACGCAGAGGGACACAGTAGCACATCGTTATTGCGTTAGCGTTCGATAACCAAGGCCGGGGTAGATTTCCACTATAAACTGGGTGAATTAGGTTATTGCTTTCGACCTCCGCCGCGTGTTAACGGATGATTCAGGTTAGACATTGTGTCACTGACACAGTTTTGGAACACCACGGGGATAAAAGGTCACTGTACCTTTGAGCATAGACAAATCCGTTTTAAAACAGGGAGGAGTCTGGCGCGTGTCCCATAGTAACCCAATTTACATCACACTAAGAATAGTTTGATGCAAGTGAAGCCTCCGTGTTGTTTTGTCACAGTTTCTACCTTATTTCACACACCGAGTCCTCCTAATGATCGGCTTAAAGCTAGAATAACGTCGGATAAATCCTCGAGCAAGCAGAGGTTGACTAAGAATAAGCGACTCACCAAGACTCACTACCATTCTTCTCTATCTGAAAACCTAAAATTAGCATTTAAGACATTTCGGCGTATATTTATCCAATTCAATGTATAAAATAGCGTTTATTTCTTGCGGACTGGACTTGCGTTGGTTATCTAACGCTTCACTCTAGGCACAGGTGCAGTTGATTTGTAAAAGCCATTCATGAGAACATCTAGCTCGTTGCCACAGCAGTGTGAGGTCCACATAATGATACGTGACCGAGATGTATTAATGTAACGCTATAGATTAGCATACACTATACGGTCATTATTTGTGCATCCTATCACGATCATCTTTACTCTCCAATCGAAATGTTGAGCACGGCGTTTTCAGCAAAAGGCATGACGTTACAGAATGCCATGATATAATTTTGGCAAATGACAAAGCATCGCTCGACGTTATGTAATTAATATTAGTGCTAAGTAATACAATTAGACCATTAACGAAGCACATATGTGTTTTTTCTACGAACCAACACGAGGCATGAGGCTGATATTCAAACCTTTACTCCATTACTAGGATATTTCATTAAAGCGAACATAAGTCATGTATGAGTGGTTCACATTTTAGCTGCATTATCATATTCGAGACGTGAAATTTGTTCACTAGTTCAGATAATCGAAATGTTTTGAGCGTTTTGTGTAGGAATCAGAAATTGTATGATGCCTGCATGCGCAACCGATGAAGTGTGCCGCACCAAATATTACCTTTGCCACAGCTGACTCTGTCGCAGGAATAGATAGATAGCCACGGGATAGAACTGATGACCTACATTAGGTCAAAATCTAAAAGTTCTAGCCAAAATAAGACGATATTATAACTCGCCATTTAGACGCGCGCCATTGATCCTGTATAGAGACGAGGGCAGGGTCGAAGAAATCAACACACGAAGAAGTTCTTTGTGAGGGTTGGTTACACTGTCGGTGTCAGAAGCTTGAAAGCAAGCAATAAGTGGGAGCTCCGAAACGAAATCCACGAACAAAGAGACAAAACACCTGACTATAGTTGTTCAATAGGGCTAATTGAGAAGTTTCAGACCAAACATTTCAATTCGCAGCAACTTCACCATTATATTGATATCAAGACTGATATGATTCAAATGTTATATTCTGTTAGATACAAATCCGAAATAGTTTCAACAGTTAACTTCATTGTTGTGGTATTTCCTCACAAATATTAATGTATATCACCAGTGAATTGGATAATCCCGCTGTTGCAATGGCGTAGTTGTGGTCGCTTTATTTGACAAAGCAAACACCACAACAGCAGAACTTACTATATTGATATCCGCCGGTAAATATATCGGGGCTATGACATAAAGAATCAATTACTTTTTCTGTACGGATATCTTGTACTCAGTGCATAGCACCTTCTGCACAATTTTGAGCTATATGGCATGGTCACCTTAGTTCATTACCTATTCATCACACTGTTGTTGCCACTTTCTGTCGTACAGAGTAGATAGAAACGACCAGCATCTATCCCAGCTTATGATTAACTGAGTGAGCTTGTTCTATTTCTCTCTTGTATATTGCAGATGCAAACGAAAGATGTAGCGATTGATGGAATAAAGAGCCCCTCGTGGCTGTTTATTTGTGATGTGATAGCCGAAATTGCATTTAGAGGAACAAAGCTCCTCATCCATTGTCATTAGCCTAAGTTCACGCACGGTTAGATCCCATACATCATTGCAAACGAGCATAAAGCTAGCTACCAGAACGACAAAGCTTTCACAAGGACAAATGTACAGGGAAATAAAACAACATCCGAGCAGCTTCATACAAAGGAGCAAGTAAACCATCGTCGAATCACCCCACAAAAATAATCGTTTATTAAAAAGTGTTTTATGTTGTCAACATGTCTAATACAAAACTGTTACGAGACAATGGATAAGTGTAATAACGGTGCGGCTATTCACAGCGAGGTGAAACGGGCGATGCGGCTGTTTATGACCCTGCCAAAATAATGTGCTGGTAAAACCAAATAGGCAGATGCCGTTTCCTTATAGTGTCAGCAAGCGGCATGACATATTTCATGAATGTGAAATCACCGTCGCCTTCAAATAAATATCAAAAAGGATGAACGCGTTACATTCAAGGTCGGATTATGGTTAAGTACAGGCAATTACTCGGGCAAGGTCACTCAGTTGGCTGCAGCAGTTTCGCGATCTGGTAACCCTATATTCTATATCTATGTTTGTTTGGGGGACTTTTAGGCATGTATTCATCCACATGGCAAAATATAACTCCAGACAAGCATTTTCAATAATTGTGGAGAATATTGTAAAATGAACCTATGTAGGTACTGTACGCTTATTAGACCCAATGTATTCAGTTCCATACAAAACTCTTAGATATCACATTTCCCTGTACGCCTATGATGCTTGGTTTCCGCATGGCAACTTAACGAGCGTTTATAGTGAGACAAAGTGAGTGATTATCTTCCCACAAGACGTCTGTGTAGGAGTACAGCATAGTTATAGCGAGCAAACAACTATTGGACGATCAAAGGGTCTTGTTTGGACATTCCAAGGCAAATGAGCTTATCTGCGTTAACTGCACACAAAGACTGTTACCCGATGTAAAGACCAGCTGATGTCTCGAAGCCTAGCCTTCACACATGCATGCTCCGAGCAATCGCCCCGTGCGGGGACTTGAGTTATTATCACAGCCTTGCTGTCGTCGTCTCCTTGATTAACGTATGTCAAGTTAGAAAGTCCATATTTCACAGCCACAGCGCGCATTCATAGGCTCATAGTAAGAGCATTCTACAAGTAATAAAAACTGCTTCTCAGGTGTGCAACTGTGCCATTTAAATGAATACATCCTTCAAAGTCAGAACTATATCTATAGATATGGCTGAAAACGATATCAGGTCATGGAACTGCTGCAGCCTATTTTATTTTGGCTGAGGTCACCTTGCCCTGACTATCTTTATGCTTTAACAATAACCAGCTGTTGAATATGATGCGTTCATTCATTGGTATCTATTAGAAGGCGACGATGATTTGACATTCATGAAATCTGTCTTGCCGCCCGCTGACATTATCAAGAAGTGGCATCCCCTAATGAAGATTAACAAGCACGCTTGCAGTCTATAAATATAACTAATTCGATTGCGGTATATTTGCATCTGATTACTTTCCAGAGAACCTTGTAACTGTATTGCTGCCACTCTGCTTGGTCATTCTGATGGCTATCTTTGTTCTTGTTTGCAATGATGGATGGAATGTAACCATGCTTTAATTTAGGCTTACGACATTGGACGAGTAACTGCTAATCAGGAGACTTTGTTCCTCTAAATGCAATTTTGGCTTCGGTATAACATTAAAGTTATTCATCATCGAGAGGCGCAATGTGTTACGGTTGAAGGGCTAGAGCGTTTTATATTCCGCACCATATATACAAGGCTATACACATACATATCTCTGCAATCAATATCTGCTAGTAGTTTGAGAACGAATATCTACAATATCTAAAAGAGAAAGAGAACAAGCTTACATAATGATAATATAGACTATATATATATATATATATATATATATAATATTATGATATTATATTCTACATACATAGTATGAGAATAATGCAATGCATGTGTTATGACTATATATACTTTTACTATAGATGTCACGAGTATATTGTCTAATACTATGGATATAACCCAAAGCCTTTGAATCGAAAGGCGAAACAGTAAAATGTTGCACCACGACGACATGTTTTTTGCTTGATTAGTTCGAATTTAAGCCCCTATTTCGTCAATCTTTGCATGTAGTTTATATTTTCCTTTCCAATGATATTAGTATATTTTTCTCAATATAATTATATTCTCCTGTTCTTTAATCCTCAATTTTAAGTGGCCATGTAGTCTGCGTCCCAGACTCCAGGGGTTCCGCTACGCTTCTCGCCCTAGAGTCTACGACAGGACAAGGTCTTAAACTGGCGCGTCCGAATATTCATTAGACACGTTCGTTAATCTTCGTGACCAATCAACGCAAAGGTTGTGGCCCGGATTGACCTTAGTGGTGCGTGTCTGGCTCATGAAACTGGCTTGTGATATGCATCCTCGGTTTTATGTGACGTCATGGACATTGTAGTGGTCTGAATACATTGAATGTCTTTTGGAATTATGGGGCGTCTCAAAAGTTCAAATTGGCACCACAACAAGCGCTTTAATGCTTAGCTGCACGATAGTATGTTTACGTAATAGTCAGTTAAAAGAACCAGTCGTGTGTCTGCTTCTCTCGCCGACTGTGTGATTAACGGTGCCACCCAGCATAAAACTAAAAATCGGAGTGTTGTAGAATGTGTGCCCGGCTCATAATCATCACTCGGCCGGTTAGACAAGTTCTTCGGAACTTGTAGAACTGACCAATGAGAGACAACGACTCAAAAGTACCCGAGAGTGACTGAGAGACATGGCTTGTGATTGGAGCTTCCTAAATCTGGGATGCCCGTCCAGTTCAAGACATTAAGCCGGCCTAGACTGAAGACGTGACTATTGAATATCAGTAACATGTAAACAGCGCCAACAGCCTTCAGGCTAGGGGACCTTGACTAGTGGTCATGTATGATTTGCTTTTTTGATCCATGCTCTGCATAGTTCACGAATATTGTTAAGGAGCTTACTAGGTATTGCTACCTTAGAGTTTCTGACACTGACACATTAACGAGCTCTTAGGAAGAACTTTGCCCAAACGGCATGCGATGATAATCATTTTGCTCGAACTTTGTATCTGATGTATAATCCGTCTTACGAGTAGGCCATCAAGTCGACCGCTGACTAATTTGCACATTCCTGCCAAGCAGCCAGTTGAGGGAACAGTTAGATATTGTGCAGCTCAATTCCTCGATTGCCTGTAAGAAGTTATGACACCGCAATGTTGCTGTGTCCGGGTTTCAGACCTATGTACTGCCCATATAGACCGATGTATTACCAATGCAGGCCGTCATCATATCAGTCCATATTTTCATTGGTAATAGTTTGTTTGTGAATAAGATTGCCATCTTACCTATCACACACAGATATATTTCGTTATTCTGATCGAGTGAATAGATTGGACGTGCCAAATAACATAATGTGTTTCAAAAAGTGCAACACAAACATCATTGCCAACAATGGTTCATCATCAAGCGAGTATTTACTCTGCACTACTGTCCACATGTCGAAAACAGCTATTATTTGCATTGAAATCTACCCCTTGATATTTGCTATTACAAATACTGTCATATTCAGTATGGGGATGTGTGTCATGCTAGATATATCGCGAAATCTTTGAAAAACATATTAAGGTACAATGAGACTCACAATATGAGTTTGACCGTCTACTGTATGGAAACTATATTGTAACTGAGCGCTGCGATTTGTTCTATCTACACCTAATATCAATAATGGTGGAACGTCAAAAGCGTAGGCTAACTCGTTTTTATGACACGAAAAGCACTGTAGACCATAGTTTGCGGCCTCGAACCTCGGTCTGAATAGCCCAACTTATCCTGCCTATTATCATGATATATTATAACAATTTGCCGTTGTGGCATTGTGATTCATTCGCTGACCTACCATCAACGCATGCTACGGGTTAATGTTTTATTTTGGGTCGGGGCGTTACATCGAGGTTTATATGGTACAGCCAATGCACCAACTATTCTAAGTAGCCAAATTCAATGGCATCTGCTTTGCGCTTATATGGTGTACCAACAGGGACTGAGTTGTTGCAGAGTCGCGTGCTGCATATTGCACATTTATGTGTTGATTACGTTCGGTCCTTGTTTTGTGGTTGGCTGGTCATGTACGTTGTAATATGTGCGCCTTAACTAAACCGTACATGTTTCTTGCATATGAATATTAATAACAAGGCTCGCAACTTTTGTCGTGGAAATTCAAAGCAAAACCTATGGTTTCACATGAGTGCATTGTTATACATGGTCCATTTCCCGGCAATATTATTGAACGCATATGGTGTTTGCTGCAATAATCTTGCTACAACATGGTTATCTTGCGTATTAATCGTCAATGGCACATTTTCTATGTCCATATCTTGACTAACAATACTGTCCCCTACAAAGCGAGAGGTCATCCTTGTGGATTTATGCTGCATTATTTTGTTAGCGACCTAATGTGACAGAATCAATCATTTAAACATAAAGCCTTATGAATTGATAACTCAGATCTTTGCACACTCGGTAGGTGTAAAAAACACTGTTTTCTTGACAATTGTACCTAGCAGATATATGCAAAAGGAATCTGTGATTCCGCGTCTGATTGATAAAATGTTTATGAATGACTATGCGTCTTTAAACAAATGACACCTCAGGAAAAGTGCCAACTGTTGTTATTGCCACATCTATGGAATAGATCTTAGATCCCTATGCTCGACCATTAAAAATACCATACAAGTACTGTTATTTGCGCCATATAACAAGCAGGAGTATGATCGATTTAAAATCTAGTTACAAAATGTCACATTTCTTAGAGGGCACTCGGTCTGTTTTTAATCATCACTCTCTTTTCACCCTCTGCTGCTAAAATCATGTAAATCACAATACTTGTGTTTGTTTGTGTGTCATGGATAATATGTTAATTGATTTCTGATATCGTCTTATTATCTTATCGTGAGTATAATATATATATATATATATATATATATATATGTATATATATATATATACACATGTATATATATCTAAATGTAATATATTTATATATATATATATATATATATATATATATATATATATATATATATATATATATATATATATATATATCATATATATATATCATATATATATATATATATATATATATATATATATAAATATTCCCTTTTCTTCCATGTTGGTATCCGATACTTTTTATAAGGAATTTTCACGGTTATCTGTGTTCCACATATGCCTAACTTAACGGATAATGAAGTTGGGTTCGTACCTAATGCACATACTATATAAAGATTAATATGGTGTGCATTTGGGGGTATGTGGCGGAAGGTACGAGTCGCGTGGCTTCATTGAGAATTTGTAGGAATTTCTCGAGTGAATTACGTATTGGTTTGGGACCTCCGCGCAATAAGTTTATTAACCTGCTAGGCTTTGAGGTTATTTATTCAGTTTGTGCAATCCAGTAATAAAAGAGCAATCAGAGCCAAATTGGTGAATATAAAGCATCAAAAAAATACAACGCGGCAATCATGCCCACAGCCAGTCCCACATACACACCAGTGCACATGCCTGACTGTAGAAAATGTACTGAGTACAAGTCACGGCCAGCGAAGTTATGTGCATTTGCATAGACTCGGACCTATCCAAGCGTTTGGCGGCCTATTTAGTCAATACGCTTGTTGACGAAACCTGGCGAACGCTTGATACTGTAGGCAGTAATTTGTGATCACTGCATGTTTTCCTTATTTGTTATTTTTAGTCAGCGGTCGGCTAAACCCCTGATGACGATACATCATCCCCGCACATATTTTTTCAGTACCAGCATGACACATTTGGTTATATGTGGCGACATTAACAGTACCGTCTATAATGGCTGGTTTGCGCATTCCTGTCAGAGCTGTTGCTACTCTAAGATTGTTTTGAGAACAGCTTACATGCTTTGTTTCTTTTCTTTCATTGTTAACGTTTGAAGGATTTTTTTCTAATAAATGAGGCTTTATTGATGATATATCGCAGAATTCACCGCAGCAAATAGGAAAAATATGAGGAAGTAATTGACAATGTTTATAATGAGATGAATTTTTTTTTGCGTCAGCAGCAGCTGTAAATGAGAGTAGCACTGTGAAGGTAACGTTTTGGTGGAATATGGTTTAATCTGATTTACTTATATTAATCAGGATTATGTGTGGCTAGTTCAGGAAGCTTCTGTGTTAGTTATTACGAGTAAAACCAGCGGTCACAAGTCAGAATTAAAATCGGATATAATCAGTATATCGAATTATTGATATGGTCACTAACGTACATGAACTTAATGTGGTGACCAGACTTATTATCTACTATGATCTCGGTATCTGCTAGAAGAATGCTTAGCAAACGCATACAGTTGACCCAGTGGTCCTGTATTGGTGCATCTTTATGAGCATCTTTTTAAACAATCAAGCATACATTTGAAAAAAAAACAACATTTAATTGATACAACATATTTGATATTGAGACTTAATGCGGTAGATTTAAAAACACAACAGGTACCATACATATGCACCTTACGTCATTTTACCAAAGTATTAGAAGGTACCATGAAAATACTCATGTGCCAACACGTAAGAGCCAAATAAAACCCTACCACCCTCAACGATGCATTCCTATCCTTTAAATATTGCCTTGCCGCCTCGGGCCCTATCTGTATTTTAATATATCAGCATGAGTTTGCCATGCATATGTACATAAATAATATATATATATATATATATCGACCCATGTCGATGATCTCCATACCATTCTTATATTTAGTGATCTTTTAAATACATTCTGTAATTTAGACATCCAACACATACATTTGTTTGCCTTAACATAACCTTATAATAGAAAACCATTATGTCAAGGATTAAGTGCTTCTTTAAGCAATAACTATACGCGTCTTGTCACAATATTGGATGTATGTGTACTTATTCTTGGTTATATGGCATTTTGCAGTACTATTGCTGTATATATGTCCAAATTATGGGGCTTGTTCATCGCTGAAAGGCGCCTTTTCCGAGAGATGCGAGCGCCACTAACACTCAACTTAAAGCAGGCTATTATTATTTAATGATCAAGAAGACCGCGATTTCGGATAATTGAAAAGACGCTTGTTGACATTTTGATAGTAGTTTTGATGCCAAGACTACAATTACACCGTATAGATCTGCCTTTATTTAACAGCCCATTACTACAGTACGCAGGACATGATATTAACTCCGCCAACGGTTAGTGTAATAGGCATATGCTTGGAGTCTTTTCCGGCTCGTAGAGCGTGCGAGGATTAATCCCCACAACGGGAGTATTCAACGCAACACCACATACCATACACTACCCTAGCCCAGTATTGGCTATGTGCATCAATTACTATGCATAATTGGGTCAGGTTAACATTTCTGCAGAGTAATTGCCAATATGGGTTATAAAGCACATTCCTTTATTATTTATGCTACTGGGTCGTAAGTAATAAGGACAATTGTGTTGCATTACTGATTGGAAATAAGTTAACAATGATCACATTAACAATAGCAAATAAATAGGCATGCTGTAAGCTCTAGTCATATGTAAGAGCGCGAGACCTGTTTCATTTGTGACTTCTCCGAAGTCTGATCACAATGAATATGTTTTATTTATTAATAATCGTATGCGGACAATGTCAGTCTTTTTCGGCTTTAGCACAAAACCAGAAAACCCCAGGTTAACAGCAACGTTACCTCAACTACGGCAATATATTTAATATGCTGGTGACGTAATAGTCAATGGAAAGAAGAAAATTAATTAACAAGTCCGTTTCAGGTCACTCTGAATAATCGTTCATCATTTACATTATTGGGATTGAGGCATATAAGATTTTAGATCTTAACTACCACTCCGAACCCAACATGAATACATATTTCGCAGACTAATTCTGTCAATTTATGATGTATAGAGGGTGTCTGAGTCCAGGATATGCGATAAAAGTACTTACTTCAGACAGCCATCCCCCTGCGCTAGCATCTTTGTTTGTCATCGTTCTCAGCCTATACACGTGCCAACATAAATTTTGCTTCGAAGACCCTAAAAACTTTGGTCGCAAAACAAAGCCTGAGACTCATTACATTAAAACGTGCGGCAGTGAATTGAATCGGAACAGGGATTAAGTTTATTGCATCCTAATTAGGATGTAGCTCTTTGTTACATTTGCATGCATCGTGCTATGTTTAAAAGTTTTAATGCCGCAGCAAAATAATTGGCGCACGCAACAGCTTTGAATCTTAATTGAATGTAAATATCGGACTCCGAAGAACTCTGCTTCAAGTTTTATTTTAGCGTATTTATTCCGGGTCAAGGGCATTCTTAGTCTCAATCTGCGTGTGAGTAATACCGACTCCTTTCAAATGTGTACCAGTTTATTTGTATGATTTATTTAAACCGTAGCATGATAATCAAGTGTAGCCACGCTGCCACCTGGCTCTGGCCCGGCAGTTCCCCCGAAGTTTTGCATACTTGCAATATTGGCGTACAATCTGCCAAACCGATTGTGATATAATCACCATGGGCGACGACATTTTGCAAATCAAGTATACGCGTCATTCCTACGTATTTATGGAAATTAACCTCGGATTTTCAGGAAGCGTTCAATTCGACTGGTCCCTATCTATACTCTTTGCAGACACACCAATGAGTCCTACGATTAATAATGATAAGCATCTGTCGAGACCAACTTATCTACTCTATTATGCAATAAAGAATAGATATGATATCGGCGACGACATTTTGCAAGCAAACTATGTCATTCCCTTCTACAATAAAATTGGCAATTAGATATCTATATATCTAAGCACACTAATAGTACTTGCAGCATCGAGAAATGTATCTGACGTTATCTATATATATATATATATATATATATATATATATATATATATATATATATATATATATATATATATATATATATATATATATATATATATATATATATATATATATATATGTATATATATATATTATATATATATATATATATATATATATATATATATATATATATATATATATATATATATATATATGTTTTTATATATACAACACACATTGCTTCTTGTACGATTATCACAACAATATATTTACCAAAACACTGTTCTTGTTGCGAAGTCTTGTTGCTTATGCTATGATTCCGAATGTGAACTGATGAGCAAACAATATACAGAGCACAATATAACCTGCACCTTCCAACAGCAGTTGACACAAAAGCCATTATAATTATTCAGCGAATTCGCCGTTGATCAGCGGTGCTTAAAATTGCGGCTTTTTGCTGCCTAACAATGTGTTCATATCTCATGGTGCCGAACCGAATCAGACTTCATTAACCTGTATCGCTCCGTTTCGTGCAAGGCTTCTGGTGATCAAGATGCCACTAACGCAAGCAAAATGCTTAAATATTTCACAGCACTTAACCTAGGTCATTGCATTATTCGATACGCCCGAGAGCGACGAAAAGGTAGTAGACGATAGTGTATATATAGTGTCATTAATATCAAACCGAAATAAATGAGCACAGATACCAGAACTTGCGTGCATTTACTTGGGCTAACTTGGTTACGGGGCTACATGTAATGCACCGAAGGATACAACTTACAGGTCGTATGAGCATAGCACGTGTATATTTGATATTGATGCGACAAGCGCCCAGCTATTTACCTTATTCCCGTGTATGGCTATATTCCTATCAAATACTGGAAAGCACATTTCTCACGGGATTCATCTAATGCTCATAAAGGGATTCATGACAATAATAGTGTGTCGGACGCGCGCAGAGGCAAGTCAGGTCAATTACACATCGCACATATAGCTATAAAACCTATTGAAACATAGTCAAAATACCGACTCATCTTAGTATTAGTTCCTAAATTTTAAGGGGCCGGGCAAGGCGGAGGCATCTGATGTAAATATGCATTAGACCGTATTGTGCAAGGATTCAGTGACTATGCGTGCTTCGAAACCAATGCAGAATATCCCCGCGAAGCAATATAACAAGCTTTTAATTTATTAAACCAGGGTGAGAAATATATATCAAGATATATATATATATA
This sequence comes from Urechis unicinctus, assembly GCA_034190875.2. Taxonomy (NCBI): domain Eukaryota; kingdom Metazoa; phylum Annelida; class Polychaeta; order Xenopneusta; family Urechidae; genus Urechis; species Urechis unicinctus. The sequence continues at coordinate 14,056,053 of CM067346.1, forward strand.
TATATATATATATATATATATATATATATATATATATAGATATATATATAGATATATATATATATATATAGATATATATATATATATATAGAGATATATATATAAATATATATATATATATATATATATATATATATATATATATGTATATATCTATCTCTATATATATATATATAACCTCTCTCTCCTGTATATATATATGTATATATCTCTCTATATCTCTATCTATCTCTATATATCTCTCTCTATATCTCTATATATATATATCTCTCTATATATATATATATCTATATATACTCCCCCATAGCTACCATTTTTAACAATATCCATACACTCCACCATTTTCGGTTTTTTGTCCAAAACACATCATGGCAATGACAAATCATTATTGACTTATGTTATTATAGTCCAATGATAATTTGCAGCAGTCAAATTTAATTAATTTTTATAATTGTTTTATTGGGAGAGAATATATATATGTTGGTTCAAAAGGCGGTTCAAAAAGTTGTCCATAGTTGGTACAAACATGTTCGAAATAAATAGTGTTTGTAATCAAGCAACATATTGGTTGCGAGGTAAGAATATACAAATTTCAAAATAAGGTCTGGAATTCACAATAGCTTCTTAAATTAATACAACTTCAGTGAATCCAACCTCAAAACGAATATTTCCAGTGGTAAACCTGTATAAATTACACAGTTGGGCCCTTAATTAGTATTTAATCAAGATTTACTTTTTTGAATCGCAAATCATTGTTCAAAATGGTAGTAACCGTACAAATATATTATATATATATATATATATATATATATATATATATATATATATATATATATATATATATATATATGTATATATTGATATAGATTTCGCACCCTCGATATATATATATATATATATATATATATATATATATATATATATATATATATATAGATATATATATAGATATATATATACATACATATATATACACACATATATATATATATATATATATATATTCATATAAATATATATATATATATATATATATATATATATATATATATATAGTATATATATATATATTTGTGTGTGTGTGTGTGTGTGTGTGTGTGTGTGTGTGTGTGTGTGTGTGTGTGTGTGTGTGTGTGTGTGTGTGTGTGTGTGTGTGTGTGTGTGTGTGTGTGTGTGTGTGTGTGTGTGTGTGTGTGTGTGTACATATACAGTTGCTTTATTGGCTTGTTTCTGCTCGTGTATTTGCCCGGCGTGAGGTAACGAGTAACGTAGAGTCACATTTTCGGCGGTAAGTGAAATTATAGTACCAAATACCCAGCATACTAACTAATATAAGTATCTATTTTGCTTCCATTAACGCATTTGTCCGTAACGTACCATGGCTGTAACAACTGCATATGTTGCGTTTGTTCAGTAGTTGATCACTATCATCATTACATTCACTACCTTAAATGTCAGAGGTTACCCAAGGCTACCCTCACACTAAATAGCTGTTAGTCATGCGAACATGGCAATCGACGCCTGCTGGTTGGCCGTTGGTAGGAAATATAGTGCAATCTCTGTCTCCTATTCGTCACATTATGGTGTAGTTTCTTATATTTCCCCTCGGTGTATTATCATAATTGTTAGTCACATATATGAAAACAAATATCACGATCAATTATATCATGATTGTCAACTTTTTAACTAACGCGTTGGGATTCTGTGCAGCCACTCCATATACCATTGTGTTGCTTTATCATATCAGTAATGATACGATTATACTTTTCACAGTGAAATGAGCTTGTGGCCGTTTGGGTGGTGACAGGTTCTCACCAGATAAGGCCGGATTGAGATTCTCTGCAACTATCCTTATCCAAATGATTATTGTGCGTCTGAATACCTATCGAGTAGTTCAGCCGAGCATTAATGCAATTGTTGCCATTAAAATAAGACTTACGATTGTTCTAATACTATATGAAAAAACATCATACAAATCAGCACTACGATTAACACTGACTTGAAATCCAGTCTGGAAGCGTATATAATACGTGCCTTCTAAAAATGTTTTCACATGAAATAATGTAGCATTGGCACAAACAAATGGTACGTTAACTGTTAGTGTAAACATATAATGCGACTTCACCATTTAGTCACGATGCTTTGGCGGTTAATGGCATAAATACATCTTTTTGCACTGGATTGTAGTTCACGAAGGGTATTAATCATCTGCGTCATGTAATAATATCAAGCTAGGCACCAAACATTTATTTATATAATGGTATCTTTTGTTGCATGCATGCTATTATTGTTTTGTAATTGTCCTGATATTCTACGTTCAATCATTCGGAGATGCAGAAATCTCTTAATCGGTATGCTGATTTTTTGCGGTTAAGGATAGTGATAGCATCAGGTATGATACAACGGGTGTATGATAATTTGACTGGGTACTCTTTGAGTAGACTTTTAAATTAAACGTACTATATTACTATGGTATACACTTTGAAATCATGCAAAGTTTAGAGTTCCCGACCCTGTATGTATATGTATACCAAGCGTATATTGTCATATTTCAACGCGAAACTACGTCGAATTTAGGATAAACACACCGCAGTAGGATCATAAATGCGCGATAAGCACAGCGTATGGTCGCGACGGGACCAAATAAAATTAAAGAATATGACATTCAGTGCATTGATAATTCTTGTTTATACTGGAATGAAATGTGTTTGTTTTGGCTGATAAAATCGCCGTAAAGCATGACCCTGTATCACTATACGCTCCACAATAATAACAGAAGTGTTCTTGGCCGTATTCGCATAATATGATTTTCGGTAATGGGATACTGATAAACACATGACATCCACAGGTGCTCATAATCTTGACGAAGATCTATCCAGGTTATTTGAGAAATTGTCGCATTGACGAGAAGATAAGTAGTTGGATTCAAACTAAACGCATTCTGACCCGAAATTAATGGACATCTCATATGATATATGGACATTGGCCAAGTACTGATGTTGATTAGGCAGGATGAGCAAATACGGCAGTTGGTACAAAAACGATGCCTCTACAACAAATATTATGCCTGGAAAAACTGCGGTTAATATTATTTTCAAATTATGTATTCTGGAGAACGGACTAATCTAAAGTGACAAAATAATGGTCAGGCAAGCTGGATAACTTACTAATTTAAAGTTTCTCGAACGTAAAAGTGTCCGATTGTTAGCTACTTGTAGAATAATACCAGCTTAGCAGTGCTGATAATTGAAGAACTTGGGGTAATTTGTTGGCAAATATATATATATAGATATATACATAAATATATATATATAAATATATAATATATATATATATATATATATATATATATGTATATATATTTATATATATATATATAAATATACATATAACATATATGTATATTTATATATATATATATATATATATATATATATATATATATATATATATATATATATATATATATATATATATATATATATATATATATATCAAGCAGTTATAATGGCCAATATGTTTTGATGCAAAAACGAGGGAAGAAATGGTATATATATATTTATATATATATATATATAATATATATATATATATATATATATATATATATATATATATATATATATATATATATATATATATATATATATATATATATATGCATACATATTGCAAGAATTCAAGAATTCTATTATTAATGGAAAAAAATAATACCCTAGTGACAACATTGTTCATGGCTGTAGTACGTTCAATTGACATATCCCAATGTGTACAATTACATTGCCGCATTTTGGGGCCATATATCAGGTCAGGATTTGCCGGATGACCAAATGCCTACACGCTGCACTCAGCAGATCTGCGGTCCAAACGCACGGAATCATCCAAACAGAGGTGTCCCTTCCGGACCATAATACACCTTAAGTTTGCTTAGATCAACCTTACGCCATTATACTGTCACAGTCATTATAATCTTATCTTTATCTGAGATCAGCATTAATGGACAAATTAGCATGCATAAGCATTACAACATTGATCTTATTTTCTCCAGGCTAATTAGTGTAATGAAATTTACGGCGTTTTCCAAAAGATGGGTGATCCTCTCGATTCTTGATTCATACAATTATTACGCTCGGGAGACAACTAATCGTTTTGGAGTTACTATGATTATTCCAGGAACTCAAAAGAATATTTTGATAATTGGTAACCGTGCCAAAGAGATTAATTTGAGCTTCACAAGCTTTTGGATGAACGATGTGAACAAATATAATTTAGGTCATTCAAATATGTCACCATATATGCGATTCACAACGACAACCTAGGTGTTTTGAAAAACGAAGGACGCCTGGAATGTATCACTAGCATCGCTGGTAAGTGCATCACCTTTTAAGAAGCTGTGGCAACAACGTCATATCACTATAGAACGCGATGGATTGAGATTGAGCTGGCTTAACGCAACTGAAATAAGCATTGGCGCTTTTATCTTGCAAATGTAATTGTTCAGGTAATTTGGAGAAGTGCTCAGGATGTGTGCCAATGGAATATACCTATATGTATACTTTATATATGTATACTTTATATGCCCTCATCAATGCAAGTAAAGAGAGAGAGGATCAGAGGATAAGTCATAATAACATTTTGGCACTTTACGCAGCATAACCACAACCAGTCCCCTCCTACCCCCATTACTGGATATCCTCTTTATCTTCAAGCGCACCTTGTGATTAGTTTATAACGATCTGGTACCTGACAATACACGAATATTATTCCGCTATAACCGCCAACTCTATGATATGTCACCAGCTCATTGCCTTAATTCGACCGAAAGTAGTCATTAATTGGCTAAATAAATGGTCCTAACATTATAATACAAACTTCAACGTATTGACAGGTCTATCATGAACCAACACACATCCAAACCTTTAAATTTTTGAGAAAATTCTTGTGCATGGATGAAACTAAAATGATAAAGTTAGTGGACCAATTGATAAAGTATTTCGAGGACATGGTAGAAAATCAGTACTGAGGTGGGGCCCGGAAATTAATCAGGTGCTTCATTGAATGTGCGATAGTAACGCACACACGATTTGAGCAACTTGGCCCACAATGAGTGCATGCTATGACGCGCGTGGTTCATAACTGCGACTTATCTGTCTCATATGATTATAATATTATGCTGAAAAACGGGTGGTTTTGGGAACTTAGGTTTTACGGAGTCATAGAATAATCGCAGCAGTTAGGCATTACATGTTATTATGGGGAAACTGACAGGGATAATCGACTTTGCTATGACACAAGATACTGCTTCACTCAAAGAGGCTCACTCCGCTTAAGAAGACCCACAAATATGTACTCCTGGTAAAATGAACAAAGGAACGTTTGAAGGGTAAACGAGTTGTGGTTACAAAGCCAATTGTACTTCTATGGGATAAAGCGTATGCATACATTTGAACAGATAAACCTCAACCAAGCTGATCGACTCTGTGATAAGAAAAGCTTAGACTAAGAGGTATTGTCATAGGTTTATAGGTTGATAATGCTTGGAAGATATCTTGGCGAATGGCTTTCGTGCACAGTGGTGATGACGTCCTTCTCAGCCTAGTATCTTGACTGCCCAGTAACTGTAAACCAGAATGACTCCATGCGGCTGTCCATCGGATCTGTTTAGGTGCTTATCTGGCGTTGATATAAACAAAGTAACATGGACTTAACACGGAGTATTTTACGAAAGACTGCTGGTTTTACATGATGACATGCAATCAAACTCACCTTGTGTGGTAAGTCACTGCGCAGCATAAATGTGAGTTGCTTTTTTCAATGGTATGAGAAAGCATATTTAGGGGTTTTGGTGAGGTTAAGTGGAACTACCAGAAAATAGAAACTCCATCGGGCAAGTAATTCATTGCAGCATCGAGTCTCTCGTAACTTTCTATTGTTAGTGCTTTCGAAGCCACGGAAATGTATATACTTTATTTCCGCCTGGAACTGTACGTCGGCCCTATTTAACTTTCTCTGATGTGATTAATCAAAAACTTACCAATCAGGCATGTTCTATCTGCGTAGATTATCTGGGCGCAACAGCTCAATACCCATGTCTCATGTGGATATGATGCCCAGCCATCTGACGTTGTCCAACAATGACACTGGCAGACTGGAGGAGAATGTGTGTGTAACCTAGGATTACTGATTATGAGCGTATAAAGATCGGACCTCTACTGTCCTGTTCATAAAACATTATTGTTCCCTTCCCGCCCACTATGCTGTAAGCAGTGCGACCAGAGTCTGTCAGCATTTAATATGGTCCCAAACAATGCATCCTGCGAGAACGAATTTGTTCTATAAACGAAATACAAAGCAACGATTGTCATTATTGTTGGTAGATGGGTGGGACAGTATGACGTTTCGATTTTGTATTACTGCGTGTACTGGCGAATTACTTTTGTAGGCCCATGCTCACATATATGACGAAGCGCTGCCCTCATGTTCCTATATGAATTGCTTAATGATAAACGACTACCAACGTTTATCGTTTTGGAGGGCTCATATCAGACACGCAAATAATAAATATGAATTATTCGGTACTGAAAATATCCGCATCATTCAAGTAAGGAGATTAGACAGAAACTCTGGGATTAAATTAGATTTCGTTTATTTTTATATAGTGTTATTGTGTGGCAATAAATCAGTTGCTAATCGTTTAATCCGGTGGTATGAGGTCCAGGGAGAATATAATCCGCTGATATTTATGATTCACAAGGCGCCTTATTACCCGAAAAGGAACCGATTTTTTTATGACTCAAGCAAATAGAGTTCCGGGGCTTCCCTAGGTTTATTATGTTATCTGATCATCTATGTCAACGCGCATTATGTGGCCCCTGTAAGTTCCATTCTATGATAATAATAATTTAGTGTTAAAGTGGGACATTGATGCGTGATAAGCTCCTGTGCTGTTTACAAGTATCCGCCATTATAAATCGTGACAGATAAGTAATCCAAATTTAAATGATATACATTGGCTTTACAATAGTAACTGGTCCACCAGACCTATGTAGCGGCCCATATTATCTGTTTCCGTGGAATGTAATTGCATCTTAGCGCCAAGTAACGCGATTTACATCCGGCTGTGCTGTTGCTGCGTGGATAATCAGCAACGCGAATGTAATGTAGTCTATCATGATCCAATATTGAATGTCAGGCTTATCATATAGCATGCTATGGCTTGCCATGTTAAGTACCATGCAGTGCATAGAGCGGTCGCCTGACTCTGATCTGATGGCAAGGTTGAACGTCATTGGTGATCTGACATAAAGACAACCACCAGGTGTGCTTACAACAACAGGTAATTTGAAAGATTGATTGGGGTGATTAGATCCACCACATCAGCAGCGACAGACACACACTCATATACGAAGTGCATTTTACACGTCATTAAATGCCACATCCTGATCTAAACGCTTGAAGTGGATGCTGAAACGGCATCCAGCCTACACATTGCCTCACAACACGCATTCAAGACAGTCTCGACAGTGTGAAATATGTGAATGAAGCATCGTTCCCGGGAAGTTACCTAAGAAGCAATGATTATATCAGCACGTATCCACAAAATGCAAGTATTAAGTGACTTATCTGTCACACATGGTTTTACTATCACAAACAAATACGTATTGTTGTGCTCGAATTCACGCATATTGATGGCGTCACGCAAATTCTACTGAGAGTTAACGCCTTATGAGTTAAACTGAGATACTGTCAATGGACGCATATTACAGATTCCGACAACGCTTCATATTCTAGTAGATTATTTTGTCGCCTAGGTATACATTGGATTTGTCATTTAGTTTAAGTTAATACAATCGCTTCACTGGGCAGTGTAGTGTGAGCTAACCATATGTCACAGACAACTTTGATCTGTGTCTTAAAGACTGCGTGCCAGTCAGCATGGTGGTTTCGCTCAATAATGTGATGCTACCTCAATAAGTAGAGGAACACATTAAACTCACACCTTTCTATGCCGAATTAACACGTTATACTTTGCAATATCGCTAACCAGAGTGCAATTCTTTTCTTAGAATGTCCATAGCGCTAATACGACGAATACTATCGGTAAAGTAATTAAAAGCAATGAGCGAATAATGTGTTCCACGGAGACACGATCTTAACCGCCATGTCGTGCTTAAGATGGGTGTTAAGTAATGTACTGGTAACAAAGAGGGAAGTGCTAAGGAAGGTGAGAAGTCATCCGTCATCTACCACTAATACACACTGTGTGGGGGGATGCACATAACGGCATTTGTAGTGTAATAAAATGGAGCCCGACGTAGAATGGCAATCAAGGCATTCTGCATCGAAACCTCGGTCATTTTCTCGGCATTTGCATGGCCATCCAATATTCGGTTCCCAATGTGAAATGCTTATATTCTTACATATAATGGTATTCAATACCAATGCACTAGTGACATCTACCGATCAGCACGGCTAACCGATTATCTTTTGGAACTTATGATGCCGAAAATATGATTGCCTCATTGATTACTATTCCCATGGTTGATGCTGTGTGATGCAGGTGTTCACATCAGTTTGTATGACTTATTATTACATACGTCAAGGAAAGTTACTTCAACAACGTAGTTCATTAAAACAACGTCAGCCAATAAAGCCATAGTTGAGCGCAATTACCTTTGAAACCTCTGAATTCTTCGTTTGTCTGCTACTGTGTGCAGTCATTAGAGGACGCACGCTGACATATGCGAAGTCCTGATTAGATGAATAAGTCTGTGACTGTCACGATTTTAGTATAAACGACGACCATTCGTTTAAACTTGTGACAGATCAATAAATCTTGATAGAGGGAAGTCGATCAACATTTGGTCACCTAAAAGCGACCAGTTTGCAAAGCCTGATGGGATTGTCTCGCTTAGATTGCCTTAGAATTGGTTTTTGGTCAGTTTGAAGTGTTGACTTTGAAGACCTCACCCCTCTAAGTGTTTGTCCTAGCCCACTACCACCTGCATTTTGATCAAATTCCGAATGAATGCTCTGTGGCTGAGTGTATAAGATGGTAGGGTGACTAGTAGCGGCATTTGACTTAACTGCGTGCAATGAATACGACGTAAGCTACACTATGGTCCATTGTGATGGAGTGTCACAGCTTTCTGTCCTGTTTAGATTTATGAACCTTCAAGACAGTATGCCATGCTGACAATTAGTAACTGTATTATCTCCAATTACGGCGTCACTGCTATTTTCCAATCAGTACCTCGTTATCCGACAAATCTAGAGTAATATTGCTTGATTGTTTCGAATATATTCATTGCTAGAATTCCCCAATCATATGTGGGAATTTGACATGTGCGCTAGTCTATGAGGATCCATTCATCAACACCAACTATGCCGTGAGATCGATAGCGGTTAGGCTGGTGGAAGGCGCAGCCACAGTTGTGCGGGCAATCTGCTGCAGCAAGGCAGCGCGCTTTCGATTCGCCAGCTAGTTGCAATCATTCACTAGGCATCCACACAGATGGTAACTATAGTGTGTAAAGGGTAAACTCTTACGACTTTCTCGTGGAAGCCTATTCACGAGAGAGAATTATTGTGTTTGCGGACAATTCGTTATTGGAGTTTTCATGTAATCACATGCGGTGAAACGACTTGAATCTTGAGAAATATGAGAGGATATTCGATCATTTTGCGTGTGTAGCAAGAACTCAATTGGTACCTCCAGCAGCGGAGCATTATCCTTACAGGTAAGAATAGTTACTAATGTATATTTTGTTATCGTTGCGTGGAATAATACCGTGAAGGGAATGTAGAACCGGGAGTGTAAAGATAAAATACTGTCAGAGAGCTATCACGACGTTAAAAAAGACAATCGGTCTGGAATAATAAGAGAGAGTGAGACGAAAGGGCGAAATCGCACTGAGTGCCACGCATCATATAGACACTGCATACAGTCTGCGGACTTACCGTCGTGCATAAGTGTACCATATGTATAATTAATATAAACACAACCTACTGCTTTCGCCAGAAGACCTAATCAAAAAGCGACTTCAGCAGAATGAAGAAACAATGAATCAGCTTTAGTGACATCACGATGGTCATATGCCAGTGTAGTGGGATGCATAAACAAATATTCTGCCTATTCACTGTTTGATTGTCTGTTTGATTAACAGTCAACAGATTCATGATGATAACTCATGCTGGTCTATTTTAATGTATCGATGGTTGCGTGCAATCAAGCAACGATTTGTCGCAGACCAAACAATATGCTAATGAAAGGGTGTTGATCCGGAAATCTGCCATTGATTGCTACTTAACGTAGCTAAGCTTGGCAACTCGCTCCCACGTGGAACCTCGGAAGACATAACTCGTCTTGGAAGAATAAAACCTGTCCTTTTCAGTAATTGTCAACCACAGACCAGCGAAACCAGCTGGATACCCGCCTGGCAGTGCCTTCACGTGAAACGTAGACTTCAAACATTTTGAGCCCTTAACCTGTTAACGGTCCCTAACATCACTTTGATGGCAAGCGCAGGTGTGCCTTGTAACCTGTTGCGTTTAGTGTCAGCATAGATTAAGCTATTTCAATCGCTGCTATTATTACCTCAAATACAAGTTAATAATGCAAATACATATTTCAATACAAACGTGTTGAACAACAAACCTTACTTATTTGGACCTGACCTACATAGTCACAGGTTAATTTCTCCATCACACACAGACGCGGAGGCAATCGGAATGGCATACAGGATTTTGCAAATTACATTCCGATGACTAGCTTTGTAGCCTGTTGCGTTTAATGTCAGAATAAATTAAGTCGTTTCAATCGTCACTGTTATTGTGTCAAACACAAGTAAGTAATGCATTCATATATTTCTGTACATCTTTGTAGAGAGGCAAGGTTTATTTATTCAGACTTAACGTACATTATCAATGTTTTACTTAACCTACATTGTCAATGTTTCACTTTTCCATCACACACAGACTGGAAGGAAAATAGTGCGAATTACATTTTTATGACTGGTTTGCACTCTGTGAAATCATGCCTCCGTCGTCATTTTGACGGATGAATGTGAAATATTGAATGGGAATATATCACGTTCAGTATTTGTAGGCAGTCTCAATAAGTGCCGAGATTTATGTTTACGCCTCCAAGAAACCGTCGATATCTTACCCTGCAGTTTGTATTTGCTTGCTGATTGACACTCTTGTTTGTCATCTGTGTGCATGATAGGTAACCTGAGCTTCTACTCGCAGAGGAGAGCGGCTATCCGATTAGTTTTACAGCGGTGGAAATTCTGCAGTACGTCCGTGCACGCAGTACAGAAAAGAAAGCTACTCGGTTACAAGAATTGACAGAGACGTGGCAGTCATCAAACGAAGAACACTTCCACTGTTTTGTTAATGAACTTGGTCAATGTAATCGTAGCGACACAATGCATATTCCGATTTACGAGGAGTCCCTCTGGGAGTATTCGGAGTACCGCATCCACAAGAACATGCTTCTCTATATCCCACCCATTATACTTATCTTCGGTACTGTGGGTAACATACTCTCTTTTGTCATACTCACACGTAAGCCAATGAATAAGCAGTCAACTTACAGGTACTTGGCCGCCCTGTCTATTACAGATACGTTGGTTTTGTATATTGGATTATTGAGAATTTGGGTGAGGGAGCTCACTGGTTACGATCCTCAGCAGAAGTACGGATGGAGCTGTGGCCTCATAACTGTACTGGCGTTTACGGTCAGTGACTATTCAGTTTGGCTGATCATTGCTGTCACAGCGGAGCGATATATCGCTGTTTGCTGGCCGTTACGGGCACCGGCGATGTGTAACAATCACAAAGCTTTTCGTGTCATGTTTGACATACTTTTCATCCTCCTCTTCATTAATATGCACTTCCTCTGGACGACGGAAGTTAAAAGTTACCATTTAGCGGGCATAACAATCACGAAATGCGAAGCTTGCCCTGGCTTTGAAAAGGTAGTTACGGATATTTGGCCATGGGTGGACGCGTTTATATACTCGTACATTCCCGTGGTAATCATATCTATATTCAATGGTCTCATCATTCAGCAAGTGATATTGTCGAAGCGCGAGCGTAGGCTTTTATATGGAGAGAGAGCAAAAGTTCGCAGGGGGACCAACGGTTCACGCCGTAATGCGACAACCACTCAGCGAAGTCAGAGTAGCTCCACATCGGAAGGTAGCATGAAAGTGACCATCATGCTCCTCACGATTTCCTTCGCCTTTCTCATCACTACCTTACCTATGAACAGTATGCTAATTGCGAATGCTCTTTTAGGTAAACTTCGACATGGGAAAAGAATTGCTTTGCTGAAGATGATTCGATCCATCACAGAACTACTCATGTACCTCAACCACTCGATGAACTTCTTCCTCGTACAGCCCATCCACCAATGTCAATAACACAAGCTTGGCTACTGTGCCACGGGTGAGAAGTTCCGCCAACAACTTGTGGCCTTATTCCGAAGAACCCCCACTCGACTTCAACGTCCCATATACGATACCAATCATGGACACGCTCCAGAACAATTTGAAATATAAGCACTGTGTCGATAGACCATCAGACATGACTTGCATTCACAGCCATCCGGGCCAACGAGCGATGACTACTGTAACGTAAAGAGGCATGGATCCTAACAATTCAATAACACAAGCTTGGCTCATTCGCCCAAAATTCCTCATTCAGAAAATATATAAACAAATATAGATGAGCAAAGACGATTTGGTTGTAATCGTCGTCTGGTGTCAAGAATCTCGCACGACATTACCAAATAAGCCTCATAAAGGGTGGAAGTAAAGAGCTTGTATTCATGGAAAGCTTCAGAAGAACGTCGTGTAGTGAAAAATGAATTAATTACACTATATTTTTTTGGTTGAGTACAGACTTCAACGTTGCCGTCAGTATCGATCTTGCTATATATGTGACCTATTGGTGAAGATATACGCGGGGAATGCATCTGCATTTGTATTATTTTTGACCACAAACATATAGAACATGACATTGCTATTATCCAGTTAATTTTATGTAGCAAGAGGCATTATATAATTGAGTAAGGGAGAATGTTCTGTAATTTTTCTTATGTATTATGTTTCAATCCCATCATTGTATTTCATGTTTAAAGATTGCTTTGCTATAACAAAAAAACGAATATATGTCGTAAAGGTAGGCTGTTACAATATCCACTCACTTATCTTAAGGAACGTCTTATTCTCTTTATTATAAGAAACACAAATATGCATTTTTGAGCGTTGTGAAAATGGTGTCCAGTTTGTACTATTGAGTACAGTAAAGAGTCATTGCTACCAGAACATAAATAAACAAGGCACTACGTTCGTTAGCGGCTCAACATCCGCTGATTCATGCATCGTATTTATGGGCGCTTATTGAAGTTACAATAATGCAATAAAGAAGGCAGACCTAAATGGGTTCACGCATGGGTGTCTCACACGGTCCACATATTTTCAAATGTCGACATTTTTCATTGGATATGGAGGTGCGTTATACGGGGCCTGGGGGTTTGTGCTTTTCTCGACATGATGTACATACCCACTGGAATAACTAATCCGTCCGCTAAAGAGCCGTTTGTATCGATTTGTCATCGACTTCATGAAAGAAACACAACCCTGTTTCACTACATTGAAGGTTAAGAGGCAGAAAACCATCGATTAAGGATACCGTCAGTATACCCGTTACCACATAGCACATTTTTTAGGGTAGTCTGCACGACCACGTTTTTCGATGCATCGCATAAAGCGAATCGTGTATAAAGAGGCATGGATCCTAACAGACGTATGACCATGTATGTATGTATGTATGTATGTATGTATGTATGTAGTCGATTGTATAAAGACCATGTATGTCTCGCTCATTTGTACTAAACATCTAGTCTTGTACTGCGAATCTTGCACGACATTACGTATGTACCGCTCTATAAATCTTATTTCTCGCTCTATATACCTTCTGAAAACAGGTCGATTTAGATCCCACATTTTGGCGATGACGTCACATTCCATTACAACTGATTTGCTCGTACTTTTGCCGCAAGTGAAACAGTTTCCTCTTGAGTTGCAGGCGCACACATCGTTTTGATTTTGTATTCTTTTGATCCACAAACATATAGAGCATGACATGGGCTGAGACAGTTAATTTTATGACATGCAAGAGGCATTATATAATTGAGTAAAGGCAGAATGTCCTGTAATATATTTCATTATGTATTATGTTTCAATCCCATCATTGTATTTCCGGCCTGTTTATGGGTATTGTTTTGCTTTCAAAATTTACGAATGTAAGGTAAAGGTAGGCTGTTACAATATCCACTCACTTATCTATGTATGTCTGAATGTATAACACATGTATGTATTTGTATGTATGTATGTATGTATGTATGTATGTATGTATGTATGTATTTATATGTTATGTTGATGTGTTGCGTTCTGTCTAAATAAATCACTATCACTATAACTAACAATACTCATTCATTATCGGCTCTTGGCCTATCAATTTCGCCTATAGGTAAGTCTTCAGAGTACTGCAGCTACTTGTATCCTATGTATAAAGAAGACAAAGGAAAATTTATTTCGTTGTGTCATTTTCTGAGTTTCATCAACAGCTTCTATGTGTGACTGTATTCATGTACGTATGCATGTACGTACGAACGTATGTATGTATGTATGTATGTATGTATGTATGTATGTATGTATGTATGTATGTATGTATGTATGTATGTATGTATGTATGTATGTATGTATGTATGTATGTATGTATGTATGTATGTATGTATGTATGTATGTATGTATGTATGTATGTATGTATGTATGTATGTATGTATGTATGTATGTATGTATGTATGTATGTATGTATGTATGTATGTATGTATGTATGTATGTATGTATGTATGTATGTATGTATGTATATGTATGTATGTATGTATGTATGTATGTATGTATGTATGTATGTATGTATGTATGTATGTATGTATGTATGTATGTATGTATGTGTATGTATGTATGTATGTATGTATGTATGTATGTATGTATGTATGTATGTATGTATGTATGTATGCATGTATGTATGTATATGTATGTATGTATGTATGTATGTATGTATGTATGTATGCATGCATGTATGTATGTATGTGTATGTATGTATGTATGTATGTATGTATGTATGTATGTATGTATGTATGTATGTATGTATGTATGTATGTATGTATATGTATGTATGTATGTATGTATGTATGTATGTATGTATGTATGTATGTATGTATGTATGTATGTATGTATGTATGTATGTATGTATGTATGTATGTATGTATGTATGTATGTATGTATGTATGTATGTATGTATGTATGTATGTATGTATGTATGTATGTATGTATGTATGTATGTATGTATGTATGTATGTATGTATGTATGTATGTATGTATGTATGTATGTATGTATGTGTGTGTGTATGTATGTATGTATGTATGTATGTATGTATGTATGTATGTATGCTACTTGTATGTATGAATGTATGTGTACGTGTGTATGGGGGGGTGTGTGCATGTGTGTGTGTGTGAGTGGGTGTGGTTGTTGGTGTGCAGTGAAGCGTAATCAATCACGGTGATTGCATGGATCCTAATCCTTTCTATTAAGGCAAAAGTAGCTTAAGCTTTAGAAATCTAACACCCAACAGTATTGCAAGTCCCTGGAACTTGTAAGCGCATTGCACTTTATCTTAATGATATAAGTGTGCCTTTACCTTGTCCTTAATTTATCCTTGACGACTGCAACATACGTGTTTAGCACAATTACGTGTTTGCATGTTAGGTTAAGATAAATTGCCTTGGATGTTTCGCGATGGGATGGAAAACTTTGCAGTATCCTTGTAGATTCTTTGAGAAGGAATGGCAGCAAGACTTTTAATTCACCGAAATATACTTGATCAGCATAACGTATAACAAAAAGAGTTGACGTAATCTTCTTTTCGAACCTATTAAGCTGGAAGAAATATTCTCACTGAGAATTTCTCAAACGATAATACGCTAAGCAATGCTGTAATTCCCACCCCTCTGCTTGCAACAACATAATTAGTATCCGCGCAATACATATGGGCTGATCAAGCGGAATAATAGTCACTCATGTCATTCTCTGTTTTCTGTATTGTTGCATGGTTTAAGTAACGCACAAGTGAGGCGTTAAAGAATGTATAGTGATATTGGATTTTTTTTCCATATTAGAGTCAAATGATCTGGTGCGATAACATTGCTCTTGGTCACTCAACATTCATGCAATCTGATTTCCATAAAGCAGTGGTTGGAAAAGAAATGTCCACTTGAACAGGTCGCACATAGATTAGAGTTATTAGCATGGTAAACGTATTCATATCAAACACATAGGTTTAAATGTATCGGAATCAATACAAATGACTGATATCGTTTTAGAAATGAATTCGTTGTTGTTAAATGTACATTATGAAGTTTAGTTTCGAAAGAAGAAAGAATGCCTCATATTACCGTCAATTGAAAAGGCTCCACTTCAGGCCCTTCGGACTGCTAGTAAGCGGAAACAGAATCACCTTCATTTGTTTTCGCATCATACTTGGTATCATTATACTAGAGAGCATCATATTGCCTAGTTAATAGCAACATTTGGTATTGAAGCAACGACGGCATTACAACCCAATTGTTACATGTTTTATAAGATGGTACATTTACCTCTCGTACTGAACAAAGGCTGGACTTACGTGTTTTGTATATATGTATTGTGCATCAAGGTTAAG
>CM067346.1:14075344-14095344 GCA_034190875.2 Urechis unicinctus
TATGAATATATATATATATAAACATATACATATATATATATATATATATATATATATATATATATATAATATATTTCTCTATATGTATATATGTACATATATATATATATCCCTCCTCTATAGATATATATATATTATGAATATATATATATATACAAAGATATATATACATATGTATATATATATATATATATAACATATGTATCTATATATTCTATATATATATATATATATATATATATATATATATATATATATATCTAATATCTAATTATATATATTTAGGTTTTAGGAGAGACTGACTGTGGATGTACACCAATTGAACACCTCTTGAGTAAGCAAATTGATTCGCAAAGTATGTGCATATATTGCCTTTCAAAACTTACATTTTTTGCTTATGATTTTCATGATTTCCCCGATTTTGAATATTTGGACATATTTGATCAACCATGTACATGTATATGCTTTTCTTGCAAGCCTGTGGTTAATTTGATCTTTATTGAATTACGCAAACACACATCTACTTTGTCACATTGTTGCCACACATACCCGAAATTCAATGCCGTATTAACGCGTAAACATATCCAGCATAGCGTCATGTTGCTAGCTTCACATAATGCTGTTCGCGTGATGAGAATCCGCCATTTGATGCCTCACTGTCGCTTTTCAGTAAATTCTGCAATGCACGGCTAACCATCGCATTTACAGTTTACCTATACAAGAGGCAGTGAATGTGGTATATGCGCACAACAAAGGGCTCATATTCATTGACCGCATTATAAAATTTGCGAAGTGGTTACGTTGACCTTGTCTTTTTCTTGCACACAGATACTTGGAAATATGGCTAGTCTAAGGCCTAAGCAACCTTATTGCAAGTTTTCATTGTTGTAACAATACAAGGGTCACGCATATCCTCATCGTTTTATCTTACAACATTAAATCAACGCCAACTTGAATGATTGCGTGAACTGTGAAACCCAAAGTGCGTGTCGCCTTCTTTCGTCGCAATGTCCATAACGATACATTTGCTATGAGGTCGATGTTTTTATTCGTTAATATCAAGTTTCGAATGTAGCAAGAGTTAAATGCTAATCTTTGAAGTCACTGTACCTGCGTAAATTACTTAACCCAGCAAATTAATGTTGATCTACGACAAATGTCGTATTAGGCAACCTTAATGACCAGATAAATTATTCCTGATTAGGTGAGCGTAATATATGTCTCGACGCATAATTGACCTCAAGCGTTACTGGATGGTATAGAAAAAATAAGCGTATAATATAAAGCCATTTTAACAATAAACACTTGTGCGACCGCAGAGAGCTACGTGTGGAACCGTGTAAAGTAGAATTCAATGCATTTATTTGGAATCATCGATTAAATATTTCATGAAGGTTAGCAGTGAAGGGATTCTTATAGCAAAGAATGTTTGTTCGGTCAAGTGCAGTGTCTCTGATATATATGGTAGGTGAAGATTGGAAAAATGCATCATTTATACTTGTGTAGTAGAAGCCCCTATGGCATCTATGCCCATCTATCCATTATATGAATAAAAGTGACCTCAGAACGCCTGAAATGCAGAGGGGTGATTATTGTGCAATCAAGCATTTTTTATTTGATACACATTGCCATTGCGCATGCAATCTCCAGCGAATTGAAAAGCTGATAATGTACAGGTGCACGGCGACATGACATTGAGCCAACCCCATTCGCGCAAGAACCACACACATCATCTGATTTGATTGCTTCTAACACAGATTGGAAATGATGTTACTTTTCGTACCCATAACGGAACACCACACAATTACCCTAGTTTAATTAAGCCCTACAACAGAGGTTAACAAGGAGTGGCTACGCTTGTCAAATTAAGTTATACGTAAAAAGCAAAAATGAAAACAGTGCGCGGTACTATTGGCTACGTTGCTCATTTAGCATGTCTTCGTTAACGAATTAATGCACAATGCTGTATCAATTTCAATATCGCCAGCTTTTCAATACAGTATAGGCACGTTCAAATTAATCTAATAAAGGTTTTTGCTGATTCATTCATTCCCTATCACCCCTACAGTTATTATGGGTTATGTTCCCAGTGACGAAAATTAAAAAAATTATAATGCTCTGAAAGTCTTTGTTCACTTTTATATATACAATCCAGTTTTTCTCGACATGACCAAAAGTAGTTTTGTTTACACCATAGCAGTCTTATACATAAATATGCCAGAAACTAGAAGCTTACATTACATTCGGATAGCACATGGGTAGTACAAGTGGCATGGTGCATTAAGGTGGAATAAAGCGACCGTATAATGTTGCTCATAGTCATGATGGCCAGTTATGTGTCATTTTCGATTCTTTGATGGCGTCGTTAAAGCAATGAAAGGGCATAAAGTTGCAGAAGCAACGCGCATGTGCGTTTGTTCCGTCTGCTTGGTACGATTCAATTTCGCCCATGATCGCTAGAATAGGTAATGTTATTTATCCTACGAGTGCAATTCTGTGTAAAGTAAATCATGTTAGGCAATCAAATTTATGAAACCATCATCTAGAGGTATCCACTTTCGCTTTGGAATAGGGTAATATCTTACATATAATAATGCAACAGATTACACCGACGTGTCAATGGTAACTTGAGTACTTACACAACGACCATCTTCCAAGTAAGTGAAATGAAACCAATATTGGGTGATGCCCGTTAAATTGCTTTTTCTTTGTAAACAAGTGTATCTCATACAGCAACTAAGGTCTGCCACATACAAATTATGCCGGTAATAAATTTTCGAATAGTGGTGCATTCACCTTTGCTGTTTATATTTGAGCTGTGCAATATTATCGCGATTGATCCTTGTAGAATAGATCTGAACAGAACGAAAGCTACGAAATATGCAAGGTTGTTCATCAAATGCATTATGGATAAACCGAATATCTGAACACGAGTGTTGAACCGAGGGACATAGCGAACGTCCCGTTGTGCTTTTGATTGGTCATTTCCCGGTGATATGTCAGCAAGGAGCTACTATCCCGTTTAGACTCCGTGAAATATGCCGAGTCTGCAGTTAGACATTTTACATCTAGCATAGATAATCGAAATCTGTAGTATCAAACAGAGTATCAACATACTTGCATGGTTCGTTTTTATTACGTTATAAGGGTTAAATCTTATATAATTCCATGCAACGCAACTCAAAGATTCAGTTTGCAGCTTGCGGCAATCCAACATACAAAGCATGCAGATCATGTTTGCTCAGCGTATCTGTTCATATGCCCAATGTTCCCATATGAGCAATACACGTACATTATGCTAGCAATGTTACTCATCGAAATCTATAGATGACGCAGTGTGATATGTGTCAGCAATAATTTGAACAGGCGGTAAATCCGTTTGATATGGCACTTGTGATGAACCCGTGACAGTGACTCTGCTGAAAAAAAATTGGATGTCAACCAGTGGGGTATATGCGGTTGCGATGACAGATCGAAATATTTGCTAAAAAAAGGCGCTAGCGACACATAGGCGTGCCTGAACCTATATTGTGCGCCTTTAGTCTTTAACATACATAGCTGGTATTGAGGGTTGCCGTCTTCTATTGAAAACTTCAAAACGCGCAATAAAGCAAGTTTAAATTGTTTGTTTATTAACCGAAAGCACACATTTGGGAATATGAATTCGTGATCAGTATAAAGAAAGATCCTGCGCAAGGTATCATAATTGTCCAACTGTTAGAAATGCTTCTAACCACCTCTTACTATAACGCTTTTACTGTAGCTGTCAATCCGACTCCTCATTAATTCTTGGTTTGGTTGTGAAATTACTTTCATTTGCAAACTTAACACGACAATAAAGTATCATTCTGCATTGTATTAGGTGGTGCTAGGTAGCCACTCTACTATTACTTGTCTTAAGTTCGTAATTGGTCTTACGGGAAGTCCATGCTAGCACGAAAAGGCGTTAACTGTAGATGGGCATTTTAGTAGCATACTTGATGTCGCTATGTTGATAGCCACTTGGTTTTACTAGCTAAATAAGTATTAACTTCAATGTGGTTGGTCAAAGATTTACATTAATGATCCGATGCTTGAATTAACATATCTACGAAGCTTACCTGTTACGAGCTCACTAACACGGGGAGCAAAGTATCAATTATTGCATAATAAAGCCCAAACTATTGTGTCATTGATATGTTATGCTTAATAAATGCAGTCCAATGCTTATATGCTTCAAAGCGTCATAAAACAGCAAGGTCAGATGCGCATTCATTTGAACTGGGATGATCGCTCCATACCTGTGCTGGTGTGGTATTCACAAACACAATGCAGACCAATCCGAATGTGTATCAAATCCAAAATGTCTAAGCGCTGTGGGTATTTTAGCTGCCACAGACTGCATATATCGGTAATATGTGTATCAAGATTTGAGACAAGGTACACGTAAATCAGCAAAATTTTCTTGTAGATAGTCTGTTGCCAATGATAAATATTATGGCGCTGAGACGCACCAAGATTGCCTTATTGTTGGTGTCGCAGGCATATAAGGCAACGGACGAAGCATGTAAACCTTGCCATTCATCGGTAATAATTCTTCGTGGAATCGTTATTTGCTTCTTCTACATCCATACTTGTCTAATAATTTCAGATTTTAAAATCAGCAATAATCTCTGAACAATAGATCAGATTCACTGTATATATCGAACGCGAGCAGGGTTCTTAACAAGTAAGAGTTCATAAATGATGTCATGGTATATCGGACCAAGCAATAAACTCTTGAGAAAAAATAAACGATATAAATATCCGGGAATTACAGGCGTGGGTGTGCTGTAACATTGACGGAAATTATGTTGACATAATTATCGCTGCGTGTTGTACCGGAAGGACAAAAATGTTGGCTGCTAAGTCTTATCTACTACGTGCAGCCGCATCAATTCAGTCACGCATACATGACTTTCTTAAGCCTCTTCGTCCGCTTCATTGTGTTAATTACCTTGCTCAACCGTTTATTAACCGAACATTATTGGAATGATGCTTGCCATGATGCTTTGACGAGCACTACCTAGCGCAAAGGGCCCCTTGTCTCTTACGCCATTCTGAATCATTACATTATCATTGCATGACCGTATTCCCCATAGCAAAGCAGAGGTTAACAGATATCTCGCCTTCGCACACATGCACATATCAAAGTATATGGAAGGGAGACAAGATCAGATACTTTGTGAGACATACAATAAAGGAAGTAATGGTTGCGGTTGCTGCAACTGGGCAATGAAAGCAGAGGACGAAATTTCACGGACAACGGATCTGCCATGTTTGCATGGCATCAATATGTTAGCGTCCACGTAGCAGTTTATTTTGCAGAATCTTTGTTGGCAGCAAAACTGCCGGGTGCGGACTGGCGGCAAACGCTAGTCTTAGCCTACGATATTTGTCAATCAAATAATGTAAATTAGAGTATAGCCACCGACTCCATTATTCTGTTATATGGAGGGAACTGGAATATCCCTAGGGTTCAAGCAATGACGATGATATATATAATGTTAGCATCGGCTTCAGTGAAAGCTGACATGAAGGTCACTCGTATTATTGCAGCTCACTTATCCCACAACATGACCAATTTTTTAACGATTTGTTCTTGTCTAGTTTATAGGATGCGAACGTTGGCTCCATCATTAGCAAATATGATACATGCATAGCTTCTACCGAACATACAAGTATCGTGCAGCTCTGGTTAGCACTAAACTTCACCTGATATAGGCAGACATCGCCCTCCTCTTAAGACATCAAACATATGCTTAGGAGTTGAGATAATAGCTTCATTAATCTGTTTGAACTTTATAAAGGTTTATTAACGTCAGATATATTCGGCTATCTAGCATTATAACTACTTCGTAATGGTGAAATGTTGTGCCGACATATATTCTGCCGTGCGCAAAACGGCAAAAGTGTAGTCCGCTTCCAGTTCCAACGAGGGTCGGTATTAATGCAATGTAACATTATTCTGAAATATGTTCACATCACAATATAAATGAAATAAAAGTACAGTTACTTGTAGAAATCGTCTCAAATATTCACCCCCTTTTACCCGTTTTTACAAATTTATATATTGTCAAATAAAGGGTATATTATTACAGTCGGAAGGTTAAGCATCTCTTTATTATTAAGCTTTATTAATTAAACCTATGTCAACATGTATTAGACTGAACAATATTGCAGTTTATTGTGTTCAACCGCAAATGCAAGCTATTATTTGCGGTGCATAATGCATTGTAGTCAACAGCAGCAGGTTATACTTATTATGCGTCGAACAAGCATCGAGACATATAATATGGTGGCAAATGTGCATTAGCTGGTTTGATCGCGAGAAGTAACCTTACCCTCGGCGTTACACACGAGAGGATATTGTGCCAATTTGTCAGATCAGATATATTGCACAGATTATCCATTCAAAATATTTCATGTGACGTAAAATAAACCTTTATACGTGTTGTTATAAACGCTCAGTATTTAAGTCACTCAACTTCAGCTGCTGAATGGAAAACTATTTCGAATGATTCGTAATAATATATATATATGTATTTATATAGTTATACTCACGCATTACTCATGACTAGATTAACATATTAGCTCCCATATTCTGATAACTAGAGTCAAACGCAAGGTGGCCATACAGGGCATAATAAAGAGCAGAGAACCGTGATCCAATAAAATACGACACGAGCTGATTGAAGTTGGGCTTCTTTTCTCGATAGACCGATTACATAATACATCCACTCAAATACACGCTGTCAGATAATTTTCTGCGGAGTGTCAAGTACTCAATCTTGAAGCATTTTTGATGTGACTACTTCTGTCGTCAGTAACTAATACGTTGCAAAACATCGATGTCAATCTGGTCATTTCATATGTAATATCCGCCCAGTTGTCCCGTAGTCTGTCCCGCACTTAAGACAATGAGGCAAAATGTATCGTAAGGTATATTGATGTCAACTCATGCATTAGTTTTGACAGGGCTGAATGCACGTTACCAACAGACAATGACATGGCAAACATAAGTTTAGGACTGCTGTTGCTTTCGCTGCGTGGGTTGTAAAGAGCGATATTATCATTTTGGTTTTGGTGGGTAGCTTGCACCTCTATGTATTATTCGATTGTCGGGTTCTCCACTAAACATCTCAGCCTCAATTTATCGGATGCGTTTCACACCAGTTGTGCAGTTCGTTTCGTATAGACTACAATGGATGTCAACCTACGGGTAACGTTGTTTACGGGCGAGTTGTTTAAGTCTTATGAACCAATCACGCAGTGTATGTAGCGGTAAAATAGCAAGAAAAGACCCAGATGGCGAGCAAGACTTTAGCATGCTTAGTAGCAAGCTGAATGTGGCCACAGTCTATTTTACATCGAAATAATAATACGTACCGTGATGGAAATAACCAAACGTCATCACGCTTATTTAATGTGCTGACCATGATGCCAAATTTGCAGGGGGCATAGTAAAGCGTCAGCAAATTGTTTTGATGATGTTAAGCCCATGCAAAATATTTAACATGTCCCTTAGAGTGTTGTTGAATTAATTTATTAGAGCAAGTATTACATTACTCACAAGGGGCTTCCTTAATTGGTCGCTACTGTTGCAAATCGCAGATGCCATGGCTGATAACCAGGTAACTGGCGGAATGCCCGTCATATTACTGCATACATTCATTGGAAAACGGCTGCATTTGGATTACTATACACTCCGTGTTGCCTCCGTGTTTGCCTTTGTGTGTAGTTGGTATATTTACAAACATATTGGTCTCGTTCAGATAGCGTCCACCACCTTTTACATCTGCGATCAACTAAGCAATGGCATTTATACAACTATAAACGCTATGTTATTTGTCTGCATATGGAGCCCATTCCGACTTCGAATAAATACGTTACCCACTTCAGATGTGCTGATGGGCTTGGTTATGAACGCCGGAACTGCACTACGGTCGAAAAGAAATCAGTCATCATACTACACACACGCACACACACACACACGCACACACAAACGCACACACACATACACACACACATATGCAGACATTCATATATATGCAATTCGAAAGTTAGCATTTGTCTTTTCAACGTATTCCTAAATTCTTCCTCCCGTCTTTGTTTAGATGGCTTGTGCGACCGCGTGGCAGTTACATTTTTAAAACACGAACACATGTTTTTCGTCGCCGGAACGATAGTATTGTTGTACGAATACTTTTGTTTAACCTCCTAAAGCAACGGAAATATTCCAGTTGAATTGTAGATTGCTTTGTGGTCAGTGCGTGGAGGCATCCTGTTGATGGTGAAGCAAAGAATGATAGATCTTAGCGAAGTTCTAAGCTATGTATGGCGCCAATTAATATGTATGATAAAATAATGGGTACGGTAATCGTATCATATCAATAACCTTAGCTATTTTGCGTGCAGTTTGCAAATACGTCTCATAGTGGTTCTAGTAGTGACCTCTTAACATGTCTAATAAGGAATACATGAATGTATTCGCTGTATATGTCACTTCATTTGGATCTGATAACGAGGCAACACCTCTGTTGCATGATGTCGCCTATGGTTCCGGTGCTGCAGGAACATCATTCCCGCGACAATGGACGACAGAGCCCATCGCATACAACGACATGATATTCACTTGCCATGTCAGAACAGTTTTATTTGGATGCACAAATAATCTTCCGTCGCATCGTTTACTTAAAGCTATGTTAAAATCGTTGAGATTGTTTAATCTGCAGAATGCAATGGACAAGTAATGTGTAGTAACTTACAACGTTAGTTTTGCATGCTGCAGTAAGACACATGTCAATCGATTAAGAATTGTCCCTGAAGAATGTTCATGTCTTACAGAGGCATTTGTAGCAATCGTATATCAGCCGCGCAAATCATTTGGGGGAAAATACTTGTATAAGCTCAAAGGCAAATAGTAAGCTTCACTATGGTGTCAAAGCCCCTCTTACAACTAAAAGAATGAGGTTTTACATTTACATAAGCCATCAAACTATTAGCAACGAAATGTAGTGTTATATGATCATAATGAGGTGCAATGACAATGCAGCTAGAATGATTAATGAATTACCGTAAATAGAATAGGGCATCGACTCCAACGTGATTGATAAATCAACAGCGGGAATCGATTTTTCCATCATTCTTCAGACGATTAGCAGTGTAATTAACAATTTTAAGTGGTTAAATTTTCTCTATCAGTATGACATCGTTCAAAGGGCTAGCAATAAATGTTAATATAGCTTCATCTAGCAGCGGTATAGTGTAATTAATAATCAGAAATGTGTTTCTATTTTGATGCAGGAGAATCTATAACAGTCCCAAAGCCTTTTATTCCCACACTGCGCTTGCTTGTGCGTTCGTTAAGTAGCCTCCGGCTAGGAGCTAAAAAGACTCTTACGTGACATGTAGAGGATGGCTCGTTCTAATTAGCGAATCTAATCAGTAAATATTTCTTGAGTGAACCTCGTGTAATTATGATATTTAACAATGTGTTGGGAAAGAAATTTCGTCTATGTGCCTTAGAATCTAACGGAAATATCATCTTTAGTAACACAGGCTTTGGCTTCATGACGGTTATAATCAGACGAAAAAAGGGTTTCGATTTATCCGTCTTTACTGTATACTCGATCATCACTCAACAACGGTAAAGTGTTATATTAAAGACATTGATGCAGTTTTAATTCATATTGTGTAATGATACACTATTCACAGATTCACAGTCGTTTATCGCCACACTGAACGTGCATGCGCAACGCGTAAAAGAGATATCTAATCAGGCAGATATGTGAGCCCCAGAGCAAATATCTTCTTAGTTAGAAAGTCAAATTGGTTACAAATAATGCAACGGTTGACCATCGTAACGATATATGGTTCGCTTAGTACTACTGAATAAAGTGATATGTTGATATGAGTACCACGTTGGTTTAGCTTAATCACAAACATGACCGGAACAATAGGGGGCACTGCAGTTACCGGGCGGTTTAACGATGGATTATAAAAGAATTTTATCAGCCGATTTACAATTTGTTTCACATGCTCTTCGTGGTTTTCATTTCCAAGCATTTGGTTTTTAAAGCTTAGTAATGTTTCCATCATTTGAGAGCTTGTATGACTAATAACGCCCAGTTCATGAGCAGTTTCCTAAATTGGCCAGAGATACTGCAAACACAATTGCCTTGGGTGCATAACAATTGTAGATGCTTTGTTAAGCGACCATTATGTAAGATTTTGCCATGCGTTAGGAAAATGACAGAGTGAAAAGATAATTCATCCATGATAGCCAAATCACCTAACCACGGTGCATGTTGTTGATAACTTACATATAGTTGCCTTCATGACCAATTAACGACTTAGCTGTATAATTGTCACATGCTTAGCGTGCAATTTTTATAAAACATGAATATGTTTCAAAGAAAGCTGAATGGTTTTTCAGTATCTATCAGTAATTCGTCTTTAATACCATACCTTTTTCGCATCCCTACGCAGATCCACTGACGCATTAATGGCAATTGTATTAGGTTTAGTTCATTGTATCAAACTAACAGGAATAGCATATCAGCAAACTGCATATGACAAGACATCTCTTTATTACATCACTTTATTACATCACTTATTGTGGAGCTGCATTCGTCATTACTCTATGTGTTAATCAACTTTCACGCTGATGCCTTCGCAAGTAATGCATTTTTAACATAATTAATGAATTATGTACATTACTGTCATTGTGCTACTCAGACAGCTATCACATATCTTAAATGACAATATTACACCTAATTACATTGGGCATTGGACATTTACTGGTTGTAACTTTTAATCATCATGGAGTATACAGAAAACATAGTTCAGTGTCACCTTTTAAGAATAGTGAACTTTAACTCGGAATGAATTTACTCAACATGACATATCATTTTAAAAAAAACCGTACGACATGGTCGAGGGTGCAGGTTGGACAGAGCAAGAACATTGCTGTATGAGATTGTGGCAGCAGTGGATGCTTAATTTGATAACACTTATCAGTCGCAGTTGTAATTTGCGTTTGTATGCCATACAAACGCATGTGCTTAAACCCATAACAATGCTAAAATAGTTTCTCTAAATGTCAATAATAGCCCGAACCGCCCTTTTTTCATACTACTTGTAGGCTAATGCGTCCTTCGAACACTGATGTTCTTCAACAAGGCATATATAGGAAGCAAAGCTTTCCTGAGATACAATGTATTTTTTTTTAGTTATTGCGCATATACCGCAAAGAATGCTGAATGACGGAGGAAAAAGATGATTTGATTATATTGAAATGAGCGAATGTTAGATGAATTCAAAATTCTAACATGCCTAGAATTAATAATTCATTCAAGTTTAAAGATTAATACTTCTAATCTACACTCTATACCTATCCCAACACAAGAGTCACGTACCTCTGCGCCTTCCCTATCAATTTACTTAATGTCCGCCTTGCAAACATTCCGCATTGGCCATGTGACCAAATGGCTGAAAGCCAATCGTTAACGACCTTTCATAACAAATCGTAATACGTTACATTAACTTCATCCATAAGATCAATGCCAGGCAAATGACAGATCAGTCAAATCACGCGGAATTCCCGATTACTTTCAGATGGTGTTCTTTAAAATCGATTCTAGTAATATTTTTATGATTGCGACAAAATTTACAGTACCTACCAACCTACATTCCAATAACATTTAGTCTCTATTGAACAATCCATTTCAATGCAAGCAAGCGAATCTGCTGGGAAACGCGGTTCATTCAGCACATAGGTTCGTAAAAGAGTTTTAATCAAAGATAAAATAAAACCCGTCTCCTCTAAGGTGTGCTCTGTCATATTTTAATCAATGTTAACCGCTACCTCAATCCTATGTGCAAAACGAGCGCGGATGCTTATCACATGTTTGCATAAGTGTTAATAATAGCACACTGCATAAGTGACAGGTGAAGATTACCTAATGTCGCGCGCTCTCCTCCTATTTCCACGATTCACGTAATCTCTTGTTTTACAGAACATAAGGCTTTGCATTAACGAGTTTTCCTATGATTCGCAGAATATAGCTTCTGTTGCAGATGCTCGGCAACAATGGGTAATTACTATTTGGCTGTTTGCATCGCGCCGCCCCTTTCCGTATTCTATCTTAGAAATACAACGAGCGCAAATCATATATACATATATATATATATATATATATATATATATAGATATATATATATATATATATATAGATATATATATATATATATATATATATATATATATATCTATATAGTGTGAGTGGTGGTGCAATCCTGCGGGGAGCGGTGCCAATTGCACTGGCACTATGTCCTATTCGCGCAAGATCCTTGACTCAGGGGTCTTTAAAACACAACCATCGCAAATCATATATATATATATATATATATATATATATATATATATATATATATATATATATATATATATATATATATATATATATATATATATATATATATATATATATATATATATATATATATATATATCTATATATATATATATATATATATATATATATATATATATATATATATATATAGTGTGAGTGGTGGTGCAAGCGTTATTTGTTCTCGACCTAAAAGCAACGACAGTTAGCAATGTGTGTAAACAGCCATCTATAATATTGATATCATTAAGTGTGACCGCATAAACCCGAGCGATTGCTATTAATCATTACCAACACTTTGAGCTTAATTACGTCTATAGTTTGCTTTCCACGTATATTAGGTGCGCATGAAAAACATTACAAGCGTTATATGCCAAACAATCTCACTTTTTATATCTTGCTTGGAAGCTTCGGGGAACACGTCAGTAACTCTTTAGATCTGCTGCACCTGCCCTTCAACGCCGCCAATTATTGGTGTCATGAACATACGCAGATGCACGTATGGAAGTCTACACATCTAGCATTATCTTCAAAGTGCACGATTTGCTACTAACTGTGCTACTGTGATAAGATTTAAGATAAAACAGGTGAAAGTAATGTAACTGATGAATAACGAGTGGGCTCTGAAGTTATGTGGCTGCTATCAGCTGCAAACAAAACGCACTTCGATTGCTGAACAACTGAACAAATATATTGCGTAGGCCCATTTTATAATTGTTAATTGGGCCCATTAAACCGTTGCAGAATGTGCCATATGTACCTTGGCGATCCAAATATGCATGGCTTATTTACCTAATACACTGCTACATATATGTGCATATATGTACACACACACACACACACACACACACACACACACATATATATATATATATATATATATATATATATATATATATATATATATATATATATATATATAAATATATATATAAATATATATATATATATTTAGTCATTATTTATATATATATATATATGTACATTTATATATATATATGTATATATTTATATATGTAAATATATACATATATATATAAATGTAAGTTTATATAAATATAAGTATATATAAATGTATATTTATACATATATATATAAATAGTTATAAATATATATACAAATATATATATATATATATAAAAATATAAATATATATATATATATGGATATATATATATATATCTATAAATGTATATATATATATTTATGTTAATATATATATGTGTGTGGGTATTCATATATGTATATATATATATTAATATATATATATAAATGTATATTTATATATATTTATATATATAAGTATGATAATTATTATGAGACGTGCGGATCTCAATCAAAAATATCGTCATACTTAATTTTAAGTACATTAACTGATTCAAAATGTTAGTTGAGTATTTACCCTTAATGTCGGGAAGATATATTTGATCTCTTGCTCTAAGCAGATCATTTAACGGGGGCGACTTTATACACTCTTCCAGAGAGCTGAAGCGTCTTTGTAAAATGGCTGTTACCAAAACGTACCAAAACGACGCGCATGAATGCAGATATAATCCCATTATCTACCAGATAGTTAAGTTTTCTACCTGTGTATGCTGCTTTCAGTTATGCGATTAATCTATTTCCAGAAGCCCGAACAATAGTATAAAAAAATAAGCATGCATCAAACGTAGGTTTTTTTGGCAACATTGTATCAAACTCACGACGGGTAGAGTCAATATGATGTTAGTAATATGGTACAGTTGTGGTTACCAATTTTTATGTCGGATGTAATTTTTTGTGCACTTGATATTTATATCATTTTAATATATTTGGC
The DNA here is from genome assembly GCA_034190875.2 of Urechis unicinctus. Lineage (NCBI taxonomy): Eukaryota > Metazoa > Annelida > Polychaeta > Xenopneusta > Urechidae > Urechis > Urechis unicinctus. The sequence goes on from CM067346.1 coordinate 14,089,595, forward strand.
CAAACGATAATGCATGGCTCGATTTGGCTTATGACTACAATAGTACCAAAAGTCCTTGCCTCGCCAAGATTAATAATTAACCATTCTGTCGCTGCACATTTGATCCCAATGAACGACACATGATGGCTATTGTCTCATCAAAGCTTCATATACGATTCGAACATTATTTTCGTAATATATTCAATAACGATTATACAGTCCCGTTGCAACCACAGGACTTGGCAATAGCAATATCATATATAATTGTAGGGTTGAAATGTAGGGGTGAACAGCGCGATTAGAGCGGCGAAAACACTGAGATGAATTGATGGAGGCTTCACATATAGCATAGTTAAAAAGCATCGGCGGTAGCTCATTAGCTACACTTTTGTGTCTCTTCCATGTGGTGCATTTTGAATTGTGTGAAGGTGAAAAATACAGTTATTGCCAAAATCAAAGAAAGCGAAAGACAGAGAATGAAAGAGAGCGCGCGAGAGAATGTGTTTGTGTGTGCAAGAGAGGTAGAGATAGATATATGTCGATAGAGAGAGATAGCGAGAGCGAGCGCGATAAAGAGAGATATGGAGGGAGTGAAATAGAGAAATAACGAAAGCGAGCGAGATAGAGAGATAGAGAAAGAGAGTGAATGGAAGAGATAAAGTGAGAGAAAAAGAGAGGAAGAAAAAGAGATATGAAGAGACAGATGGAGAATATTTAAGAAAAGGGTAGAGATAATAAACGAGAGGGGCTTGGCTCTAGGATAACGGTGTCACATCCCAATTCTGCGTGAAAAAGACCGTTCCCTTGCTGGTTGTATGATAGGAGTAGGTTGTGGTCCCTGTAAGAGAGTGTCTGAGGGCCCCGCAAACCATTTATTGTTCCAGAGTACAAAACCAGCAATTTAAGTGGATTTTGCGCGGAATACAGCTGATTTAATTAATTACTGCCATCACGTACTGACGTCTGATTGCATTGTATCAGAATACAGCTGATTTAATGAATTACTGTCATCATGTGCTGACGTCTTATTGCATAATGTCTATCGAGCACCGTACCAAAAGTTTCTTAGAACACTTGTATGATAAAGTGCTTTTAATTCCATACGCGGATAAGAAGTGTAGCACGTTGCTGCATTGATAATCTGATTCAGTCACGCTATATTGAGATCGAGAACCCGACGGAAGACTGTGTACAATATGGTACCACCTGGTTATTATAAAATTAGACGACTTATAGTATTTGTTTGTTTATTTATGAGTCGCCATGAGGAATTAGGTTGTACACTTTTAATGAATTTACTTGCATGACATTGGCATGGTAAACAAAACTTTCGTCAAGACATCATCGCATGCATCATTCCTAGAAACTGTTCGGCCATTCTCAGATCAAGCGTAATGGTAATCAATGCGGATAAAGTCACTTAAGAAATATCTGTTGCGTGATTGAATGCATGTGGCTGCAGTTGACAGATAAGACTTAAGTGTCAGCATTTTGGACCAACCGGATCAACGCGCAACTATACTTATGTCAATTACACTTTCGCCCATGTACCACATCCATGCAGGCATTTGCAAGATATTTGTCTTGTTTGTTTGCATACATTGCCTTTAATACAATGCCGTAAGAAAGTGCCATTTATTAACACTGACATATTTATACCCATTTTAGCATTCCGTGTAACAGCAAGATGGATCACATGTCTTTTATCATATAGTCCGATTTCAGAAATACCCTCAGCGTTTCAAAAAATGTAGCTAAAATATTGATCGATTGAATCAAAAAGTTATGCAGGTTATTGTTAGGCAATCGTAGCATCAACTTAGCGTTGCTATGCAGCATTCTTAATATCATAATTTTGCATGCAATATCCGCCTAGTATTCTTAGCCATTGTTTCCAGCAAATTGATGGACTTGCATTAGCCCGTGCCATGCAATGATATTACTACCCAGCGCCGGCACACAAACACAATTATCTGGAAAGACAGGATTGTATGATCATCTCTAATAGGACATTTTAGACCACAAAATTGGATTTTACTGAACCGTGCTGCATGATAAATGATACAAACATTTAAATCTAACAGGAGGTAGCCATAACCAATATTTCCGTGTTCAAGAATAATCTAACCATTTCTGTAGGTATGCATAACTGAAAGGTAAATAACTCTCGTGCGACTGCACAATGACAAACGAACTCGTCGGATTCCGTTTAATTTAAATGTGGCGACGTCGAAAATGCAATTTTTTTTCACACTTGGTAGCGCTTTGTTAAGACAGCATACCAAGGCATCGTCGCATTACATCCATAAACTCTCATTTTACCTATCATATGCTAAACGATTTTATCAATAATTTGTCGTTGCAAAGGTCTTTTTATTATAATTCAACCAGATCATAAAATTGAATTTGCCCAAATACCGCAAGATGCAGATAACTTTAAACAATCCACCAACTGTTGTCCAGCGGTTCATTACACATGGGCCCTTAAAGAGACTATTCATAGCCACTTATTTGAACATGTTATGCAAATATAATACTGTTGTGTGTCTGACATTTGATGAAACGCAATACAAAGGACATTAACCGATGCTGGTATTATTTAGCGTACTTTGGAGTTATTGTTGATGTTAGCATTAAAGCTCTAACATATGTAATACGGTGCATATATACAGGTTATGTATCATACCAATACTATTGGAAAGTAGGTACCTAGATGTCACTAAATGAATAGCTAAACATGATGTACTCCGCATTGATCAGCATACACAGGGATAATAATAATCTTTAAATAACCTTAGACTGTGTTGAATCACACTATTGATCAGAGAAAAAACGCTTGTGCTTGTTGTTGCAGCTATCTAATTTATTTTATTGCATTAATGACGATATAAAAGTATCACAAATGAAAATTCTTTAACAAAAATACGCGCATTCGCTGTGTTTTCTCCCTAAATGCAACAAATCCAATCATACCTGCCTAATCAGTGAATGATTTAACTCCGCGGCCCTCTGATAGAACTGCATGCATGTTCAAATTTATGGTGTATAGATGATACATTCAATGAACAACTTTGTATATTTACTAACTGATCAGCACTGTAGGGAGAACTTACAATAATTATCATAGTGATCCTAACCGAAATCCATTTACAACAGCAACATGGAGCAAACGCTCCTGCTCATTGTCACAGCAATTGTGTATTCATTTCATTACCTTAACGGTGCTATAAATGGATCCAAAACGAAAAATTACTGGCCTTGCAACCAAAAACAACAATATACAGTTGTCTTAATTGAATTTCAAAGGACGCATGTTATAAGGTGCAGTGGTCCATTAAGTATTCGTATGAACAACCTTGGTTATTTGTATCGGCTTTCTTATGAGACAATGAACATATATCATTCGCTATGATAGAGCACAACCAAAAACAAGCCAGTATTATATTTTGCCACTAGAGACATGCCTAAATATGATCACTTGCAGAGTATTTTGTTCGAGCAACATTATGGTCACTAGCTAGTAAACATCTTGTGAATAGACCTAATTATTCACACAATGTACGGTGTGATATATCAGCTCATTTGACAAGTTCAATTGATTGCGTCATTATAAATAAACACCTGATCCAAGCTGGTAAATGGCATTGCTAGCAGATGTTCTGAATATAAATGCGCGTATGAATGTTCCGACGCTCTGTAGAATTTACTCAATATATGACAGACCATTTACGCTGTTCAATGGCTATCAAAGTGTTCTTGGAGAAGTACGTATGGAGTAGCTTAATTAATTATGGCTATTACATTTGCGATACAAACACACCAGAGCATGCATCAAATTCATACATTAATGTAGTTCCGATTATTGATTACTATAGCAATAAAATTGCGTTTGAGCCAAAATTGCATGCCGGGGTCAAGTCCTATTTCGTTTTTGTAATGATAGCTCACCATTGCTTGATGAAGTCTCGTGAAATAATTCGTCGCACTCCTAGGTAACACGTGACTAGATACCCCATTAAGGTCGTAAATAAGTATCATATGCGGTTTTCATCGAGCAGTTCTGCTGATTCATGTACTTCGGGACTTGACAATCCAATATGCCTAATCTTATTGGTCTGGCATATAGCAATTCAAGTATATTCTGAATCATTCATGTAAAACTAATTCACTTAGTAGACTGAATGAAATTACACATCTTCCGGTTTTCAAATAACCTAATAATTATCGCGCAAAAAGGAATTTACTTAACGCACAAGCACAGCCACATTACGCAGTGTGAGAATTACTTGACTTGGGCCAGCATTGGTGAATTGCGAATAGATTGTACCCGTATTACTGCGTAATGAAATTACCACTGCGTACCTATGTAAACTAAGATAATTGCTGCCGCAACCGGCTAATTAGGACCTGATGTGGTCGCACAATATGAATCTGCCTAAACTAATTGGAAGGGACACGGTGATTTATTCAATGTATAGCAACTAACAGATTGCACGTAATCATATATCAGTCATATTATATGCATACATTGCGTTGTTATGAGGTAGGCACATGTTACCAATCATCAACTGACCAAAATAATCAAAACTACTAATGACAGACTATGTATAGTATCAATGTAGTAAGCGAACATCCATTGTAGGCTATCCTTTCACAGAAAAATGTATTACAAGTATCATTTATTATAAAAAAAATAGTTCGTTGACCCGCATAATTGACCAGCCTATAGGCCCCATTTGCATATTTAATTTGTGCGAAGATTTGTTTTGTTTTGTCCACAGTTAACGAGCTATATAGATGCTCTCTTTAATTGTTTATCCATATTGTGCTGCCGAGTAAACTAATTCCATTGTATGATCTGTAAAATTTGAGAATAACAAGGATGATGTTGATACATTAGCTTATCTGTAAGCTTGCAGTTGTAGTGCTAGTTTTTCAAGGTGAGGTACGATGCTGATTGGATACTTTTTACAACATAGTATGAGGTCATTTGACTCATTTTCGGTATGTCGGACTTATTGGCTATTTCACAGGCTTTTACCAGCAATGCTGCATTGATATGCCTAAATCTGTCAACAAAGGGCAGTTAAAAGTGCGATTTCATGCTTGGTGCATAATATCTGTCCCAAGTCTTCAAAATAAAGTCACCCATTTAACACAAAATTTTTTTCATAACAACCTGCCAGTATAGCATTTTACGGGACTCGTTTATCCCTGTCATTGCTGCGATTCAGGCCTAAAAATATCAGATTTGTATGGGGAAAACATCTCTAGAAATTGCAACCGGCAGCGATATAGCAGCCCGGGTTAATTCTGTGTGAACCATGGTACGCTGGTCAGGAATACATGGTGCATTTACCATTTGTATTTGCATTTACGGCACTCAAAGGCATACAAGCATAGTCACTAACCAAGCGAAATTTGCTCATTAGTTTATAATATTACCATGTATTTAGGGAAAAAAGTGCCCGTAATTTTCAGTAGTTACATATATCATACACAAATGATGTATCGTGCCATTCCGATTCAGAAAGACCCAGTGATTATAGTTGAGTGGATCATATCCAACAGTGGAAATTTGTTTTGTGATCAAGCACCAACTTGTAACAAAAGAGCGGTTGTTATTTTGACAAAATACATGCAGATCAAATCTAATCAGTAGGCGTAATGTGAACATAATGTGTGTAGGACACCACATACTGCGCGTTGTGACGAAGTTAGTATCAACATACCATAAATGTGTTTATATACACGCATGACATGACTGAATA
>CM067346.1:14100344-14140344 GCA_034190875.2 Urechis unicinctus
ATTTTGTCACTGGGGTAAAATAAGATTTGCCAGATACCACACTTATTGCTGTATCTGAGCAGGCATATGATAAAATTGTCCACAATGTCGGGGAATGGGAAAGGTTCAGCATGTATACCTGTTCGAATAACTATTTTCTATGGTCAACCGTTTGTGGTATGTTTGACAATAATCGTTTAACGTGAGCCATGCTATGACTAGTCCATTCATAAAATTCATATCAATTATTAGGCACCGTCGATTCGTGTAGCTGGGGATGGGGTTGGACGGGGCATAATCTTGAAAAGTATCTGCTTGACGCCATGTTTAAGTTGCTGTCTCGCAAGGGGACATCTGCCCACCTTGCAGAGTTGTAAGCTGCAACAAACGCGGACGGGCCATCAATATCCAATTAATAGTTTCAGGGTATGTCGACAGTATCCGGGCAGAATTGTTCTTGGCCAACAGTTTCATCCAATTCATACATAATGTTGGCAATATGTACGTAGACGGTATAGTTGAAGTCTATGTTATGTCACATTATAGTATGGTAATCGATATTGATCGGATGTCAGGTACAAATGAACATCACATTTCCACTGTGCGTGGTGATTATTGTACATAAGCTATTAACGGAAAGAAACATTGCTCATGGCAATAGAGACGTGTCGGTTCTTGGAAATCAGAATACGTAACAACATGATTATATTAAGAATGCATGCGTAGTTGGAAGTGTCAAACGCAATATAGTGAACTTCAACTGCTCGATCATAAGGCAAGATTAGTGTTCTGTCCACTTACTAGGTCCGTCATTTTCGACGTTGTCGTTGTCGTTCTTGCGATGAGTGCCTAGCTTGGATACCTCAAAGCGGCTCATTTTCTTCTTCTAACCGGTCGGTATTGAAACGTATGTTGTTCCACCTTGCAAATCACAGAATCATTATGATAATTATTCACCTTCTGGCTCACTAGCGTTCAATCCAGGTTTACTTAGGTAATTATTGAACAGCCCTTTTGATACATAGCTCATGACAGCAATATCCGATGAATATTAGCTTGAATGACGACCATGACAAATTACCAGATTTGCTCTAGCCATCGGACAGCGTTTGAATCATGAACGGATACCCTTATAACATACATTATCATTTCTCCTTCCCAACCCTAAATAGTTTATTTTATGCAGTAGACCATAGCTCTAGAATACAAAATACATGTATGGAAGTCGATGATAACCAACTTATGGTTTTTTGGTCATCAGCCTTCGCAAACAGTTTGATATTTTGCTTGTACTGCTCAAATGGCTGCAAATAACCATGATCTTCCCACCACCCTCAAATTGTGGTCAAACATGGCAATATTCTGCGAACGAATCGTCAACGGAGCGTGGTTATGCCATCGTAACAAATATTTGCTGTTCAGCTCATAATTATTTTCTTGAGGCAGGATGACGCGTGTTGGACTGGGCAGAGTCTTGCAATATAAATGTATATCACTTACTACCATTAAGAGCATAGATGCAGCCTTTTTAGAATATAACAATAAAAACGCAAAGATGTTGCACTCATAAGACGTCGCGATATAACTGACGTTATTTCTCCCGGTGATAACGTCAAGTGCGAAAGGGTATTCGAAGACAAGGTTGAAGCTTTGCTGTTGGATAGATTTGTGCGTTCTGTTATGTTCAACAACAGCCTCCGCGCGCAGAAAAATAGTCAAGACACTATATTGCCTATCATGATATTTACTGTTGTTGAATACTTTTATGTCTATATGCCGTGAACTGTGAACAGCAGAGCAATGATTACAACTAAATATTAGATTAAGTTAACACTTACCGATCTATTGTATTTAAAACAAACCGTAAGAGCGACTATCCATATCCATCCCTATTCATTACCGAACATTCTAATCAATACCGGGGCGCACAATGTCGATCGACAATACTATGAAATGTATATTTAATGACATTAATCATATAAAACATATTCCTGCTGAGCACCAGAATCGATACACTCTGAAGCTGATAAACACCCCCCTTGATTGCAGAACATTGGCTACTTTGTGTTTTCACGGAATTTCTCGCAATACATCGGTTATTAAGGACACCGTTCCCTTCCTCTGCGCAAAAACCTTGGAATAAACTTTGGAATGGATTTTGACTCAAGATATGTAAATCATCTGGGCATAAAATCGCAAAGGGCTTCATTATTAATACCAAATATTAACATTATAATGATAATAGTAGCAATAATACTACTGATAATAATTATAATTCCTGAAATTTTTGTCGCCTCTCCAGCTCATAGCTGCTTGAAGGCGCACCTATCCCTTATTCATAACCAGTTGTTCCATTTGGCAATATCGTGTGGTGATCAGTCCCCGCAAACTGAGATGTGTGTATTCACGCCTCGCTTAAGTGCTTCGCCAGATGAGGCCAGAAGAATGTCAAACTTCATGCTCTCGTCATAAGCAAGATTAGTGTTCGTCCACATACTAGGTCGTTGTTTTCGACGTTGTCGTTTGAAACGTTCTTTTCGATGAGTGCCTATCACAGGATTACCTCAAAGCGGCTCATTTTCTTCTTCTAGTTTTACTTCGGTAATTGAAAGCCCTTTTGATTCATACTCATGACAGCAATATCACAGAATCATTATGATATTTAATGACTTCTGGCTCACTAGCGTTCACCAGATTTGCTCTAGGTAATTATTGAACAGCCCTTTGATACATAGCTCATGACAGCAATATCCGATGAATATTAGCTTGAATGACGAACATGACAAATTACCAGATTTGCTCTAGCCATTCCAAAGCGTTTAATCATGAGTTACCCTTATAACACATTATCAGCTCCTTTCCCAGTAAATAGTTTATTTTATGCAGTAGACCATAGCTAGAATACAAATACATGTATGGAAGTCGATGATAACCAACTTATGGTTTTTTGGTCATCAGCCTTCGCAAACAGTTTGATATTTTGCTTGTACTGCTCAAATGGCTGCAAATAACCATGATCTTCCCACCACCCTCAAATTGTGGTCAAACATGGCAATATTCTGCGAACGAATCGTCAACGGAGCGTGGTTATGCCATCGTAACAAATATTTTTGCTGTTCAGCTCATAATTATTTTCTTGAGGCAGGATGACGCGTGTTGGACTGGCAGAGTCTTGCAATATATAAATGTATACTACTTACTACCATTAAGAATATAGAATAAGAGCTTTTTTAGAAATAACAATAAAAACGCAAAGATGTTGCACTCATAAGACGTCGCGATATAACTGACGTTATTTCTCCCGGTGATAACGTCAAGTGCGAAAGGGTATTCGAAGACAAGGTTGAAGCTTTTGCTGTTGGATAGATTTGTGCGTTCTGTTATGTTCAACAACAGCCTCCGCGCGCAGAAAAATAGTCAAGACACTATATTGCCTATCATGATATTTTACTGTTGTTGAATACTTTTATGTCTATATGCCGTGAACTGTGAACAGCAGAGCAATGATTACAACTAAATATTAGATTAAGTTAACACTTACCGATCTATTGTATTTAAAACAAACCGTAAGAGCGACTATCCATCCCATCCATTCATTATTACCATCCCTATTCAATTACCGAACATTCTAATCAATACCGGGGCGCACAATGTCGATCGACAATACTATGAAATGTATATTTAATGACATTAATCATATAAAACATATATTTCCTGCTGAGCACCAGAATCGATACACTCTGAAGCTGATAAAACCCCCCCTTGATTGCAGAACATTGGCTACTTTGTGTTTTCACGGAATTTCTCGCAATACATCGGTTATTAAGGACACCGTTCCCTTCCTCTGCGCAAAAACCTTGGAATAAACTTTGGAATGGATTTTGACTCAAGATATGTAAATCATCTGGGCATAAAATCGCAAAGGGCTTCATTATTAATACCAAATATTAACATTATAATGATAATAATAATAATGATAATAGTAGCAATGTTCCATTTGGCAATATCGTGTGGTGATCAGTCCCCGCAAACTGAGATGTGTGTATTCACGCCTCGCTTAAGTGCTTCGCCAGATGAGGCCAGAAGAATGTCAAAGGGGAGGCTATTTTAAAGTGAAGGAGCAGCAATTGAGAACGCCTTATGTTTTTTCACTGATGGAACTGCAAGAAGCGCTAACCAGGTGAACGTAATGCACTGCCTGGCGTTTTTTAATAAGCATATCCTGAATATAGGCTGGCCCTGGCGTTGTTTTGCCTTATAGGTCAGGGTCAGATTCTTGAATTTGATCATGTACTGAGCTGGCAGCCAGTGGCGGGTGTGATGTGGTGCCCCTCGGAGCTCTGACGATCATGCGGGCGGGCAGACGCTGCAGTCTAGCCACCTGAGCGATCCATGCACAAATACCTTTAATTGCACATAATAACGCACATGACGTCATAATAGGGCCTTGGTAACACTACTCCACCTCATATTCTGTATTATTGAGAGATGATATGCATGAAATGTTTTATTTGTGTTCCAGTAATATCTTCCACCTTAAACTTTGCGTTGTGATGTTTACCTGTCGTCAAATATGATATCCAGACAAACTTTTTGACTGCTCGAGACCAAATAGTATGCTGTGCATTTATTGCTAATTCCCATATTTCATAATTATTCGTGACTCTTGTGTCATATCCCAGAAAAATGCTCGCTTCGGGTGGTTCTAATGTTGGAAAGTTATTCGTTGATCATGTCAAGACGCGTCACACAAACAACAATTTATTATTGTCCATAAGTTTACTATTTTACGATTGTTCTCCAAAGAAAACGAATCCCGGTTGCGGAACAGTTTTAATGTCGTAAACGGCGCTACAAAAAAAACACAGGTGCATCCTTAGAGCACTTCCGGTCACAAGGTTTCCCCAGCCATTGTTGCATTACCTTACCAACCCCTTGTCATTATTCCATGACAACCCATTGTCGAACCTCTTCAATAATACTTGTATAAAGAGACAGGAGATATGACACACATTGATTACTTCTCTGATGTGCAGTTGTGTCTTACGACTTGTCTTGTTTATATTACATGGTACGCACAAAGTGAACAGCTGTGCACATATCTGGAACTTACCACGACATTCAGCAGCAACAAATGGTTATAATGTTGATGAAATAAGTTAATATTGACAAATCCCCCTTTTGCGCAGGTAGCGGAAGTCGGTGTAGTCAATATTTGAGAATCAAACTTGCGACACAGAATGCAATGAACAAATCAAATGATTGCATCTGCTTTTGTCATGGCAGAAGTAGAAGTATTTGCAATATTTGCAATGTCCTTCAGGAAAGCCATTCCGGAGTAACTATAAAACTTTAAGACTTAAGGCCTAGGTGAATGGGCCTTCAAAAATAGCATTAAGGACTCAGCCAAGTAAAACCATAACAGATTCACCCGAGAGGTGCTCAGAGTTTATATGACATCAATCCCGCCGCCAGCATGCCTCAGGGTAGATCGAAAACGAATGACCTTATTAGCTCAAGAAGCCCGCTGGGATCTAAAAGGCAGTATAACAATTGCGATGGCATGTAGGTTTTTTCACGATATTGCGCCTCACATCAAAATAAGGGAAATTATATAGTATAGGTTAGACATGAAGAAGATTTGAGTTGCGGGCTCATGGTTAATTTATTCACAATGTCGATAACATCTATTATGCTTATTATATTGTTCAAGTATGTGAAGAATTGTTAATGTCGCTATGCAAACACAAACATTATTATTTGCAACATACTGCTTTAACATTGTTCAATATAAATGAGGCATAAAAGGTCTTACACTAACTCTCATAGCGCATACTTTTTGTTGTAAACCAAAGGAAGCGGGCTGATTAATAATCATCGCTTGTCAACTCCATTTTTCTCCCAAAATACACAAACATACAAATATAAATATATTTATATATATATATATATATATATATATATATATATATATATATATATATATATATATATATATATATATATATATATATATATATATATATATATATATATATATATATATATATATACGTCTATATATATATGATATATATGTATATACATGTATGTATAAACATATATATGAATATAAACATATACAAATACATATATGCATGAGTATGTTTGTATATAAATATACATATATCTATTTATATATATGTAGAAAAATATGCGTATGTATGGATATTTTTCACCGATATACCTATGGATATGCATATATATATAAATATATATATATATATTTATATATATAAGTATATATATATAATATATATATATATATATATATATATATATATATATATATATATAATATGTGTGTGTGTGTGTGTGTGTTAGTGTGTTCGTGCATGTATGTGTGTTTATGTGTCTGAATGTGCATGCGTGTTTGAGTGAGTGAGTGAGCGATCGGGCGTGTGTGTTTGTGTGTGTGTGTGTGTGTGTCGTTGCATTATTACTCTGTGAGCGATTGGGTTTGTGTGTTTGTGTGTGTATGTGTTCGTGTGGGTTGGAGTGGGTGTGCCCGTGTGTGTGTTGGTGTATAATTTTCCGCCATCTCCAGTTGCGCATTGATCAAAGATATAAATCAGTTTGCTGCTGTTGCGACTATGTCCGATAATAGCAACGGAGGGATGCATACAGTCGGAAAGCAAGCAAGCCTTCCGCTCACCAAGGGGAAAGCAATTGGAGTCTGTGCCATTCACTATATAATGCGTCTAGACAAAGTTTGACCGTTAGCATCTAGCAAGCCAACGTATAGAGCATTGGCCCGATCATACCTTACAGAAATAACTTTGCCTTAGTCATGACGTTCCAAAAAGTTGATTATGCAGCCTCGGTAGAAAGACATCGATCACGCAGAGGTGACACAGTATGTGTTCGCCATTAATGTACCAGTTATAACAGATAAAGCAGGCAAAGGCATAATTTAAGTAAGCTGAAAATCTGTTGTATCTTCTCGTGGTGACGAACAATATTGGAAAACAGCAGCTGTGCATTGAAAACGAATTATATTGAGTCGACACATGCATATTTCACACCTAACATAAGCAATACATGTACACCATGTTTAAATACAGCGGCATTAACATAACACGTCCAGATACCATGCAATGGTAAACATGATATTGATTATTTCATTTCAATACCAATCGCTAAAACCATTCATCTTTGTTCGCATATGCACTAACGGGTGCAACGTTGCTAATACCAGTCTTGGCGTTATGGTATTATTGCATTGTATTTCTAAGAGATAACTTGGTTTCCGCTGCCTCTGTTGATAATATTCACAAGTTTGGGATTTGGATATAACCCTTTAGCTCACAATTATGTAAACCAAATATTCTGACACTAAAGAAATGTTAGGAGTAGCTACAAACCATGCCATTCAATATCCGTTCTTAATGGACGTTTGTTATCGCTTTTGCATGATAATGATCAATTAAAAAATATGTCACCTAAGCCACTGAAAAGGAAAGGCTGATATAGAGTAAATGTGGCCATTGCATTAATACTTACTTCATATCATGTGTATTATTACGTGTGTTACATTCATATTATAGATCATAAATTCTTTTCATATCCGAATTACCCAGTAAATAATGTTGTAAAGGTGTTCCAGGTATTTATATCATAATGCACTGGATCCAAGATAAGAAGTTGCTGTCTTATCGTAGCATATCTTTCCTGATTCTAAATACACTCAATTGGTATTGGCGGATGGTTGTTGGCATGCATACATGCGATAAGGTAAAGAATATGGAAGTTGTTAATTCGTTTTTTTCACGATATGACTTCAAACTTGCCCGTAGCTGTTCGTCATCCTTCGCAGTACGCTGAAACTATAAAATTTATGACCAAAAGAGGGTCTATAAACGCTTGCTTATTGAAGCTTGACCGAGGTCTCAAAACATATCCACATAATCTATTGTATTGAGTCATATTAGCTTATGAATGAACACATGCTCATTTGTCTGGAAATTAATGGCACAAATGAGCTCATGGTCTTGGGGTCTCATCGCTCCAGTCAACTCGACTTACGCATAAACCAGTGTCATTGGACACGATATTTTAAAGCAAATCGTTTAGCTTGAGCGTAGTTTCGTTTCATTCTTAAACCCATCCCCGCAGAACTGATATTTGAAGATAATGTATTATGTTTCGTATTGAGCCATTGGAACATATGTGATGACGATCTTAGACTATTATAAACGATCAGCAATGATAGGCTAAATAATACCACTTGAAAATTACTAAAAACTTTTAATTTGCTCAGGGTCTGTTGCAAATACATCAGCAAAATTGCCTTGGTTATGTACAAATCCACCTGACTCGACAAGAGTATTGCACTCATGACCAATAGTCCGACCATTGACGCGCCTTTACCTGTTTAACAGTGTTATTGCAATGAATGACTAACATGATAGAAATGCCATTCAGCAAATGGATCGAATCATCTTGTATACTATCGCATACAAAGTCATTTTGCCCTTGTGGTATGACATTATTGAGCATTAAGTAGGGAGAAACACCAATAAAACAGACTAACACATCGCAATGGAGGAGAACTGATTATTAATGTCCACCGTGGAACGCATCATGTGATTAACCCCCCCCCCCCCGTAGCTAAGGTGATTTCACGGTCGAGTTGGTATCGATTATCAAAGCAAAGTAGCCTTCCTTGATCATCGTAAATAGTTAGGTTGACAGCCAGAAATAAGAAAAAAAGTCGAATTATATAGATCTTAAGTAAACGCAGACCATCATAACAGCAATTTATCGTACACAAATTATTCATCATAGGTCCATTGTCAACGTAGAGGGGTTACGCAATGGGTAAAATACTTGTAATGATGTCTAAGAACAGAATGTTATGGCTTCTAAATATATATCATTCACTAGCAAACCTTTATAGCACAGTCGAACATCATGCAATAAACGCGCAAAGATGTTGTACTGTTTCAAAGAGCGTCCTAATACAGATTACATTATTACACCCTGGTGACAGCGGTTATTGGCAGACTCAGTTGATAATCTACCGTTGGCTCTACTAGTGCCTCCTGGAAAGTCCCAGAACATACTTTGCGTACAATAAATTAGTCACGATGAGACTGACAATTGATGGACACGATACTCAACCAATATATATATATATATATATATATATATATATATATATATATATATATATATATATATATATATATATATATATATATATATATATATATATATATATATATATATATATATATATATATATATATATATATATATATATATATATATGAATATATATACTGTACTGATCTATTGTTAGCCGGAAAAAGGCAGCGCCTATAGCTTAGCACCACTTTCAGCTATATGTGCATGCTCGTTAAATGTCGTGCACGCGGCGATCTCCATTCTCTGTTTTAGAAAGTTAGTTTATTTACCATTAATCTCGCCAGATTCAGAATTTGTAACATACAGTATGGCTGTGAACCGCTAGAATAACGGCAGATAAAAGTAGGCATTTGCTTGAGAATCTATCCATTTCAGTTATACATTGCGAAGATTCCTTATTCAAAGCAAATTCTATGAAACACAATGAAATAAATAAGTGAAATGCTACTTGATTTCAATCGGTATAACATATCGTGAATTTGTTCAAACCAACCTTTTACGCCGACGATCATCTGACAAAAATAGAAAACTGTGTAGGCTCTATTTAACATGTCAATGCACAACATGCTTTTACAAAGGATGTGCTGACAAATGCAGTACGATAATACTGACATTATATAATGAATAAAGAAGTAGGAACTTTAGCAACAGCTATCTTTAACAAAACCTGACGCTAGCACAGCTACAAAGCAATTCAAATGCATGTTAAGAATATAATGATGCAGTATTCTAGAATTCGTTCTCTTGGACCCCATTAATTGAAAATTACCATAATATGTAAGCCACAAGCATCTGTTCATGCTCGCGGGGACGACATCGAGTTATTGTCAATGTCACCCTTCTATCAGTTATCAGCTTTTATGATGTGAAAAGCACGTTATGCTTACAATTTTGCTGGTTCATAGAACTTTGTTAATATTGACATGGTGATCCTCGAATCGCTGTCACTCTGCAAATAGCTTATTTTTGGTTGTGACAGTCAGAAATTAAACCAAAATATTGACTATGAATAAATTTAATGAATCAAAACAAGTCATCCATGTTTCATTAGTAGTTTCGTAAATAGGTCAATGTTACTGTTAACGAACTTTGAGCTGGAAGCAATGCTAAGCTCATAAACTCATTGCAAGTGGCTTGTTGGTATTGCCCGATATGATGGTCCACAACACCGGCTGACTATCTCACAATAAGTGCTGTTTGTAAGTGTGCGCTAACCCAAACATTGCAAATTATAGCGATGATATCAAGATCGCATGGCGTTGAACAGGAAAAGCCTGAATTACGGTTCGCTCTGTATGATTGCTGCTTACTGCATGCAAGCTTAGCATATAACCGTCAAAGAAGGCAGACGTAATTGCTACTCGCAGTTGTTGTATCTGAATCGTTTTATTTTGGTTGAATATAACAGTTCTCGAGAATATGATCCAGTGGATGCATCGTTAGATGTTTTGATAAAAACATCTCACCATATTGTGTTCAGTGAGTGCCCAAATCCGAAACAATGATGACACATTATAAGATATGGTGGAATCTCTCTGACAAACAATACGTTATCAAGAACATGGTATTAAATAATTTCATTGTTAACAGTTTATGTTCCACATAAAAAATATTCACATATATGGTTTGCTGAGCCCTAATATGGCTAATAGTATTAATCTAAGACGCTCATTTGCATCATTACGTGTCTCAAGCTAACGGCGGAAGTAACGGTCGGCGTGCAAAATAATCCAGCGAAGTCGTACTTCTGAATAGAAACACACGAGTTGGCCAATGATTTTGTTACCAATACTTTTGCTTCCAGACATCGACTTGTCATCCGGTCGACAGATTGCAAACCAGACTACAGGTACGATATGGAACAATTTTGGAATAATCATATCCTTCTAAATAGTATTTGTATCTCATGCTACGCGAGTGGTATTAGTTCTTTTGTTATGATGACTGACCATCTAAAGCCGAGTATGCATTTGCATAATCACATAACTTAAATAACAAACTGTTAAATATCTGAGTAATTACGTCGTTAAATTGCTGTTACCGAGATCTGAGACAGTGGTATATATAGAGGCTACGTCTGACCTAGATTTACATTGATTATGCAATGCTCCTAATGTTACTGAGACTGCAGCGTTGCAAAGCTTTATGAGTGAGCAACATTGCATGGCTTATTGAAGTAGACCCCGTTCTGCTAACTGACCATTTATGACACGGTTAAGACAAATATGTATACATAATACTCTGTGTAATTCTTGTTAAGTTAATCACCTAAAATCTGGTTAGTGATTGATGTTGTCATACAGAAGGTCAGGTCTTGGTTAATTGCGAACTGGTCATGAATGGCATGATCAAGTGACATACAGAATCACAATGCACGGAGTTATCGCCTTCTACGTTTTTTGTTCTTACTCTCAGCCTTACGATTAATAATCACGGAAGGTCCATTTGCTTTGTGAACTCTCAATTGAGTTGACAGTAAATCAACCGTTGCAATAGACGGATGATTCTAAATTGTTGGGAGATGAATTCACAGGAACCTCTAAGAAACTTTGGCAAATTTACGTTTACCTGCCTTGGTATCTAATGTGATAAGTAGTGTCCATACATCTGAAGTAACGCTCTCTTTAAGTCACAAAACGCGGATGGCAAAATCGTAGTTTCCAAACGATAAAAGCTTAATGGTATAGTATCATTGACGCACATCCTACCGACAGAATATATTTGTAAACCTGTCCCGAAGTTAAGTATGCCTTATCAAAATAAAAATGAGCGAATATGCAACCTTCGATAACATCTTCTTACATAGATACCTAATGTGGTACACCAAAGCTATTACCGGGCTCTTATCAGGTGGCCAAACGACTCGCCACCTGATAGAGGTTATCTTATCCGATTGGATAGGTCAGAGGTCGGACCAGAAAACTTGCTGTTCTCAAGATAAACATTTAGTCGATACATAGCTTTATGTTGGTAGATGCTTTTGCGGCATAACTACAAACATGGCGTTGCTCGGATATGGAAAGGTTACCAATTTCAGACAGCAGATGTAATAAGCATGACTGCCACTGATGAATAGCAGAGTAATTTACCGAATGGTATGCATTACAATTGCTCATTATCACACCACCAATGTCTCACTTGGCAGGACCAATTACTTTATAATATCAGAACTTCCTGAGGCAAGGCTCTTTTCTTGAATGAGTCAAAATCATGGCCAAGACATGTAACGCGGCTGCCCGCAGGATGGCATTAGAGCTTGTTCAATTAGTTCCTACACAACAACAATTGTATATGGTTCGCAGTCGGATCTTGAGTATACCCGTGATGTATAAATATATATATATATATGGCTATATATATATATAGCATATATATATATATATATATATATATATATATATATATATATATAGAGATATATATATATATATATCTCTCTCTATATATAGTATCATATATATATATATATATATATATATATATTCATTCATATATATAAAATATATATATATATTTTAAATATATATATATATAAATATATTTATATATATCTCATATGTATATGTATATATATATGTAATATATATATATACATGTACATATCTCTATATATATAATAAATGTACCTATATATATTATATATGTGTATATATATGTGTATATATATATATTTATAAAATTATATATATATATATATGGCATGCTTAACGTTGTACAATATTGCAACTATCTATAGAGATATATATATATAAAATCTCTATATATTTATATATATAGATAGATATATATTAGAGGGATTTAAATATATATATATATAAAGAGATTATATATATATACATTTATTCATACATATATAAAGATATATATATATATTTAAATATAGATATAGATATAAATATATTTATATACATACATATATATATATATCTACATATAGATATATATATATATATATATCTATATATATATATATATTTATATATATATATATATATATATATCTCTATTTCTCTATCTATATGTCTATGTCTATCTGTCTATCTCTATTTATAATTTCTCTATATCTCCTCTCTATCTCTCTCTCTCTCTCTATCTATATATATATATATATATATATATATATATTTATATATATATATGGGCGTACTTAACATTGTACAATATTGCAAATATCTTGCAGGGAGCTGATGCAAACATATAAGCGGAATGAGTAAAAACTGAATAAGGAGCAGGGTATTAGCACGATTTTGAGAACAACGATCACCATTTGAAGCAGCATGTTCTCCAATGCAAACACGGAACGAACACACACTAGGGTTACAGAACCAGTGAAAACTATTAATCACCCTCAAATTCGCGTTAAGGAGTGCATAGAATATTCGATGTTAGTCTGTCGCAACGACAAATTGCATACATGGGCCTTGTTAAATGTACTATCTAAGCCTTAACTATAGGGATTGGTAAAAAGTCAAGTTTCAATCCAAATATATTATTCTCAGTGGTATTGGTCGACCAGTTGTCAAATTACATCGAGTGTCCCGAGCTCATTATCATGCATTACAACAATAATGGCAATGCAAATTGTCCGCATCATGCTGACGAGGCTAATTGATCCGAGGCCCACCGTGGTCGTGTATTTTCATCAGAGCTGATATGTACTTAGAATGAATGTATACTTACTTTGTGTCTTCTCATGTAGTATCATTTTCAATACAACTCTAACAACACAAAGGGCTGAGCCCCAATAAGTACCAAATGGTAACAGCTTTATCCCATAACACAGCAGGAAATATTTCTGTTCTATTTTACGTCGTAAGTACGTTTTGTAACCCAACACACAATGTTATATATATGTTGCGAATAAACAAAGAACATCTGCACTATGCATGTTAATCGAGTCATATTATTGCTATGATTATTATTAATGTAACTATCAGTAATGGTAACAACACAGGTACTCTTATCCGTGCCAGCGCAGAATTGGGCACATCAATATTCCTCCAATATTAAAGTAATAGTCCTCTGAACAGGCCCCATTGTCTTCAAGTGATATATTTAACACCTCCACTCCGACCATGCTACTTTTGGCGCCACGATATACACCCGTGTTAGTGTGCCGTTTGAAGCTACACTTATGTTACCTCTGGTTACCCTGTAACATAAACACTCAACAGATCCTCCTATTAGTAAGTCGTCCTTGTCACAATTGAAGGCATACATTCATTCACTTAAAAAAAGCCGTTTATGTACATGATATATACATTGTAAATTCATCATAGAGGCAGTTTATTCAGAAGAGATATCGACTACAATTCCTAGACAAATTGCCCTTTCTTTTTTGCTTAGATTCCTATCGTCACATCGGCACATCACTCGAGCTTAGCCTTTGCTTGACTGGCAACCGGATATTGGCAAGATTTGACAATGATTTGATAGCATGTCGGTTTTGTCTAGGCATCAGTGTTGTTCAGCCGTCGACAAAGATCATTGCTGGTGACGGCAATATCCCTATCTTTTTGTTGGTACCGCAGGCAGCTATTCAGGTTCCCATTTTGTACCCCAATTTGAGCAAACTGTTATCTAGATATTGATACAGTAACATGACAATAACTGTCCCGGAACAACAATGTCCATGCTTAAGCGTTAACAGGGAGAATACTTACATGCATATTATTTGATGTGTTTAAGTAATAGCCAATTCATTAATCATTTGTATTTGTGGGCACATATCCACTTGCAAGCTACATTTTTGCATCTAACTACATTGACAACGTAACCTACATATCGTTGGGAGTCAGTTGTTTAACCTTTTTCGTGAGGTCTCGCGTAAGATTATTCGAAATGAGTTAATGTTATTGCATGGTTGAAAATAAATTTTCTGAAGCTGTACTTACTGCATGATTCAGTTGTCGCATAACTCAAGACGATTCAGTTGGTTCGGTTTTTATTGGACAAACGCACATTACACGCTGAGGTTAGGTTCGATTATTCCTATTACGATACACAGTGATATTGTAATTATTTAGTTGTAATATAGGCTGGAGCCGGACGATATAGGAATTTCGTCTGCCACCCCAGTCATGGAACTTTTTGCCACTTTACACTGATTGCACGGGTCAGTGCTAGATTGTGCTCAGAAAGCTCTCACTAGATATGCACTCGTGCATAGGTTAATATTCATTGCGGTGCGCAGAAGGACATTTCTGGACAAAAACTCATAATAAGTTTGCAGTTATGTTAACGGTACTGACGATATAAATAATCAATAAGCGCATGCTGATCCACCAAGCACCATATCCTTTTATACCCAAGCTTTTAATATTCGTCATAACACACCCAACCACAAAAAAACTCCCACCGTGCCTAAAATGCACTGAGTGTTTTGGCTAGTCGCGCATTTATAGAATTAACCTCGATTTTATGAGTTCAGGATGCACTACAAGAGTCACTGCATACATAATACTTACCACGGATGAATATTTCAACGAAATGAATTGCATTTGCTCATCACTTACGATAGCTGCGTCAGTTAAATGGCAGAAAATAAATCTCTCAGAATAGTGTTTTCTTCCACCTAGACACACACTAGGATTTAACATTGCGACATGTTGATGTGTATCGAACACGTAGAGTTGATGTATTGGATATTTGGTCTGCAGGGGAGAGAAACCATCTCAGAAACCCTTTTTTGGGACTAAATGATTATGGAACGTGTTGCATCAGTAAGTGTTACCTGACATGAACATGTACACGATCGACGGAGAGATGCATCAGACATGCTATGGAAGGATAACATTACCTCCACCTTCCAAACAGTAAGACGTACATGCTATATCAACTTTAAGTTGCTTAGATACTCATGATTACAGCTGTCATTTATGAATTATTCGGTACTTTGACTCAATGACTACGATCAAAGCACATGGCACTAAAAAGCCGGCAACAAATAATTGTCACAATTTATGACCTCCTTAGCATTGCAGTTATAGTCTGTATAGAGGCGCCAGATTCCGTTGAAGCTTTCTAGTCTAAGCTTGTATTCCCTATGAGGAGTTTCTTCTCCTTGGGAACGAAGACGATGTCGTTATTGATCTTACTACTTTATCCTCGGAGAAGATGACCTTACCCGTTCAATGCACATGACTTGCTCGGATAAACCTGATGCTGTGTGAGGATATTGATAATTGTGATGAGTATGGCGGACAATTTGAGCGGCAACGTATTCGCTCAAATGGCTGCGCCGACGTTATCAACAGAATGTCATCATGCATACACTGATCTTAAATGCGGATGAGAACGCCCCAAGTTAGAAAGGCTCAATGAAAAACCCGCCCTCGCCAGATCAAAGTGTCCCGAGACGTGTTCCTCCCAATGCATAACATAAAAGAGGCGAATGTAAACATATATATTACATAATCGTTTTTGTTTATGCCAGGAATAATGTTGCTGATATGCATTAGATTTAAAGCATTATATATCAGCCATACAGAGAAACTGTCAATTGGACAAGCGACCAGTATGAGCGTGCTGTCGGGTCGCTTTGATACGGTGGCTAGTGTGTTTTGCTAGGGCGTTGTCGCCCTTTAAATTGGTCCAAAGTCAAATACAATGACAGTACCTTCTTTTTCGTTAATCGGCGGTTACATTACTAATGACAATAATGACTTAAAGTACAGGGAATTCCCCAACAACATATCAAAGTAAGCACAGCTACCTGCAGTGCAACAATGATTTCATTGCTGTCCGACGGATTCACTATGCATGTCAAACAATACCTACCATACCATCGACAAGTCTGCTCGAGGACGATCGGCATCACCTGAAACGACACAACGGACACTAACGAATGGTTTACTTGCGCTGCAATTTTCAACACTCCTAAGCAAAGTATGCCACATAATATGCCACATAATATACGACATAGGGTACCAGCGGTATGATTTTGCTAGCGTTCTTGCGATTTCAATTTATAAACTTGATACAATACATTTATTGATGCGCATTTATCAGTCTACGTCAGAACGCGCCACCCCTTAACAAGGCAATATCATTGCCTCTGGCACCAGGTAATATTTCAGAATCATAATAGGATTGTAACCCCCGTGCCTGTTATTTTCGTTGTCTCGATGAAACGTTTATTGTCTCATCAAATTGCTATGCAGCCTAACATATCGACTCAGTACATCATAATAATTGGCAGAAGCTGCTGCATTGTTCCTGGCGTGCTGCATAGGCAAATGAGCCCTGCGCAGTTGTGTTAAATAATACCATCCGCTTCCGCTTGCGTAGCGTATATATTTGCTTCCGTGGAGGTCGAATGGACCGTGGAAACGGCTGTGATAAACAAAGAGTCGAGCATTTTTAGACAGGTATGTATGGTTTAATTGAAATTATGATCCCTCTAAGCCGTATGTTTCTAATTATTAAAATATAACATTAATATCATCATAGTTGTAATGGTATCCATATTTCTCATGAAATATAACATCCATCCGTATACCTCTTTTAGTTTCCTCATTGATCCCGTCTACAGACTGATAGCAAGGATAGGCCAAATAGAGAGGTTCCAATACTAGACCGGATGCAAAATTTAATAAAGCAATGGGTAATATGAAATGCATAAATGATTTCAATAGCCAAGGCATAAATCATTGCTGCTTGGTACTGTGAGGTATTCATCCAGTTACTTCGTCTACCCAAAATGGTTGATTCATTTTCTCATGCGTCGTTTACTTCTACTTGAATCGTTATAGTGTAGTTCAAATACATTATCCATTTTAACCCTTAATGTCATGACGCAAAATGACGCAGCCAAATATACCTGGCAGGATGATGCGTATTCGATACAGGGAACAGTAAAACCAAATTCACAGGAGCATATAATCGTGTTACATCCAGCTCTTGCCTATCAATCGCACAGTCATTGTAATGCATTTCTTCTTCCTTGTGGTGATGGGTCAACAGCCTAGCCTTACGAACAAGTGGGCTTCGTCATTTAACATGATGCTTGCCTTCTATGCTTGATTGTTTGGCCATTGTTGTTATTGATTAAATGTTTCGCAAATGCATGCCATCGATACAACAAATATAGGAAATGGGGCTGTAATCATCTTACCTTTGATTAGGGATTGTAAGGAAATATTACAGCCTAATGTTTTATGTTCATGCTCGGGTGCATATGATCGCTTTGAGGTGGCAGCGGTAACCTTCTGATTGCTTGCGTCGGGACAATGCTGTGCACGTCTTCTTTGCGTCACAAGCAGAGCTCATTAGGTTTGTTATCGATACAATATGCGTTGCGTCGCCCAGCGCTGTCAAAGAGGCGATTTGCAAACGAGGAGATAATGACGCATTGTACTAGTTAAAAATACACTTATAGCGCAGCGCCAAACCGTTACAAACGACATGTCTACTTTCTAAAGGCCATTGAATGTGTAATTATAATTCACTCCGTCCGATAGCGTATTTGTTCACAGCATCGCTGATAGCTTCCTTGTTAGCAGCTGCGCATACCATGTTTTTATTTCTATGATGTTGGCTATTGAAAGACAAACTCTAATGGCGTTCTATTGTAAAACGTTCGCAAAGGCAACGAAAGATGTGGGAAGATCATTACTTATGGGAAATAAAACACCCTTCTTTTTTTTTGCATTGATTAATCCATATCCATATCCATCCCAGTGATGGTGTAAAGAGCATATTGAGCACAGACCGTGATGACAAGGTGGCTTAAACGTGATTTTGGGCACTGTACAGACATGTTTGTGCCGTATTTACTCCTGAGATCGGACACGTACGAATTTGTTTATGCGCAAGTGGGCATAAAAAAGGCAAAAAGACACGCTATAATCAGATTGAGATGTCTTTTGTAAATGCAACTTTCGAAGCTTCCCTGTTCATGGTTTTAATCAAACCCAGATCTTTTTTTCAGCATACTTGCTCTGTAACATTCCGTGTTGCCGAATAATCATATTCGATCCGACAAAGTTTTCCCTTGCAAGTCGATATATTTGTAAAAAAAGTTTATTTGCGGGTATAAAAAAATATTAACAAAATCCCCATTAGTTGCTCGAGATCGTGAACTCGGGATTAGGCCGCAATGTGTTGAATGAAAATTGAACCGTTCAAGGCGGGCTACATAAAATATAGGATATTGCTTTGAATGTCCCCTGTGGCTCTCTATATATCACTCCATGCGAGGTATTGGTAGCAGGAGCTGGTATAATAACCTCCGGGTTCTTATCCCACTCGGTTTTCAAATACCAATCCAATTGTACGCTTGGTAGACAGCGATAATTTAGCCTTGCAACCTGTCATTTTAATCAGTTGTGGTTGAATCACTTGCTATTATAACGCCAATTCCACTATTCCATTTAGTTACGTTCACAGTCAAACAGCTAATCATGAGGCAAACCTGTCCTTTATACATAACACAGCCGCGTGACAGCAGTGTATATATTCCAATAAAGATAACAATTAAATTTTGAGTAAAGGGGGAGTGTTATATTTATCACTTAATTCTCTTAACTATCCAATGCTTAGCAGTTGACTTAACGGTAAACATTTGTTCAAAGTGATGTCGCATTCAAGGAACAAAAAATAATATAATTCAAAGGCATTAGATTGACCAGTCTGACTTTGTGAGATACCTGATGTGAACTTTCGTTAATTTTTGAAAAAATATGCAATGTCTAGATGTATAAATTACACTATATAGCCTGACTTTGAATTAGTTTTGCCAGAGAATAACAACACATTAAAACTATGATATATGCTTCACAGTCATACAACGGGATGATACACGCAATGTCGATGTTCGGGGAGTTACTTTGATGAAGAACTATAAATCAAAATCATGACATTGGGCGGCCCGAAAGTGTCAACGCTATGTATTCTATCTCCATCCCTTTTGGTGACATTTGCTAAGTAGAATGTGCGCGATGTTGTTGTTACAGCCATAGTCTATCACATCGGTCTATGCTGAAACTCGCCACAAGCAATGATATATGACTTAATGTTGTGAGTTTACTGCGCATGAAATTAAACGTCGCCCCGCTGCAGTAAGGAATATACAGCTTTCCCCGTGCTGTCAGTCGGAAATATATGATGATGATTATTGTCCGCAGGATTAACGTTCTTGCAGTCACGAGACGCTGCCAGGCTTCTAATTGGTTGGCGACGGTTCTTTTTGGGTCAATTATCGCAAATTTTGGACCAGCCATGTTTGCATGCAATGCCTGTCGAATATAATTCTAATGTTTCTTCTCAATATCATAGATATCCCACGCTTTTGTTTATACCATTGTGCTAACAGACATTGGCAACAGCTTTACGCCAGAAGCTGTTGACGACTTTGCTGTCCCTATCAATCGTATCTAGGATGTCACCTGAAAAATGTAAATGACGTCCCAATTGTTTTATTATTTTATTATATCTCATAAACATCAATCTTATTAATTTACTATGATTAATTAAAAAGCAAGTTTGTATTGACATCCAGTCACTACCTCCTACAGACCTGTATTCATTTGACCTAGAAGACCACCATCATTTGCACTGAAAAACAGCATAATACTTGTCCACCGCAACTAGCACGCGGGGAAGTATATCTAGCAACGCACCTCGTGTTGCGTCGTATTTAGGAAACAAGACATAGCATTCGAAACCAATGCATTAGTTAAGGAATTGTTCATAATAAAGGGGGATATTCACCTTGCACCACCATTCACCATTCATAAACGCTTATTCTTTGCATTAAAAACTAAACCTCGGTCAATCATCAAGGCGATTTTACATAGCGCGGCATTGTTGAAGCACCCACTCTGGCTGATGCAATTTTATTGCAGGCCGGTTTGGTGAATGGATATCGGGGCTTTTTCTTATGTTCGCAATATGTATTTGTCCGCGTACTGCAAGAACATGTCACAGTAATTGAATGTTGCAATGCATTACATCTAATACTCCTATAAATGTCTAATAAATCATGATGAAAACCGCGCTTATTACCATGATATATGTTAGCAAGATACCGTTGCGAGATTTTGATGCATCTGCTAGCCTTTGATCAAATTAACGTATGATACGAGCTTATATAGCGAGACAAATATGTGGGCTTTGCATAGAGGTAAACGTGACAAATACCCACCTAGGATCCCTTGCAGCTAGAAGTTCAAACGTAACATCGTCGGTGTTGCCAACCTACGATCCTAAAGCAGCTAATTTCAATGATGATAACCGCTTTTTTTTGCTCGTTTTGCCGAGTCGGATGGCCATGTTCCTCATAAATCGTTGCATGCACCTCGAAAGTCGTTTGCTCTCACCATCGTTTCTGGAAGATATGGTGTGCTGGTATGCGAAGGTGCAACCTAGTTGGTACATATAATTTGATATTTGATTCGGAATGACACACTGTAATCAGTGTGATGGTATTATCATCACCTACCAGTTACTTGTTATGTTTTGTCTGGTGGATTCGCAGACCAAATGGCTACATGCCTCAACTATTTCGTCACAATTCACCCATGTTGCCTTCATGAGAAAAAGACGCACACTACACCTACCCGCCTACACCCATGTATCCTACAAAGTAAAAAGCTATCGTCCACGACAAATAACCATCCTCTTGCAAAGTATTCATGCTTTCAATGCCGTTAACCACACGAATATGAACGATTGGTGCGCCTCAAGTTCTTTGTATCTTATAACCCCTTACAATAAGCTAAAGAAATTATATTTACAATCCTGCTCAAAAAAGGTTTTCATACATTTGTGTCCAGATTTTATTGATCGGCTAATGTATTGCACACCATATCTGGAATTGAAATCAAAAACGCAAAATGTGCAGGCCGCAACGGGTGCATCGTATTTACATAACGTTTGTATGAGCCATACAATCAGCCTACATGCGGATTAATCCCATTTAAGGCCACGTAATCGAATTGCATTCGGCACATGTGACACTCTCCCCTCTCAAGGCAACGATTTAATATATCACTTTCGCAATATAATAAAACAAAACCCTTGAATACAAAGATTTGAAACGTGTGACTCGACTAACCGAATATTGTTTGTCTCATGCATTCTTATATAAATATCCCCGCATATTCAAACCATGCTCTTATGTATGCTTACGGGAATGACAAGGCAAGACAAAAAACATCGTTGTTCATGCGTGTATTTTCATTCCTAAAGCCCTGATATATATATGCACATATGTGGTTCACGTATATGTAATACGCATCGCGCAACCCAGTTTGCTCATCATACACCCCGCTGTGTTTATCTTGATACAATATAGTAATCTTGGATATTTGTCAGCGATGTCGTTTTGATTTTCAATGTTCAAGTGGCTTCATAATTGTTTGATGCTATTTTTATGCAGATGAATGAGACATGCATAACACGGATAATCGAGCTCTATTGGGTTGCATTATATTCTACAACATTATATTTATCTTTGTCACACCATGTGTTATGAAATAATATCTCCGATCTTTCCACCATTGGTATGAATTATATTCAACGAACCATTGTTAAATTACAAATGCAGATAAAGATACCAGCAATTGCAGACAAAAGTACATGAATGTCGATAAGCTATGTGATCAGTCACGTCAAATACCAGGTGCAAATCCGCTATCTGTTGATGTAACTCTGAGATTTGCATGCTCTGCCTTGATATAATACCCAACAAAGACACAGTGTAACAACCACCATACAACAAAAAGGGGATGACCTATCACCAGAATGACATCGCTTTCAGGAAGCATTCCCACTGTCGTTCATCATAGAACCCCCTTCTATCCTACCTCGCACTTTATCGCCTTGACCAAAAATCATATTATCCGGCGACCAACTTGGTAAATCACAGTACTATTGCTCCCGTGTGTATCATTAATTATATTTCAATTATTTCAGTACCGATTTCTGGACTCTCGCAATCGTTTCCAGTGCGCGTATTCCTTTTGTAAATACTGCCATCCATTTTATTAAGGCTTTTATGAATAATATGTGTAATAACACTTACCTGCTCAAACATTCGATCCCACACATTTGTGATTTTAACCAAAATAATTTATATTAATATAATAGTTCTATTGCGTTTGTCCATCATGTCCTGCAACTGTATGAATTGCATGCATAATGACACTTGAAGCATCAATCAAAGCGTTGCGAAAAAAATCTCAGCTGAATCCGTGACGTATTTGTGACCTATTAAACCACAGACCCATCCATGCAACATATGTACCATTACCACCAAACATGACTTGTAGCGTCCATCAACGCAGTCAATTGTTGTTGATTGCTGTATTTTTTTTCACTTCGATCGCTTCTGCTCAGCTTTTTGGGGCTTAAAAGACTACAAACCCCTGTTCTGTTAATGATGCCAATTAGACAAAAAGCACAGAGGCGACAGTTACCTTCTGAAAACATTAGTTGATCGGATTTAGATTATACTCAACGGCTTGTAAAGCGGGGAATCATCACTTTTTTTTTTTTTCATTTAGCGCACACCATTCATCTCCATCAACTCATTTCGACGCACGAGATACGTGACACAATAAGTAAATCAGGTTTACAGTATTCATGATTTCAATTCAGTTAACCACATGAAGATGAACGATTGGTGTGGCTCATGGTTTACATACGTTATACCCCTTTACAATGCTGTTCCCTACATCAATTATTGTCATACAAAGGACTGTAAATTCAACAATATTACTAGAAGCCTTGTTATTTTCCAGAAATGATTAATATGCAGAAAATTTCCAATTCAACGTCTGATTGCAATATGCTCTGCAGATAATCACACCGGAAACAAAGTGCGCCGCGCGTCATCTGCTGCCACAAGTATCGATAATGTAAGTATCGACTACATGATTCGTATGCTAGGCAATTATATAATTCCCTACAACGACACCATCTTACTTGCGCCATGTAACAAGCATGGTATGATATATTTCAAATCTAGTTATAAAATATATATTTCTCGGGAAGTATTCCCACTGTCCGTTTATTTCGCCTCCTCTGCCACCCCGATTTCATCATAAACTTGAATACCCGCTAAGATATCATAATCTTGTTTATGCATAAATAAAAAGGAAATGAAATAGAATGTGTTGCACAATTGCATGAGCTGCCAAGTTACAACGTCGCACATGTAGGCACTATGCCAAATTACTTTTGATCAAGACTAATCTAAGAAAATGAATTGGCTCTTACGTTGTCAGTCATGCAAATTAGATGATGATCCTGACCTCACATTTTTTGCAAACAGGTTAAAAAAGAAATTGTATAGAGTTGACAAATATATTATTGCTAGAAACGGCTCGCTGCTTTTCATTTTATGTTCAATCAATATCTAACAGTCGGTACCACTACTGCATGGTGTACTCAAGTTGAATAAATTAGACATACATACAATAGCCTGACATTTCCAATCAATGCACCTAGGTGTGTATTTCCCAGTTGTACATTTGCCCATACTGCTATTTCAATTGTTTGATTGGAACAAAAATGGGCCGTAAAAAAACCTTAATTTATCAGGTCTTGGCTCATATACTTTCCAATATTGTCAAGCATTTTACAATCGCTATCCCGATCCTATAAAATCCTTGCTCACTCAAAAAAATTGTGCGGCGTTATTTGATTGCAATAATACCACAGGGGATATGAGTTCAGTGCCAAAAGATCGTTATATACCATGCATTATTCCTCATCATTCGTAACAAAGCATACTAGAAATGTGGTGAACCCGAATGATAAATCGTAAAATGATACTGAATATCAGCAAGATTGGCCCATGGGCTAATGGGCACTGAAGGAATACCAAGTGATTAATTAAATTTAATCGTAAAACTCACTTGATGAAAAAATATTTCACGTCATAGCATCACTGGCAATCGTAATGGCAGCATCTGATTCGATTTCATTGTGAGCTTCTAATCATATTGCGCAAAGCCGGTTGCTTTCAGCATGATTGACATATCGTTATCATGGTGTCAACAGCCTGTGGAGTAAATTGTGCTCGCTAGAAGATGACTGCCTACCTTAATCTATACATACCCCTACCCCCCAAAATTTCTCATGGGAAGAAATCCTTTCTGAAAAATATATGGAATCAATACTGGCAATAGTTAGAATCGATTGAATCTTGTATTTATATGCGCGTGATAGTAGTTACTTATACCAAAATAGTGTAGGTCAGTAGTGTAGTATCTTTAAATAAACATATTTAATTCAGTTTCTGTCATATTAGGAAATTTATAAAATTTTCACCAGTGCTCGCCATGCCCCACGAGCAATTATTGCAAATATTCGTATAGCAAAGCCGATCAAATGAAATGATACCGCGGTGCCGCATGCATCTTCAGGGCAATGAAATTTGTTGGCAATAGCACCGCTGAAGCACTATTATGCGTTACCCCATATTGCCTCATCCCCACTATGATTGTCGATTGCTTGGGAAATGTGGACCCATAAGGGCTGATTTGCCCTGACAAGTCACGCTGGGTCCTTTGGCCATGGGATCCAATTCAATATATTGCCAGGGATTCCGCGTGGCGTTTTACGAGGTTACAATGAATATTTCTTTATGCCGTTCAATGAATGGAATTTTTTGTACTCAACTAATCGATGGTACTTATTACGGGGTTGTTCCTTGAGGAAAGCGGTGGCATATTGTCATATCATTACTCAAAGCAACATAGAGAAGGGTCCGGAGAGCAGCAAGGCAAATATTAAACCTAATGAAGTCACTAAATCTGAAGTGAGAGCCTTGAAACTAATCATTGCACATTAAATGGACGACAAATAATGCAAGACTACACAGCATTGTTTGCCTCAGTGACTGCAAACAATTCGTATCTCTAAGAGAAGTGTTCAGTTATGAATCTTCAATTATTAGTATTAACAGTATGGTATTTCAGTTGCTGCTACATATTAAATAGATTTGCATATATGATTTTAATACTAATAGAGCCAATAGTATTACCTAGGGAGCAAATTTAGTGGATGACTATCTATATTGCAATAAACAATCATACAGCAGATAGCCCGAAGGCTGTCCATTCATATTACCCTATGTCAGATGCATACAGACACCAATAGCAGCGGTGTCAGAAGGCTTCTTTCGTAAGATGGGACAGTATTAAAGAATAATAATTGTAATTTACGGACTGTCTGGATTAGTCATTAGATGAGTGACAGAATACATCATATTTTAATATTTACACTCTTATGCATCATTACGTTTCTCAAGCTGATGGCCAAAGCAACAGAATATGTGCAAAATAATCCAGCAAAATCGCACTGCTTCATCTGATCACAGCCACCAAAGGTTACGTTATCCGACGGGACAGAAGTCATTTTGTTGCTTTTCCGGGTATTTAGTCGCTAACAAAGCCTGCACATTGTTTTGGGCTAGTGGCCGCTTTTGTGTTTTGTCACTTATGTAGTAAAGTCACCAATCTCTTACCGCATGAGCTGTGCATAGGAAAATGTCGACGCGTCTGATGGTTGCGTGTAGCGTAACATGTTTCCATAACTTGAAAGAGGTAAGGTGTATTGAATTTAATGATCGACAGCCCCCATCAAATACACATTCGATTTGAAACGTGAAAATCGCCATCAAATCGTTATGTAATCAGCATGCCTGACATTCACACGATCTCACTTTGTTTGTGATGTGATTCAATGACGTCATACGTGGCCAAGAGGCACAATGAAAATATAAATAGACGTCGATTTAGGCAACTTAATATAGCTCACCGGCAATAAATTTATGTTTCTATGATGCGTAAGCTGTTTGGCTGAAAAGAAAACAGTGGAGATATTCCAATTGCAAAGCCCGCTCATACAGCTGAGCCGAAGGTAAATCGCCGCGCTGCTGAGCGTTCACGCATACAGCCACTTGGATTGTTGTTATAATTGAGGCTAAATAAGAGGCACATTATAATTAAATATTTATGTTGTATGTTGATTTTATGCAATTATTACCCTAAGTTATATGTTGTACGAGGATCATTTAAATTCACTTGTTGCCACTATTGTTATAATGACAGAGGTAATAATGAACGAGAACGTTCGGTATCTTCGCGTCATGTTCTGTGGGTATAAGACAGTACGACAATTTTCAGGGCCGGAAAGAAAGACCAACGTCATAGTTGTCATTCCTCTCATTATTGAATATCAGAGGGAAGCCCAAAATAACAGAAATGTCACTATTACGCTTCCATTGTATCGTTATTGTTTCCGTACTTATAATTGATTGGAATTACACGACTATAAGACAGAAAGCACATTATTTATGCAATCAGATAATGGGAGAAAGTGAGCTGGAAATGGGAACGCTGTATATTGTCGTAGTAATTGGCAAACATTCCGCGGTGAGTAAGCAACTTATTTACTTCCAAGCAATAAGCACCGTAATGAATGCAATAGCAAGTGCAATTACGACATGTATGCAGAAACGACTGGAAACGTTTTGTCAGTCTATACTCGCATGCATTGCGAAATGCAAGTTGGTTTGATACTATTATACACGACTTTTACGAGCAGCTAGAAATCCTAAGATAATTATTTTGCATGTGCAAAGATATTTAAAAGCAAATTTAATCAATTTGTCAGGATACGGTTCCAGAATAAAAGGAAAACTACGTTGCCTTGAACTGATACATCTGGTCAATGTAACATACGATCCAACAAATTTACAGAGATACTGCTCTTCATCAACTGAATTATTTAACATGCTATGACTATGACATTGCTGCATCCCGTAGTTATACAGTACTCGGCCGTGTAGGTAAACTTATATTTTTGAACAACTCATGCCCGCTGGTCCTTGTTGAATCACAGTACTCCTCATTGTTTGATTGGAACACCATGCGAACTATGAACAAGGAACGCCCACCAAAAAGACAGCGTCGGTCACGACTGATGTTGCATGCCACTGCTAGCGCACCACTTGACTGCACATCCATATGTAATGAAACAAGCTAATGGCTAAAGATAGAAAGCACACTGTATACAATCCATGCAAGTACGGTGCAAGGTGTTTGTGTGTGCGCGCATGTATGTGTGTTTGCGAGAGTAAGTCAGCGGGTGAGTGAGTAAACAAGTGAGTAAGTGAATGAGTAAGTTAGTCAAAATATGATAGAGCCGATCAGTGAGTGCGTGAATAAGTCAGTGGTCGAGTGAGTTAGCTGGCTCCTGAGTTATTAAGTGAGTGAGTTGAAGTTCATTGGATTGCTGATCATCCAAATGCTACATACCGGCCGTGGAAACGAAAAGCTTGAATACTTCAGTGCAGTCATCTGGCGCTAATTGCTCGTCATCTATACAAGGCCGTCATTGACATGTTGCGAGCAGTCCCATGTTACATTTACAGTATACAGTATCCTTTGTTCAAACTGCTTGCTATTCGGCTATGTCAGTATTCTCATTACGTACCGACACATGAGAGGAGTGCGCGTAATATCGCAATGCACACAGGTTAAACTATTGCTCATTATCACACCACTAATGTTCCGCATGACAAAACCAATTACTTTATAATATCAGAACCTTCTGAGGCACGGCTCTTTCCTTGAATGGGTCAGGATCATAGCCCAGACAAGTGACGTCACCGCAAGGTGGCTCTAGAGCTCCTTCAATTAATCTCAACAATGCAACCGTCGTATATAGTCCACTGTCGGATTTTGCGTATCAACTTGATGTTCTTTTGCGTCAATCATTGTAGTTAATCCATCGTTTGGTATAGAAAATACAATTGACGAACTTCATAATAAAGAGGACAGCATGCTATTTGGTTTTAAACGGTAAGAAATGTCAATCGTCAAATTGTCTTCTGAGAAGATAGGTTAATATAAATATGTGCAAAGTTCAAAAGCAACATGAATATTAAAAAATACTGCGAATCACAGATGTGCACATTTTAGCGTTCGATGCATTAACAAGTTTTGATATGACAGCCTTAATGTTAAAACATTCAATACACTTACCCGCTTATAAGGGAATGTTCATAGGGTGATTCAAATAAGCTAGCAATGAGCACCGGCAACTGAATTTTTTTTGTGAGCATAAAAGATGGTGGTAAGCTAAAAATACATATATCGCAGATGATTTTTCCGAGCCAAACGTTCTACCTCAATATAAAAAATAATTATCGCAATGGCGATTCTACTCTAGATACGCTAACCCGTACAGTCAGTATAAAAACCCATACAGGTGTATTGCTTGTCACGTCGAACTTCTTAAGTTAGGTGGTACTCCTAATCAAGCCGATCAAAACAGAAAGGGTTCCAAGCGAATGTTTGGCCGTGAATGGGTGGTCTACCGGGAGATATTTTTCCTCTCGATGAGCGCATAACTATAGCTTTTTAGCTAGGCGTCAGGGGCTATTCCTGGCTACTATCCCTATCAGTGCCTTGCTAACATGCCTATTGTTGTGCTTCTAGGGCGAAAAAGGAAACGTCAGCAAAGCTAACTCAAAAAATAAGATATGTTAATAACAGGCCTTCAATAACGTCCTTTATGTTTTCTGTCCAATATGCCAAAATGAAACATGCAAATAAGTTGCCTTCAAAGCCTTCAAAGTACAAGTATAATCATTATAGTCAGATGACATTGGAATTTAACTACTTTGTACTATTGGAAAAATAACCTACGCCCCATATGTTGAATAGATCAAAAGTTACATTGAAACACTAAGGCGCTTCAGTTGACGCAAACTACTTTAATTGTCCGGCTTTAAGAAGAAGCTTCCAATTATTTACATGTTTGCTATTGGCATGGTAGCTTGCTCCACATAACCGAATTTTATATAAGCTGTAGCTTCCATTGAAAAGTGTTGGAAAGACGGCGTAAACGAATGTGCAGTGCGCATGCGGAACGATTTAACAAATAACGTGCTGCTGCATCGTCATTAGCGCGTCATGTAACATGCCTAGATTTCTTTTGAGGGGTTTAATGAGGACATGCGACTTTGACACTCCGTGCCCTGAGCCAAAGAGAATTATGCTTGTTTTTTCGCAGGGTAGTCTTATGGGTTTGTGTTTTGCTTTTCGTTTTCGTACCTTTAAAATTATGCTCAGTTGTAAAATTTGTGAAAGTATAGCGCTATTATATGGTGCTTATTTGAATATCCTGATAATGCATACTATTAGATTAATCCCCGGACCCCCATTGATCATTTGATTGATCCAAAAAAACCAGAACAAGCAATGAAAACAATGTTTGCCAAGAGGAGATATGGCCTTTGCAGGAATGAATACTTTGTAGTGCATTATGTTCGACGGAAGCATATGCATTTCAAAACGCTTATTCATCTAGAACACATCTTGGTTGGAGCGATGTATCGATCAAGGAATATTGAAGGGAAAAACAACAACATACAGCCGAGCAAGATTTGGATGTTATTTTACTAACACGATTGAGGTAAATTCATAAGCACCTTAAAAGTGTAAGTACACATCCGTTGCGAGGAGTGGCTGGCTTATTTGCAGATGAATATTTTAGAACGAGAAGCAGTACCATTGCACCGTTCATATTTTCATTGTCAGCTTGTCAAAAAGCAAATAATTCGTATCGACGTTATAACCATCTTGCTTTAGAATGGATATGAGATAACGTTATCATGTTAGTAAACAAGATTCTGGTGCTTTAGTAACTCTATGTTGGCAAATCAAAATGCAATTGCAACATTTTCCATGAGCTTCTATTAAATATTTTTTCGAATAATGAACCACACGCAATGCATTTGCAATATTTTCGAGATTTACAAAATAATTATCAGCTTTTTGATCATTCAATTACACTGTAAGATTTAGTTTATGGTACTCAAATATATACTGTCTAGGAAGTATCATTTGGAATTGAAGCCTTTTAATTTCAGCATTAAGAGCTCAGGTAAAACAACATGAACTAATTTGATTGGCTAATCAAAAAAACAATTCTCGCCTGGCACTCTTGTAGGCGTTAAAGCTTCGGGACCAAAATGGTTCCTCTTATTGCTGTATAACAAAAATACAGCTAAGGTGTCTTGCAATTAAACACTAACCTCTCTAAGAAAGCCATTGACAAAGAATTCCATTACCACATCATTAGAAAACCTAATAGCTCTGTGT
Source organism: Urechis unicinctus (assembly GCA_034190875.2). Taxonomy (NCBI): domain Eukaryota; kingdom Metazoa; phylum Annelida; class Polychaeta; order Xenopneusta; family Urechidae; genus Urechis; species Urechis unicinctus. Next base: position 14,131,637 of record CM067346.1, read on the forward strand.
ACTGCTGATGAAAATATTGCAAATGTTAATAATCGCAGATACACCATCAAATGTGGATTGTCCGTAGGTTGACACAAACATTAGGTATGGTGTTAGCACTATTGTCATAAATTCAAAGTGCAACTGTTTGTCACATTTAACAACCGATTGCAATGTCACATCGAGGACTCACGACCAATCCACGTCCAAGCCTATTTTCTACAATGGCTTGTATGCCCCATATCGACGCAACCTTACAATATAACGGACCGAAATATCTGTTATGGTAATAGAGTTAATACATACGGGCGGAAAAGCCACTGGAAACCTGCATTACTCTGCTCGAGCCATATAATGTATGATCAGGGTGTTCGGCTTATACCATAGATATTGCTTAGAAAAATATTAGTCTCTTCATTGTAAATATGTGGTAAACATAACATGGCAGCAGCTACTTGTTCATAAGCTGCCGAGTAATTCAGCGTGGTTCGACTTTCTTCAATGTATCAAAGGACACTAGACTTGCTTGGATGATAAATGTCTACTTGAGGTCATTAAATCAGATCACGTGGGTGCGTTTCGCCTGTCAAATTACATTTACCAACATAATGCTTTGCCTTCAGGTTTTTTTTCGAACGCGTTTGCTTGTGACTATGCACACTGTCAGGGGATGCATTTTGTACAATCAATAACGCTCTCTATCCTCGGCCTACTATCCTTAATTACACTGATCCTTTGCGATGTGTGAATATAATGAAATATATTTTTTACTCCATGAATTATTTTATACAAAAATATATTTGACATAGTCAGTTACCCCAATTTGTGTTTTTATCGGGGTTAGCTATTGAATACACACAATATTAGAACGTATTCCAAATTGCGAGAGGTTTAATACACGGAAAGAAAACGAAGACAGGGTACGTCAACAAACGCTATTTTATTCCGCGAAGGAATAGCTCCTGTCAGTTTATATCATCGATTGTAAAGAGTAAATGCGGTCTTGTTTGGGTAAGTAATAGGCCAATTATAACGTATGTAACAATAAACCATGATGTGTAATCAGCTCACATTACAATATAACCTTTATCTAACTTGCATCATAATCAATCAGGGAATTGTGAACCATTTGAAGTTAAATCATGTGTAACGAGTTTGTTTGAAACGGAAAAGCAGACGGACTTTGACGGAGGCAATTTATTATGATGGAATGGAACTACGTGGTTTTCTTACACAATTGCATGTTATGGATATTATAAAGGTAACATGAGGGTAGCTAAAATATAAACTGTATTTCCCGAATATCATCGCATGTAATCAATTGTACCAAAGTATATATAATCATAACTAGCCGTTTCGCTGCTGGCCGAGCGTTTTCAATATAACAGAACGTTCCGTTTTCAGTGTCGAATAATTAATGTCATTATTAACTGTGATGATGATATCGGCGACATCGGTCGTGACTATGGTTGTCAGTACAGGAGCTAGATTGTTGAGGTCAGCTTCCTCCGGGCCGATTAGAGATAATCTGTGCGAAATATGTAGATAAGCACGCGTCGTTAGTTAGGAATATACCGCCTCATAAATGATAGCTCTTGCTTACGTTTGCTTGTATCTGGCATGATTACATGCAAAAGACTAATTGTACCGGAACTGTTACTTAATGGCAAAAACCATAAAGATATTTGCAACTGATCTATCTGTACAGGGGTGTAGATTATTTCCTGGCATATAACCTCTCGCAAGCAGATACTGTATCGCTAGTTGTATTACTGCTCGACTTTTAGGACTCAACACTATGTTTTGTCTCATTAAGATTACATTTGGATAGACTTGGCATATATGCTCATGATTTAATATTCCTGTTTTCAACTAGAACGAGAAATACTTAACCAATTAATTTAACAACAACCTGTCAAGTCAGCAAGTCATATTCATTCCTCGGTATAACAATAAAAGCTTCGGTTGGGTTAATAATCCTGAGCCATGCATATATATTAGCGTCAAACGTACATTTTTGCGCCAAGTACTTAGCGAACAGAGAGCGGAATGTTAATTCCTAATATGATGGCACAAAATCAGGCTCAGTGGTCACTAACAATGAAATGACCTCAAAGAGTAATATCAAGCAGTCTGGAACAAGTATGGCTACCTTTTTTGGCTGTGTAAATGCATTCCATTTTGCAATTGTCGTTGATAAAGTAGGATGATGAATTATATGGTTCAGCTCAACCCCACACTAGTAATCATGCCACTGAAACAGGACAGGTCGATCGCTTGATTGGAATACTATGTTGCAAATAAACCATACGCACCGACAGCATATATGGGGTTTGATCTTTAACGACTGCTGCCAGCGTACGTTGTTTATCACTTTTGCATTTGCTAATATTGCAAATTAGCTGACCCTGCCGTACTTATGTTGTAGATGCAGCGAAATTCAAGTGATATGAATAGATTCCAACGATCGTGCATGACAGCAAATGTATTTCTCCCACTCGGAGGAGTTCAGCTCAGCACCACGTGCACGTGTAACTTTGTCTGGTTCTGATGAGTTTTATCATAATTATTATCGGAAATGACACATATCTTTGCCAAACACTTCGAATGCATACTGATACACTGCTAAAGGACCGTGTAGGTATATACTATTTGTATTTACACATTACGCATGTCATATTTACTTGATGGCCGGCAAAGTATCGTAATCTGTAAAGCAAGTTTAATATGCCAGCTGATTTGCACGGTCGGTCATTGTGCTCGGGATAATTTAAAGCGTCATTAGAGTCATTCTCACAATTATATGATTGTAATCTGTATTTCTTTGTTAGTACAATTGTAATTAGATTTTATTAAGGAATGGCATTGACATTTCAAATCCTATGGTTTGCAACATTTCTGTTTCTTTTTAAAGATGGATGGATGAATGCACGGGCGCTACATCATTCAGCTTCTAACTGTCAAACATTTTCTGCGTCTGCCTTAACATAGACTTTATATCTGACATCAAATGCTCTTGCGAAATAATAACAATAGTTATGGGGTGGGTGCGGTGTTAACAGTATGACGCAAGCATGTATTATTAAAATCGAGGCGAAGCGGTATTTATATCGAATATCTTTACTTTCCGATCGCGTTGCTCATATGATTATACCCAAATTCCGAAGGGATATTGACATTCTAGCCATCGCAAGAGCATACCTCGATTACTTATAAATTAGGGTCCTCTGCGTCGTTAGTGAAATTTTTATGGTAATGCAACGCGACTATTCTGTTCTTTATTTGGATGGCTGCGTAATCGTTATTTTATGGTGGAGTATTTCACAGATGGTCTATGATGGTATTCATTTCTCGTTAAAGATAATAAATGTATCGAGCTCGGGCAGCCATTGTCACATTAACCTGCCACGGGTGGGAGTAACTTCAGCTGAAGAAAATCCTCCAACCATGCATGTATGCGGTGTATTCACATAATGCCTTATTAACTTTACTTGCTGATCAAGGCAACTAATCTACCTTGTCATCCTGAACCTGAGGATAATGAGAATGCGGTTATATATGAGGTAATCAATGAGCATTAATGAGGAGGAATGGTGATTTGGAAAAGATGGGAGGACCCCTGGAAACAGCAATGTTCAGGCCTCGTTTCATATTTGTTTTTTGTTTATTAGAACATCAAGGTCTTTTGCAAAGCCCTCATGCAATTAGTGATTGCACTGGGCCCCTCTATGTTAACCCCAAGAATGCTAATGATCCTATCTAGTGCCTTACAATACATCCAGACAACAATTGCAAAATGTCGGTATACTGGTTCCATAGCTAAAAATGATTTTTTGTTATGGTAAAAATGTTTAGATGTTTGTTATGATATTGAGATGTTTGGGTCGCAACAGACGATATTCAACGCTTAGCAGCTTGTTTATTTGACACTGCATAACTGTCACAAGTACCCGAGGCACAAGTTACTTATCAGTCAATTCAATGGTTCTGTACAATGTGGTGATAGCAGTGTCTTGTCATCTTCTTATCAGTCAGTACAACGGTTCATTGATTTGCATAGATTATGTTTTCTCTTCTTAGTTTGCTTAAAGGTGCGTATTGTCAAAGAAAAGGATTAAGCGGCGGTAATTAAAGACGTAGATTACAAGCTGGTGCTTACATCGTTGCTCTCAGATCATTGTGGTGTAGTGTTACAATAATGACTCATTCAAATATTATGCACAAATCTTGATAATGACAATGTGTTTATTTGTTTAGGAAGCATAAAAAAGTAAATACAGCTATCTAATGATCTTTGGTCCCTGATTAGCGACCACAGAACGCATATGAAAGCTAATAAACCAATCCGAGTAGAGCAGCCTTCATGCGCCCTGTCCATACTTTTGGCAATCAGCTTTGATATAACTCATCCTATTGAAACGTTTTTTTAGAGACCAGCAGTAAAATAACTTTTCCTGTGTAAGTAGCAGTTAGAAATGGCAATAAAGGCTCGATGTATCATGTTTCATAATTAATGAAACCAGACCCATATTATCTTGTGCAGATGCAAAATATCGGAACGGTATATATACAAAGCAAATAAATCTTATTCTTGTATTAACTTGAAATGCCATTCAAACATACAACCATTGCTCGTTAAAATACATTCGCAAGAAGATAGATGCAACGGGATATGTAGTCATAAAATCGTCGTAGTACGTATTCATTTTTCGTCATTGCCAAAGCTTGACATGTTGAAATATCATCGTAGCTTGTATCAAACCCAGACAAACTTCATGTGATGATCGACACTAAATGTTTGCAAACGCTTCATTTTTATCGTTTTGACAATATTTACTGCAAAACCGATCTTGATATTAAATGAAGAAATGTCATTTTGAAAAATCCATGGTCATAAGCATGACCTTTACAGCCGCGGAATTGAACGTGCTAAACGGGTTGTCTTTTATATCGATTGAGTATGGTCATATATAATGTAATATGCCATTTTAAACAATAAATCTCCATGGTGTCCAAATCCTTAGTATTACAAGCGGTTTTACTATTATTTATAAACAACAGTATTTATGATGCAATACGTTTGATGCCAACCAATGCGATAAACGAAGCGTCCCTTTAGTATTCATAATAAATTAACGATTACAGTATTACAGGCTATTATTCCAACTGCGAATTTAATATCTTTTCTGTAAAGAATAGTTTGATAGATTGCTAGGAGTTTGATTAAGGTTGTCTAAACGATGTAATCTTAGCAACGTAGTAGGGGCAGCTTGTTCATTGGTGGTTTGGCTTTCATATATATGGAGCCTCATGATAAACTACGATATATTTGATTCAACTGTAAATTAGATAGAGGACCATGATAACCCTACACAGTTACAGAAACACCGGTACAATGGTTGCACGTAAGCCATGCAATGTCATATAGCGAAGTGTCTGTCGCGACTACATTGGCTGCCATGTCGCACACTGTTATGCTAGTACATAGAGCTACGCTGATGATGTGTAAATCGGTGCTCACTCTATTGCTATTGCCAAGGTCATGGTTAAACGCTGCCTAGTATTAGTATCAACGCATCAAAGGCAATGTGTTGCTGTTTAATGGATCAATAAGCGGTGTTAAACTCAATCCCTGTGAAATCACATTGTGGAAATATTTTCGAAATGGATCATGTCAATGCTGAGTGTGGAAAATGAATATGGCAATGTCTTAATTGGGTAACAGCTTGACCCTATAACAGCCTGGGGTAAATTAATCTAATCCATTTAACATCACAAGTAGCTTTTTCTTTTTCACCCATCACACGAGGTTCTGTATAGATGGCGTTGCAACCGAATTAACGTGCGAATTAGGTGCTATTATTGCCATGATTATCATTGACGCTACTTTGTGTTATTGTAAACGCCAAAGTATCTTCTATCTGTAACTATATGATTATATATATATAAATTTAAGTGTATGCATAACCCGTTATGGATATATATATATATATATGGATATACATATGTAAATATATATATATATATATATATATGCATATATATATATATATATATTCTATATATATATATATATAATATACATATATATGTATATATATATGTATGTATACTTATTTATATAGTGTATTAGATATATGCATATATATAAATATGTATATATATATATACAATATATATGTATATATATATATACATATATATATATATATATATATATATATATATATATATATATATATATATATATATATATATATATATATATATTTATATTGTGGTGTGTGTGTGTGTTTCAGTGTGTTCGTTTGGGTGTGTGGTTGTGTGTGTGTGTGTGTGTGTGTGGTGTGTGTGTGTGTGTGTAGTCATAAATGCGTCAATACAAACATCTGCAAATTTATATATATATATATAAACATCCAGCTAGGGTATAAATGCGTGTCTTGAAAGCTTTCACGGATGTTCTGATGTTTCAGTTACATTTGTTGGAGTGTTAGTCTGTTCCATGCGTTGTTCTCAGTGCCAACGCAACTTATCGATTAATGGAACATTCTAAACGGCGCTGCAAGCACATCCTAGTCGAAGCGCTGTCAACATGGTCTGAACATATCTGTCGGGGCGCAATGACCCTCTCCCCTATACACTTAGGCGTGACGACATTAGACTGGTTTCACATTTAACCTTGCTCATAAACTCTTCTATCTGGAACATATGTCGTTCAATTTTACCTAACTATTCTCGCACAGGTGTGATTTGCTCTGCTGATTGCTATGGTGATGTTATCAACATGACTTACATATCACAACCCTATCGACATACACTATTTGCAACAAATCGAATATATTTTGCGTTCTCCCATTAACAACTTATCTATAAATATCCGAATTATTGGTCATAAACATATCTTCAAAAAACTAAGTGTCATTTGTTAATCGTCCCAATTAACCACTTCGTCATGTAACTTGATACTTATCCCCGATGCTTTATCGTTTCGCCATTGTTATAACCATTGGTTGGAGTTATCAATGTACCGTATATGTAATCAGCCCGTCAGTATTGCTTTTGCCTGAATAGCGGGAATGATTTGTTATTCATTACGTTTGCGTTGCAATCTGCCAATATTAGGTAGTGTAATCTGCTTGTGTCTATTGAGAAGGATAATTACGGATCACACATCAATTTATCCAGGGTGTTGACAGATTCATCTCCTACCTAACCGTGGCGGCGTTCCAATTACCAGTTACGAGTGCAATTGCTGTACATGTCGCGTTGATAACCTTGGGTCACTACATGTAGCTACAAAGGCCGATAAATGCTGCACTGACGTATTCGCAACTAACTCCGTTACCCCGAACCCTCTAAACAAACAATGAACTATATTATCGCATTAATTGATCACGTATATAATATCCACTTTAACATATTAGGTTTATTTCGTTAATTAAATATTAAGGGCATGCATATTTGTACCAATGGCGTGTTGAATGAGAATCGACAAGTGCGTCGAAAAAAGATGTGTGATGTTATGGAAGTGTCAAGCATTCCGCTATACACCATGATTACAAAGGCCAGTGTATGATTGTGAAGGCGAGCTCAAATTTTGATTCCTACATTAACCCTAAAATTAAACGCAGTTCAGCAACTAAATGCACTAAATCAAACAAAGTACAATATTTCCGATTCAAACCGCTGTTGCCGTTACGCTATTTTGTAACCAGACTGTGCAAAGTTAACGAGAGGCTTTAATCTTGAAACGGTTATTATACTGTCGATATTTGGCTTACCCCTATTTTCAATAACGATATGAACGTCTAATTCTGTATAATGACATTTTCGTCTCATGACATATGACATTGATAGCCCAAAGCAACAATTATCGAGGCCGACTACAAGTGTTGAGAACTTAAGGTTGTTTGCAAGATCGACGACGGGACGAAATAATGCAAAGTTTAGCAAATTTCGACTGCATAACCTGTTAACTAAACACAGTATTAAGTCATTAAAACATGGTGTAGATGAAGCCACGCAACGCAATTGACTTCATACTCTATTATTGATTTAAATAAGAAGTGACATTTAATACATATAGCTTGGTCAACCATGATGTGTTTTTGCCGACATAAGTCCACCGCTACAAAGCAAAACATGCATATACAGGCCGTTAGCGTATACCAACACATCGAAATTCAGTCATCAAAGTAAGGGCGCAAGAATGGTGCCAAGTATTAGATATTGGTAGCTTAAGTTGGTACTGGCGATCACGGTTTTCGATTAAAAATGCGATTCTCCTTACGGCAAATGACGATATCCCTCAGTCCATAAATTATATTGACTGGTATCACTGGTACACCAATACAGTTCGGCCTTCCTTTCCGCCATTGTCAATGGGTTTTGGTTGAATAAACCGTTTTTTACAGCGCCAATTCCACAATTCCAGTCAAGCGGCTAATCATGGGTCAGCACTATCCGTGTTGTACATTTTTACAGCCGTATGGCAGTAATGTATATGTTTTTTTCATATTCCAGTAGAGAGAATCATTTAACTTGCAAAATGACATGCAGACTACGGCAACAACCATAATAGTAGGTAATAACGTTTTCTTCAAATTGATTTAAAATTATAGCGACAATCATTTAGACTAGCGTTGCAATAAGTGCCCTGAGCGGTTATTTTGCTACCATATTGTGTTTGGAGGTTGAACAAAGTCGTATGATATATGGTAACGTGT
>CM067346.1:14147844-14155344 GCA_034190875.2 Urechis unicinctus
GTAAGTCAGCCCAACAGGCAAAGGCTAAAGAAATCCGAGCCAAGAAAGCTAGGCCTAGGTACCCCGTTGTCCACTGAGATGGCAAGATCATTGACTATGCATTAGGTATACATGATGACTGCAATGCCATGGTTTTAAGTGGACCAGGTGACTGTCCCCCAAAATTCTTAGGAGCCCCTATTGTTAGGAGAGGAACAGGAGAACAGCTCAGCAACTCATGCTTAGACATTATCCAAGTCTATGATATCCCCAGAGAGTCCATTGTTTCTGGTGTGTTTGATACCACAGCCTCTAACACCGACATCTATCAAGGCTGTTGCATCCGCTCGGAGCAGGCTGTTGGCCATGCGTTCTGTGGAATGCTTGTAGACACCACATGGCAGAGCTACACATCAAGCATATGTGGTCAAGCTTCATACCTGCCATAAAGGGTATGTTTATACTCTTACAGTTACACTATACAAACCAGGTCTACCAATATTGTGTATACTAGTAAACCAGTTTTAATGTATATTGTGCAAATCAGTAGGAGTGTGTTTGACCAAAAGTATATATCTTATAGGTCCTATGGAGCCCATATTCAAGCGCTTCCAGGAGTGGTATCTCCCTCTAGCCAGAGCCGCTGCAGCTGCCGTACCACCTCAAGTGTTTCCGGATCCTATTGGGCTGGCACAGTGAGAGTGATCTGCTGATTTTGCTGGTTCTCCAACTGGACCGTACACCTTGGTCACCACCCTCGCTCTGGAGTCAAAGCAGTGGGCCAGGGACCAGTTGGTGGCCAACATCTTTGAGAGGGAGGACTTCCGTGAGCTGACAGAGCTCATCTACTTCTACCCTGGGGGTGATGCGAGCTCAATAAAAGCCTTACTAGTTAGATAATCTGTTCATGAATTAAATATCAAACACCACTAGTATATATGAACTGTCTGTCTTTGCAGGTACCCAGGGGATTCAGAATGGAACGACCAGGTGCCAACCATTCAGCACGTTTCATGGCCAGTTCGCTATACCTGATGAAGATGCAGATTTTCAGCAATGTGTGGCAATTGACACCCCGGTTGAAATCTGTGGTCCTGAAGATGTCGCAGATCATCACCCTTCTGTATGGGGCTTACTTCTTAAAATCTCGTCTGACAGCTTCTGCACCCCGCAATGATCTTGGCTTGTACTATGCAGTTAAGGCATATTCCTCAGTGGAACAACAGGCTGGCAGGGAAGGGCTCGAGAGCATCAAACGGCACCTTTGGTACTTGGTGCCAGTGCAGGTCGTACTGTGCCTCTTCGATGATGGTGTATCAGAAGATGAGAAGAAGGAGGTAGCAAGGGCTCTGGTAGCACACCCTGCACCACCTGTCTTCCATCCAGGCAAACCAAACTTCCAGCCTGTGATTGACCTACTGGGAGAGACCCGCCCAAGTCTGGCTGTGTTCGTCAGTGAGCGATCCTGGCTGCTGTTTAAGCTATTCAGACTGGCTGCTCCGAGAACCAGCAACTTGGCCCCAAGATGCAGCCAATCGGGAGCTAGTGAGGGACCTGAAAGTGGTCAATGACTGCGCTGAGCGTTCCGTCAAGGACGTGCAGGAGTACGCAAATGCTACACGTGACGCAGGACATATTGTCGATGTGATATTGGTTGGAAAGGATCACCGCTGTCGGCTGTCACACCTCCGCAAGGCTGACTTAAATGCCATAATCTAAGACTGAGACTGAAACCCTAATGCATGCTAAAGTGCATTTGTTGTACTGAAGTTGCTACATAAATGGACAGGAAGTCCTATTTCAGTGATCATATGCTTCAGTTTTTGTATTGTGTAATGAACAAAAAGGTATGATAAATAAAGCTATTGTCTGAGTTTTTGCCATTTTAAAGGCTTTTTTTCCTTCAAAAATAGAATACACCAATCGTGTTTAGACAGTTAAACATCATGAAAGTATGAAATATTAATTGTAATACATTTTGAATTGCATAATACATGCAAAATAGCTGAAAAACGACATTTTTCCCTGAAAACGTTAGACGGGAGGGAATAAAATTAATTTTAAAAATCTGAAAAAATTCAGTGTGATAAGGGCATCATTAAGCACAAAATAAAACCAAGGGAGCACGCGTTTTCAAAAAAAAAAGTTTTTTTTGAGCCGCCCTAATATATATGCATATGTATATGCATATATATATATATATATATATATATATATATATATATATATATATATATATATATATATAATATATATATATATATTATTCGATGCACGATATATACAGCGATCATGGTAAAATGGAGCATATTTCAAGCGCGAATTTGTTTTCGATGGAGCTTTTGGTGCAATACATTTAGCAATCAAATGCAGTCCTCAATAGGGTGAAAAGTCTAGTTTTTATAAAACATGAATATGATTCAAAGAAAGCTCAATGGTTTTTCAGTATCTATCAGTAATTCGTCTTTTATACCATACCTGTTTTTCACCCCTACGCAGATCCACTGACGCGTTAATTGCAATCGTTTATTTTATTTCATTGTATCAAACTAATAAGAATAGCATATCAGCAAACTGCATATGACAAGACACCTCTGACAACCTTTGTTACATAACTTATTGGGGAGCTGCATTCATCATTACTCTTTGTGTGAATGAACTGTCACGCTGGTGCCTTCGCAAGTAATGCATTTAGAACATTATTAATGAATTATGTACATTACTGTCATTGTGCTTTTCAGACAGCTCTCACATATCTTAAATGACAATATTACACCTAATGACTTTGGGCATTGCACATTCACTGGCTGTAAGTTTGAATCCTCATGGAGTATACAGAAAACATAGTTCAGTGTCACCATTTTAAGAACAGTAAACTTCAACTAGGCTTGAATTTGTTCAACATGACATGTTATGTAAAAAAAACCGTACGACATTGTCGACTTATTTTGAGCCCTAAAAGCATACATGCAGATGAATATAACACTTCTATCGTTTTATGGAAAATTATGCAATGATGATTGGTAACTGACGCGAGGCACGAATATGAATGGTTAGAATAATTATAACAACTTTTTAAGAACAAATAACACTGGTCTAGAATAATCATCCGTTAGAACAGGGAATTACCATATTATTGCTATGAGCATGATGTGTAATCTGAGAATTTATTTATGTGTAATCACTAATTGAAATTTATAGCAGCCTAAAAACAAACACAACCAGATGTTAACTTTCAGCATCAGTATATTCATATCGCTGCTCTCCCCTGAGGATCGTCTCAACCATGTGCTAGGGCTAGCATTGATGACTCCAAATTATGCAGCTCACCATTCTTCTCAGATTCAACATGAGTGTTTCATCAAAGACATACAATCTGTTACAGATGACGGCTTCACTGCTTATCAGTTATTATACAACTCTGTTATATCACATCAATGTTAATTGCAGTCGTCTACGACGCCAGTCTGGCTGGTGAAAAATAGAAGCAATGAATCTGCCAAGCAAATAAATAAACTAAAATAAAGCCATATAACAGCATCACAAACCATAGAAACATAACATTGTGCTATCATTATCCTGAGTTCTCGTCTAGATTCAACGCAGATAAGCAATTTGTAAGTAGACAGCGTTATTGGTTTATAAAGATTAGGTCATTACCAAATTATGTCATGTAAATTTGCTTTATCTTAGACTCATTTATGAGAACGTACGAAACATATGATTGAATATTAGCTGTGTGGGAAACAAGTAACTGGTGTCAAACAAAAGTGATACAGCTAGACCGATTCAACAAAGTGAACAAACAACATAGAATGGTATAGAAACTAGACAATCCGCATAAGATTTTAAGTGACGATTTATAACCCTATCGGTTTTGAACATTTTGTGTTGTCTCGGTTTGGTGGCCCAGACGTGTACTGTCATAAATTCCATGGGTAACGATGCAGTAAATGTGATCTGTAAATACCCATATCGCATGATAAATGGTCTCGCTTGAATTTTGGGCTAATACATTTGCTAAGTAACAACAATGTGACTTTGCCTTGTCATGCAATATATTCCACAAGGACGGCCTATCCAATTTTATGTTACCACAGTTGAATACCCAAAGTATATCTGCTAATGTATTGACAGTTCACCTTTATTGCGAAACGAGTAGCTGATGAATCTTGCTGTTCATGACGCGCTTTGAAATGAGAAACAATTAATATATTTTGCAGTGTATCATTGAAATGTACTGAGATAATGATATAATTGAAATGTGCTCCAAAACTGCGACCGTTCCAATACACATAACATGTGTAGTGGTAAATGGCACTTTAAATAAAAAGTCAAATTGACAAATAGACTAAGTCGGCAACGAGTTTCGTCCATACATTCGATGAACAGCGATGTTGGAACCCTAAACTAAGGCGACTTCATCAAATTTGTATTACCCGTTTTTTCTATGTTGAATGAACGCGCCGTTTGAAAGTCATACACACCGCTCACTTTCCATGCTGTATGACAGCTATGTGATTCCTGGCGCAATATATTTGATTCTGCTATAACGATCACCACATTTAATATGGCCGGGCGTATACACGTTTATAGTAGAAATAGTCGCTCTTTCTACGTTGTATGATGTTTGTGCTTAAATTGGTCGGGTATTTGCTGTGTTACGAACCAAGCAGCATTTAAAGAGTTCCTTACATGCATTACCATACTTCTAATTTGAGACACATTCCGATGGCATGATGAGAATTGCTGTTGTCTCAAAATCACTCAAATGTACGCATGATATAAATATTTCTAGTTTCTAAAATATGAAAGGTGTAATGACACTGATTGGCTATGCCGGTACAAATAATGCCAATGCTAAGAGTTCTCGATAGCATAGACACAGTAGGGTCGTAGACATCTGAAACCATTACAAAAATATAGGCATTAATGTAAGGCATCATGCATTTTCACATTGCGCATACATTTCTGTGCTAAAAATGCAGACGCTCGACAATTAGTTCTGAAAATCCTTTCAACAAATTTTTCCCATTTTTAACCTTTGTGTTCAATGCCATGTCATAAAAATGGGAAATCTGCCGGATATGATGAATAATGTGACCTACAAGTTGTACAGTATTCGATTTTATACACAATCATACAAAGCAACTTAGACATTGTGACCTTAATTTACAGCCATGTTGTCATCATTCGTGCGATTCATACGCCCAAACCCTAGTATGCAGAGATTGAAGTTATTATATACAAGTTGTTGTTGTTTTGTATTTTTCCAGTATTTCAATAGAAAAGCTGAGCCACTGACACAGCACATTATGCAGGTCTTGTTGAATGAAGCAGCTATATAATTTGTAACGTTTGTGAACTATAGGACGTTCATCTCATTACCTAAAATCTGTACTATAATGTAAATATCACAAATATTATCTCACTTAGAGCAGCAGCCAACAGACATAAGGCGGTCATGAGAAGAGCAGCCATTTCATCAGCATGGAATGAACTAACTACCGGAAATAGTGGTGAGTTTTTGTAGACAACCACGAATGTTGGCCATTGTTTCGTTTATAATTTTAAAGGAAAAATCACACAGCTGTCCACGCATTTTGTCGAGAGACTCATCTATTCATTTCATTTTGGTGCAGATCAATACAACTTTTCATTACATGACGTTTTGCAGATGACGCTCCACAGACCGAAGTCAAGTACTGTAAAACCATAGGCAATTATGCTGCGTTGATAGAACCACTCGTGACAAGATGTTCCCTTTGATGGTGATGGATAAGGTTAACATAAGCACGTCGTTTGTGCTCCAAAACTCATCGGCTGAAATCAATGGATGATTATACTTTAGAACATCAAAAGCACCCTTACCGATTCAGTAAGATGTGACCACCGGCAAAAGATAAATCACATCGCAGCTGTGTAACATGACGCCTATATAATCACTGGGGAAAATATTTCTTTCAAAACCATAACGTTGAGAGTGAGAACGAACTTGAGACCCAATTACCAAGTACTACAATTAGTGCAACACAAAATACCACCGGTGTTTTCATTTTCAAAGAAGTATGGTGATATGATAGAAACGTTTCTTAATGACGTATAACTGTTTTGTTTTCAATTATTGTGCTTCGGCCCTTCTTTATCTCACTATCTCTCATCATGTGGATAAATACTACGGCCTTAGAGTCTATAGTGTGTTTGAGAAGAACCCTGTGTTCATGGCAGATAATACGGGGCAGCACAGCATCATCAATCATAATCAATATGCAAAATGCTTCATTCAATGGATTGGTGCAATTGTATGTCAAGCAGACATGATGTGGGCAGATTTAACTGATTAGATAATTGGTCTCTCAAATAACTTTTTAAGTGTCAGCAAACAGCTTCGCCATCGCGCCCGTCGTATTGATTAAGCCGAAGCTATATTACCTGAGAGAGATGCGACTGATTCCAAGTCGACTCTGAACTACTGTTAAGGATGTCATCTCTACGCTTGATTATCTGCGCTTCTCTCCTGGCTGCAGTGTCTGGTAAGTTATCTGGAAACTGTAAATCATCGGCACTGTCATAGGCAGGAGGAGATGTAGTGGTTGGTACTGTGATTTATCAAATATTTATAGATGTAGTATTTATGTACGTATCATGCAGCCGCTTCATGTGGAGGGACTATATATGACAAGACCTACATGATGTGCTGCAAAGGCGTAATAACTCCACGTCCGGACCCGGCTTGTGTCGACAGCAACAACCATAAATGCTGTAGCACGGTTGGTGTACCATTAACGTATTAGAAAACGGCAAGGTCAGGTTCATGGGAGGGATGGTTTCGCCTTATGAATAATGAGTTACCAACACCCTAATGTTATGCATTTTTCTTGCCATTTTTTTGTCTTATTGTCTTGAAAATAGCCATTTCTCTAAAATTAGGTCGCATCGAGTTAGCATAACCAATGTTTTCAAAACATAGAGTACTGAGTTTGCAATCGTTTGTGACGGGAGCTAACGCGCAGCAATTGTCGGCCTAATGAGTTCCCTATATGTTTTATAAACAAACTGCCAAATGGCATTTGTATTGCAGATACCATTGATTCAAACTTTACATTGTATCAGTGCCATTTCCTAGTTGTGCTGCTTGTGCATGTGGCGTTTTCATGCACTGTGCACCATCTAGTACCTGTGTAGGTGGGCTTTGACAACAGCCGGTTCATTTGTTGCTACGGCTCGATCTTACCTCGCCCCGATGGCGATGCTTGGAACCACAAATGCTGTCAGGATGATGGTGGTGTAACCCAAGTTCTTAACAACCAGGTGAATATGTGTTGTAACGGGGCTGTGACGTCGCGTCCTAGAGGGGATCGTGCTGATCACAAGTGCTGTGGAGTCAACGCCTTCAACCGCCTTGAATACTCTTGTAATGACGGAAACATCGTCCCTAAAAGTTTATAGGTCAGGTTACCATTGTCGACCATTAGTATCAAAGCTTAAACGTTGACAGAAACTTGTGGAATCTATTTTAAT
>CM067346.1:14160344-14203472 GCA_034190875.2 Urechis unicinctus
TGTTTGCGTCCCATTTTGTAATTTTTTTTAATATAAATTATGTACTTATTCTCCAAAGATAATCGATAGCAAGGTTCATTATACTCCCTGTACTGGCGATTGAAATCATGATTACATGCTACGTAGAAGCATGTCTACTAATTAACACTGACAATATTTACCAATTACGAGATGCAAGAATATAAACATGTTGACGTATTTTTGCAGGGAAAAGAAGTGCAGCTGCTTTGCCGTCGCACTCGCAGGGTCACACATTGTAATGGTCCCATTATGTTCAGTCTCATTCGAAATCTCAAAGATCCATGAGGCTATGACACTACTTTATAAACGCATATTATGTGGACCACTGTGATTAAAACAGCAGTAATGTAAATAAGTCAAATTGAGTGATAATGAATGAGCATATTTGTGCTCAAGACGCTTGTTTTTGAAGCCGCTAATACCAATGTAATGCATAATAGTATACCGATAAAACATTTAAACAACGAGCCGGTGAGCAGCAAATTACTTAAACATCTGTTACCAAACAGCAAGTATATTGTATTACTTAATGCATTTCTTTTCAAATACACATCAGTTTCGTTCGTCTAAAAGTCCATCGGACTTGCTGAAACTATCTTGGTTGGTATTCTAATTCATGGGGAAATCTCGACAGAAAAAGCTGGTTTACTTGATTCTGTAATCGCAATAGGCTTTGCCAACAAATTACCCCAAGTTCCTGAATTATCAGAACTGCTAAGCTGGTATTATTCTACAAGCAGCTAACAATCAGACACTTTAACGTTCGAGAAACTATAAATCAGTAAGTTATCCAGCTTGCCTGACCATTATTATGTCACTTTAGATTAGTCCGTTCTCCAGAAGTTACATTATTTGAACTTCTTATACACTATTATTCGGCACATGAATTGTCGTCTTCTTGGTTGACTAGCTTGGCGGTGCTCATTATGTGACTTTTCTTAAGTGGATTTAAAGTAAGCACTGTCTCTAGGCAAAAAGAAGGATTATCCATGGAACTAGTCGGTACTAGGATGCGCCACTCAGAATGTGACAATTGATCAGCAAAATAATTTTATATGCATATTTATCAATATTTTTTGTCTGTCAACATTGTGGATGCAACCGTCCGACAAATACTGCATGACAATAATGTGACGCAACTATAAATCAATTTAGCATATAAATGTGCGGAAATGATCATTTGACGGGCAATATCGGTAATCAGCCATTGCTATATATGGGAATACGTATGGACCAATGTTATGCGTTACATGTCATACTATCAATATTATTTGGCTGGAAAAGAAATAATATTAACCGCAGTTTTTTGCCAGGCATAATATTTAATTGTAGAGGCATCGTTGTCTCAACCAACTACATATATATATATATATATATATATATATATATATATATATATATATATATATATATATATATATATATATATATTTGTACGATTTTTGAACCATTTTGAACCATGATTTGTGATTCAAAAAAGTAAATCTTGATTAAATGCTAATTAAGGGCCCAACTCTGTAATTTTTACAGGTTTACCACTGGAAATATTCGTTTTGAGGTTGGATTCCCTGAAGTTGTATTAATTTAAGCAACAATTTTGAATTCCAGACCTTATATTGAAATTTGTATATTCTTTCCTCGCAACCAATATGTTGCTTGATTAAAAACACTATTTCGAACATGTTTGTACCAACTATGGACAACTTTTTGAACCGCGTTTTGAACAAACATATACATATTCTCTCCCAATAAAACAATTATAAAAAAAGAGAACTTAATTTGACTGCTGCAAATTATCATTGAGCTATGATAACATAAGTCAATAATGATTTGTCATTGCCATGATGTGTTTTAGACAAAAAACCGAAAAAATGGGGAGTGTGTGGGTAGAGTGTATGGATATTGTTAAAAATGGTAGCTATTGTAAGTATATATATATATATATATAGATGGAACTATATATATATATACATATATATATATATATATATATATATATATATATATATATATATATATATATATATATATATATATATATATATATATATATATATATATATTTCTCAAACTGGTTTGATAAATTAGAGAACTTGTTATATTGCTTCGAGGGGATATTCTGCATTGGTTTCGAAGCACGCATAGTCACTGAAGCCTTGCACAATACGGTCTAATGCATATTTACTTCAGATGCCTCCGCCTTGCCCCCCGCCCCTTAAAAATTTAGGAACTAATCCTAAGATGAGTCGGTATTTTGACTATGTTTCAATAGGTTATATATATATATATATGCGATGTGTAATTGACCTGACTAGCCTCTTCGTGCGTCCGACACATTATTATATATATATATGAATCCCTTTATGAGCGCTAGATGAATCCCGTGAGAAATGTGCTTTCCAGTATTTGATATGAATATAGCCATACACGGGAATAATATAAATAGCTAGCTGGGCGCTTGTCGCATCAATATCAAATATACACGTGCTATGCTCTCTACGACCTGTGAGTTATATGTTTCGGTGCATTACATGTAGCCCCGTAACCAAGTTAGCCCAAGTAAATGCACGCAAGTTCCGGTATCTGTGCTCATTTATTTCGGTTTGATATTAATGACACTGTATATAGACCATCGTCTACTACCCTTTCGTCACCTCTCGGGCGTATCGAATAATGCAATGACCTAGGTTAAGTGCTGTGATATATTTACATTTTTTGCGTTAGTGGCATTCTTGATCACCAGAAGCCTTGCACGAAATTGAGCGATACGGGCTACTGTAGTCTGATTCGTTTCGGCACCATGAAATATGAAGATATTGTTAGGTAGCGCAAAGCCGCAAATCTTAAGCGCCGCTGATCAACGGCGATTTCGCTGGCTATTCATAATGGCTTTTGCGTCAAGCGCTATTGGTTGGTTAAGCCAAGTGTACTAACGAGGCCAACGCCGTGGTTAAATTGTGCTCTGTATGTTGTCTGCTCATCGGTTCAGATTCGTAATGTCAGCATAAGTAACAAAAACAGTGCTTTGGTAAATATATTGCTGTCCATTAGTACAAGAAGCAATGTTTGTATTTGTACATACATAAACATATAGGTATAAGCTATATAATATAATATATATATATGGTCTATATATATATATAGATATATATATAAATATATATATAGATATATATATATTTCATATATATATATCACCATATATATGATTCCCGTTAGCCAAATGCCGCAAATTCCTGGATCTGTGGTCTATATATATATATACCATCCCTAGATCAGAGGTTAATAAATGAGATATATCTGATCCGTTTCGGCATTGAAATATGAAGATATATTGTTTGGTAGCGCAAAGCCGCAATTTTAAGCACCACTGATCAACATATATATTTCGCTGGCTAAATATATATATATTTATATATATATATATGTTATTAAATGTAAATATGTATATAAATATTAATAAATATATATATATATATATATATATATATATATATATATATATATATATATATATATATATATATATATATATATATATATATATATATATATATATATATATATATATATATATATATATATATATATATATCGATCAGAACGTCAGATCACATTTCTCGATGCTGCAAGCACTATTAGTGTACGTAGATATATAGACCATCTAATTGGCAATTGTATTGTAGAAGAGAATGACATAAGTGGTTTGCAAAATGTCGTCGCCGATCTCATATCTATTCTTTAATGCTCGATAGAGTAGATAAGTTGGTCAAGATCAGAGACAGATCAAACTATGTTTCCTTATCATTATTATTACCGTAGGACATCACCAATGGTGGAGTTTGTAAAGAGGTATAGAGGTAAGGGAGCAGTAACGAATGTATGAATGCTTAGCGCTTCTCTGAAAATCCAAGGCATAACATCCCATAAATACGTAAGAATGACGAGTATACTTGATTTTCGGTGCTCAGTCAGTCGTACCATGGTGATTCTATCACAATCGGTTTGGCAGTTTGTACGCCAATATTGCAAGTATGCAAAACTTTAGGGGAACTGCCGGACCAGTGCCAAGTGGCAGCGTGGCTACACTGGATTATCATGCTGCGATGTGTCATCTGGACAAACGAACATAAGTCATCTAGTTTTGACTTTGCTCTACTTCTGCATTTGATAATATGACCTAATTCATAAATTACACGGCTGAAATAAATCATAAAAATGCACTGATACTCATTTGAGGGGGTAGTCGGAATTATTCACACGCAGATTGAGAACATGAATGCCTTTGACCCGGAATAAATTCGATAAAATAAAACTTGAAGCAGATTTCTTCGGAGTCCGAGATTTACATTCAATTAAGATTCAAAGCTGCTGCGCGCGCCAATTATTTTGCTGCAGCATTAAAACTTTAAAACACAGCACGATGCATGCAAATGTAACAAAGCGCTACATCCTAATTCGGATGCAATAAACTTTATTCCTGTTCCGATTCAATTTACTGCCGCACGTTTTGATGTAATGAGTCTCGGGGTTTGTTTGGCGACCAAAGTGTTTTAGGGTCTTCGAAGCGAAATTTATGTGGGCACGTGTATAGGCGGAGAATGATGACATTTCAAACAAAGATGCTAGCGCAGAAATATGGCTGTCTGAAGTAAGTACTTTTATCGCTCATCCTGGACTTAGACACCCTCTATACATCATAAATTGACAATATTAGTCTGCGAAATATTTATTCATGTTGGGTTCGGAGTGGAAGTTTCCATCTGAAATGCTTAATCCCAATAATGTAAATGATGAACGATTGTTCATATGTTAACCTGACCCAATTGTGCATAGTAATTGATTCAAATAGCCAATACTGGGCAAGGGCAGTGTATGGTGTGTGGTGTTGCGTCGAATCCTCATACGCTCTACGAGCCGGGAAAGACTCCGAGTATATGCCTAATGCACTAATCTTTGGCGGAGTTAATATCATGTCCTGCGTACTGTAGAAATGGGCTGTTAAATAAAGGCAGATCTATTCGGTGTGGTTGTAATCTTGGCATCAAAGCTACTATCAAAATGTCAACAAGCGTCTTTTCAATTATCCGAAATTGCGGTCTTCTTGATCATTAAATAATAATAGCCAGCTTTAAATTGAGTGTTAGTGGCGTTCGGATCTCTCGGAAAAGACGCCTTTGCGCGATGAACAAGCCCCATAATTTGGACATATATACAGCCATTGTACTGCAAAATGCCATATAATCAAGAATAAATACGCATACCTCCAATATTGTGGCAAGACGCGTATAGCTATTGCTTAAAGAAGCACTTAAACCTTGACATAACGGTTTTCCATTCTAAGGATATGTTAACCCGAACAAGTGTAAGTGTTGGATGTGAAAATTACAGAATGTATTTAAAAGATCACTTAACATAAGAATGGTATGGAGATCATCGACATGGGTCGATATATATATATATTTATATACAAATGCATGGCAAACTAATGTTGATATATTAAAATACAGATAAGTCCCGAGGCGGCAAGGCAATATTTAAAAGACTTAAATCAATATAGCGATGCGGATAGGAATACATCTTTGAGGGTAGTAGGGTTTATATTTGCTCTTAAGTGTTGACACGTGAGTACTGTAATGGTACCTTCTTATACTTTGGTGAAATGACGTAAGGTGAATATGTATGGTGCCTGTTTTTAATTCTGCCACAATGAGTCTCAATATCGAATATGTTGTCACAAATCAAATGTTTTTTTCATATGTATGCTTGATTTTTTTAAAAAGATGCCACTGAAGGTTCACCAATACAGGACCACTGGTCAGCTGTATGCGTTTGCTAAGCATTTGTCTAGTAGATACCAAGATCATAGTAGATAATAAGTCTGGTCACCACATCAAGATCATGTACGTTAATGGCCATATCAATCATTTGATATACTGATTATATCCGATTTTAATTTTGACTTGTGACCGCAGGTTTTACTCGTAATAACTAACACAGAAGCTTCCTGAACAAGCCACAAATAATCCTGATAAATATTAGTATATCAGATTAAAACCTTATCCACCAAAATGCTACCTGCACAGTGCTACTCTCATTTACTGCTGCTGCTGCCGCAAAAATGCATCTCATTATAAACATCGCAAACGGTTAATGGCGCCACATATAACCGAATGTGTCATGCTGGCACAGAAAATCTATGTGCGGGGATGATGTATCGTCATCAGGGGTTTAGCCGACCGCTGACTAAAAATAACAAATAAGGAAAACATGCAGTGATCACAAATTACTGCCTACAGTATCAAGCGTTCGCCACGTTTCGTCAGCAAACGCATTGACTAACTACGCCGCCAAACCAAGCGTTACCTTATCAGCTCTACCAACGGCGCAAATGTTCGCATGGATGGGTCCGAGTCTATGCATGAGCACATAACTTCGCTGGCCAGGACCTGTACTAAGTAAATCGATTTTCTACATTCAAGCCAGTGCACTGGTGTGTATGTGGGGGTGGCTGTGGGCATGATTGCAGCGTTGTGTTTTGTTAATGCTTTATACTCACCAATTTGGCTCTGATTGCTCTTTTATTACTGGATTGCACAAACTGTATAAATAACCTCAAAGCCTAGCAGGTTAATAAACTTTTTGCGCGGAGGCATTCCTACCGCACCGATTGGTTACGAGCCACGTGAATCGTACCATCCGCCACATACCCCCAAAAGCACACCATATATATCTTGATACAGTATGAGTATAAGGTACGAATCTTACTTCATTTTCCGTTAAGTCAGGCTTATGTGGCCTTTTATATATATATATATAGATATATATATATATATATATATATATATATATATATATATATATATATATATATATATATATATATTTATATTTGTTATATATATATATATATATATATATATATATATATATATAATGCATATATATATATATATATATATTATATATATATATATATATATATATATATATATATATATATATGAATATATATATATTATATATTTATATATATATGCATAAATATTATATTACATAAATAGATATTATATTATATATTATATATATATATATATATATATATATATATATATAATATACATCTATATCTATATATATAGATATATATATATATATATATAATCTATATTTACATATATATTGCATGCTCTCTATATAATATGACATTTTTTTTAATAGATATATATTCATATATATAAGTATATATATATATATTATATGTTTGTAAATATTCATATATATAAATACATATAAATATAGTTATATATATATTCATTCATAAACTTTTCATCAACCAAACGCGGAATCAAAGATCCCTTTTGTATATATCTGCGTTGGTAAAATGTCCATGCTTTAACAGTTTAATGAGAACAGGGTTATTTACACCTACCGATTGTGCAAAGATATTAGTTACCAATTCATAAGGTCTAATGTTTAAAAGATATACTTGGTCACATTAGGTCGCAATAAAATGTTCCAGCTCAATTCCGCAAGGATGACCTCTCGCTTTGTAGGGGACAGTATTGTTAGTCAAGATATGGACATGGAAAAGACATGTACCAGAAACGATTAATACGCAAGATAACCATGTTGTAGCAAGATAAACATAGCACATACCATACGCGTTCACTAATATTGCCGGGAAATGGACTTTGTATGACAATGGACTCATGTGAAGCCATAGGTTATGCCTTTAATTATCAATTCAATGAGAAAAGATGCGAGCGTGGTGATTAATATGCATATGAATGAAACATGTATATTTCAACCTTTTCTTAGTTTAGGCGCACACAACATTTTATAACGCACACGACCAGTCATCCGAAAACAAGGACCGAAGGTAATCGACACATCAGTGTGCAATATGCAGCACGCGACACTGCAACGACTCAGTTCCTGTTAGAACACAATATACGCGTAAAGCAGATGCCATTGGATTTGGCTACTTAGAATAGGTTATATATCATATATACCTCGATGTAACGTCCCGACCCAAAATAAAATATTAACCCGTAGCATGCGTTGATGGTAGGTTAGCGAATGTATAAAATGCCACATCGGCAAATTGTTATAATATATCATGATAATAGGCAGGATAAGTTGCGCTATTCAGACCGAGTTTCGAGGCCCCAAACGATGGTCTACATAAAGTGCTTTTCGTGTCCTAAAAACGAGTGAGCTTACGCTTTTGACGTTCTACCATTATTTATATAAGGTGTAGATAGAAAGTATCGCAGAGCTCAGTTACAATATAGTTTCC
Organism: Urechis unicinctus; assembly: GCA_034190875.2. Lineage (NCBI taxonomy): Eukaryota > Metazoa > Annelida > Polychaeta > Xenopneusta > Urechidae > Urechis > Urechis unicinctus. The sequence continues at coordinate 14,168,668 of CM067346.1, forward strand.
ATACAGTAGACGGTCAAACTCATATTGTGGGTACAATTTATATATATGTTATTCAAAGATTCTGCGATATATCTAGTATGACACACAGCCCTATATTGAATATGACAGCATTTGTAATATCAAATATCCAGGGGTAGATTTCAATACAAATAATGGCTGTTTTTTAAAGGTGAACAGTAGTGCAGAATAAATACTCGCTTGATTATGAACTAGTGTTGGCAATGATGCTTGAAACACATTATGTTATTTGACACGTGCTAGCTATTTACTCGTTCAGAATATATTTCTGCGTGATTGGTGGGATGGCACATTTGAATTATGAATCTTATTCACGTAAAAATTACATAACTATTACCAATGAAAATATGAACTGATATAATGACGGCCTGCATTGGTAATACATTGGTCTATATGGGAAGTACATAGGTCTAAAACCCGGACACAATCAACATTGCGGTGTCATAACTTGTTACAGGCAATCGAGGAAGTGAGCTGCACAATATCTAACTGTTCCCTCAACTGGCTGCTCGGCAGGAATGTGCAAATTAGTCAGCGGTCGACTTGATGGCCTACTCGTAAGACGGATTAGACATCAAATACAAAGTTCGAGCAAAATGATTATTATCGCATGCCGTTTGGGCAAGGTTCTTTGTAAGAGCTCGTTAATGCGTCAGTGTCAGACACTCTACAGTAGCAATACGTAGTAAGCTCCTTAACATAATTCGTGAACTATGCAGAGCATGGATCAAAAAAGGCAAATCATACATGACCACTTAAAATTGAGGATTAAAGAACAGGAGAATATAATTGAGAAACAAGAGCAATAAAGCAGGAAAAATATTATAAGGAATGCATATGTGAAGAGAAGAAATGTGAAGATGCGACGAAAATAGTAAAGGAACTACATGCAAAGATTGACGAAAGAAGAGGGGCTTAAATTCGAATGACCAAGGAGAATATAATTGAGAACAGAAAGATATAAGCATATAAAATATTATATTATATAGATTATGAAAGATTGCATATGTGAAGAGAAGAAATGTGAAGAAGTACATGCAAAGAATGACGAAAGAAGAGGGACGAACGGGTTGGGTGCAAGCAAAAACAAATATATAAATAACTCTTTAGGTTAGAGACAATTTGGCTTGTTAATATATATACATGGATGGCAGATCCATATATATAGAGTATATATATATATATATATATATATATATATATATATATATATATATATATATATATATATATATATATATATATATATATATATATATATATATATATATATAGATATATATATATATATATATATATATATATATATATATATATATATATATATATATATATATACATATATATATATATATATATATATATTTATACATATATATATATATATATATATACATATATACATATATATATATACGCTTTTGTTCATTCAAACTCGATTGAGGTCGACCTTTTTCAGTCTATGCCACTATCTTTCGTACATAGCTAATATCAATGATCAGGTTTATCATTATGTGAGCTTGTTCTGATTCTCTGTTAGACATTGTTCGATTGAAGAGAACTGTATGTGTAGGGCCTGGTGTATATGATGCGAAATAGCTCTCTCTTGGAGTATAAAACACTCTAGCCCTTCAACCGTAACACATTGCGCCTCTCGAAGCTGAATAACTTTAATGTTATACCGAAGCCAGTATTGCATTTAGAGGAACAAAGTCTCCTGATTAGCAGCTCCTCGTCCAATGTCGTTAGCCTAAATTAAAGCATGGTTAGATCCACTCCATCATTGCAAACAAGAACAAAGCTAGCCATCAGAATGACCAAGCAGTATTGCAGCAATACATTTACAAGATTCTGTGGAAAGTAATCAGTTGCAAATATACCGCAATCGAATTAACTATATTTAAAGACTGCAAGAGTGCTTGTTAATCTTCATTAGGGGATGCCGCTTCTTGATAATGTCAGCGGGCGGCAAGACAGATTTCATGAATGTCAAATCATCGTCGCCTTCTAATAGATACTAATGAATGAACGCATCATATTCAACCGTTGGTTATTGTTAAGGCATAAAGATAATCAAGGCAAGGTGACCTTAGTCAAAGTAAAATAGGCTGCAGCAGTTCCATGACCTGACATCGTTTTCAACCATATCTATATATATATATTTTTCTGACTTTGAAGGATGTATTCATTCACATGGCACAGTTGCTCACCTGAGAAGCAGTTTTTATTACTTGTAGAATGCTCTTACAATGAGCCTATGAAAGGCGCGCTGCGGCTGTGAAATATGGACTTTCTAACTTGACAACCTGTGGACGGCAATAAAAAGGCTTTGCGTAGAAACGTTTTAGTGGTGTCGTGGGAGTGCTTGTATTTACATTGCACATGATTCCACTCTTATCGAAATCATACGTTTATCAAGGAGACGACGACAGCAAGGCACGGGGCAATTGCTCGGAGCATGCATGTGTGAAGGCTAGGCTTCGAGACATCAGCATGTATTTACATTGGGTTACATACTTTGTGTACAGGCAACTGGAATAACGCAGATAAGCTCATTCGCCTTGGAATGTTCAAACGAGATCCTTTGATCGTCCGATAGTTGCTTGCTCGCTATTACTATGCTGTACTTCTACACAGACGTCTTGTGGACGGATGATCACTCACTTTGTCTCACTATTAACGCTCGTTAAGTTGCCATGCGGAAACCAAGCATCATAGGCGTACAGGGAAAAGTGATATCTAAGAGTTTTGTATGGAACTGAATTCATTGGGTCTTATATGCATACAGGTCTTTTATATGTTAATTTTAAAATATTGTCCAAATTTATTGTAACCGCTTGTCTAGAGTGATATTTTGCCATGTGGATGAATGCATGCATAAAATTCACCAAAACAAACTTAGATATAGATTATAGGGATACCAGATCGCGAAACTGCTGCGACTAACTGAGTGACCTTGCCTCAATAATTGCCTTACCTTAACCATAATCCGACCTTGAATGTAACGCTTTCATCCTTTTTGGTATTTATTTGAAGGCGACGGTGATTTCACATTCATGAAATATGTCATGCCGCTTGCTGACATTATAAGGAAACGGCATCTGCCTATTTGGTTTTACCAGCACATTATTTTGGCAGGGTCATAAACAGCCGCATTGTCCGTTTCACCTCGCTGTGAATAGCCGCACGGTTATTACACTTATCCATTGCCTCGTAAAAGTTTTGTATCAGACATGTTGACAACATAAAACACTTTTTAATGAATGATTATTTTTGTTTTTGGTGATTCGACGATGGTTTACTTGCCCCATTGTATAAGCTGCTTAGATGTTGTTTTATTCCCCTGTAAATTTGTCCCTGTGAAAGCTTTGACGTTCTGATAGCTAGCTTTGGGCTCGTTTGCAATGATGTATGGGATCTAACCGTGCGTGAACTTTGGCTAATGACGATGGATGAGGAGCTTTGTTCCTCTAAATGCAATTTTGGCATCACATCACAAATAAACAGCCACAAGAGGCTCTTTATTCCATCAATCGCTACATCGTTTGTTTGCTTCGCAATATACTTAAACAAAAGAGAAAAAGAACAAGCTCACCCGGTAATCATAAGCTGGTATAGAGGCTGGTCGTTTCTAACAACTCTGCACGACAGAAGTGGCAACAACAGTGTGATGAGTAGGTAATGAACTAAGGTGACATTGCCATATAGCTTAAAATTGTGCAGGAGATTTATTTTTTATGCCATAGCCCCGATATATTTATCGGCAGATTTCAATATAATAAGTTCTGCTGTTGCGGTGTTTTCTTTGTCAAACAAAGCGACCAAAACTACGCTATTGCAACCGCGGGAAAGTAAAACTTGTTGATATAACGCACAATAGCTCAATGCCTAAGTTAAGCTGTTCATCACATCCTAATGGCCAACGGTATTGACAAGATCGGCATATTAAAGGATCAACTTAGCAAGTAATGTTCACAGAAATATTTCTCTCTGGGTCAGTTTGTCCAACGAATTTGTAGCTAATATTAAGTATGAATGCCATAAGCTTGCCCCGATTATGATGACAACTGTGTCTTATACAGACCCACACATATTCATGCTCTGAGTTGACATTATGTTTCAAAGCGTGATGCGTGGCATATACACATGTTTATAGTTTATATATATAATAACACATTTCACTGATAAGGTATATTAGTGTGAGGATAGCTATTCATATGTGACCAGACAATATATGTCATAGCAATCAGGCTGTGTTGTTTTAATAAATTTGCGGAATATATAATTACTAGATGGGCAGCAAAGGTGTGTGCCCATTTCAAAGAATTTTATGTTCTTATCGGCACCGTCTAGAATGTGTCTTAGCTTAAGGGGGCATTTAATCTATTCGATTAATATATTGTGCACTTAAAGACGTTGGATTGATTGATGTATTTCGGTACTCCATCAAAAGTACCTTCTAGAAACGCGCAGCCGATAGCTTAAGTTTGACTTCTTCAAGTTGCGTCTTTTTACCGCTGCTTGTTTATTGAAAATTAGCGCACATATGTATAAAATTATGTACAAATGGATGTACAATATTTACCTCTAGATACATGGTCAGATTTGCCTTGGTCATATCAGAGTATAAACTTAAATTGTAAAAAGACTATAGAAATCACTGTTGTAGTCCACATTGAAATTGTGTAGAAAAACGGAATTAAATATGTATGCACATACACACATACAATGTCTTTGCCAGCGTTACTGCAGTCGGTTATCCGGTGTTACTGCAGTGTATTGCCAGCATAACTACATTGTATATACAGCGTAACTGCAGTGTATTTACGCTATGTTAGATACCTCGAATGCCGTAAAACAAATTACAAATATATGTTGGGAGCAATAGCCATGTTAACATTCGGTATCTAATGTGTTGGATGGTGAAAGTCTCGGACGTTAAGTAGTAGATATTTGGCGCCACGGTTGCATAACTAAAAGATAGTTTTATTAATGTAGCCTTTATGGTTTGGCAAACAGCATACAATCAGACACTCTGGCGGTTGAAATACTTTCAAACAAAAAGTGTTCGGCTTACTCTATCTTTAAAGTTGGGTGCATATCAGTCGGTGTCTGCGTAAGCTGGAATTGATTTGAAAAAACAACTCGTTTAAGAGAAATAGAAGTCACCTATTGTTGTTTTAACCAAAGTGCATACTGATATACATATAGTCAACGTTTGCTAATACAACAATCCAGCCAATACGATGTGATAATAATTCATACACTGTATGTGACAATCGCATATACATCTGAGGTTGTCGGACTGTTTATCAGTGTTAGTATTATAGACAACAATTTCCGCGAAAACGGCCAGTAGGTAGTATTTTATTATCATGGCGCAGCAATTTCTAATCGTGATCGACAGTTATACATATGGGGAAATAAACAATCTAGCCAATGAAATAACAGACACATTCAATATGTCATGAATAAGTGTTTTTCCAAGCAATGTGTATCATATATTATTACTGTATTGGGTGTCTTGATGAACTTTGACATTAACCTATTGCGCGTTTTTAGTTGTTGGTGTATCCAACATTTGCCCATTACGTAATTATTGTTCTGTGTGCTACACCGATCCCCTTGAGAGAATGTACGCCTGGTCAAAAAACTCCCGAAGCGTCTCGTCCAATGGTATTCAAAACACAATGCGCAAAATGGACGACTGAGAAAAACACTCATCATTCGTTCATGAAGTTCAGATGCATGCTGTTGACACTGGAAGCTTCATGGACCGCCAGCAACAGTTCCGGAAATTGCTTGTATACTATCCTATGTAACCAAGTCACATGCACATGCTCAAAACAGTCGGCATGTTTCAGTGTTTGAATACAGGCTCTTCGCGGCAAAAAATATATAAAGCGATCCAACCCGTTTGGGTGCGGTAAAGTCTATGTAGCTCCCAGTGAACATTTAGTCCTTATGAATTGTCCCCGATGACTTTCGGCAATGGTTTTGAGTATGAAGCGTCTAGAATTCGATCCGCATATGGTTGATGCTTTATCTAAATCAAGTCACACATGACCGTTATCGCGTGGGTGTTTTGTGCTCTGGCTAATGATCCAAGTGGAGGTTGATATGCTACAAATTTCTTTCGTCTAAATGTTTATTTGTTTATGTTTATACCATGGTTTATAATGTACACCACCATGAAAAAAATGTACACAAATATCTTTCATGAATAAACGGCAACGGTCAATTAACTTCCAATTATGCGAACATTTAGTCCTTATGAATTGTCCCCGGTGACTGTCGGCAATGGTTTTTTTTTAGCATGAAGCTTCTAGAATTCGATCCAAATATGGTTGATGCTTTATCTCAATCAAGTCAGACATGACCGTTATCGCTTGAGTGTTTTGTGTTCTGGCTAATGATCCAAGTGAAGTTTGATATGCTACAAATTTCATTCGTCTAAATGTTTATTTGTTTATGTTTATGCCATGGTTTATGATGTACACCACCATGAAGAAAATGTACACAAATATCTTTCATGAATAAACGGCAACGGTCAATTGACTTCCAATTATGCGAACGATTCTCGAAATAGACCAATGTCACCATATCTCAATTAATCGTATTTGTTCTAGAAAAAGTGTCGCAACGTGAATGGACAATGTATGGAAATACAGCCGATACCTCAATGTACGTGATGCGTAAGGTACACAGCCTACGCCAGCATGCTGGAATGTTCGCCTGGCAAAATATGGAACATTGCCGACATCACCCTCTATTTATAGTGTTTATCAATGTTAAAAAGTATTGGTACAGTCGTACAGCGATCACGACCAACAAGCCCCTTGACCCTAACCTGTCGCATTATGATCTTCATGGCAACATTTGAGTCCTTACTCTCCCTAACCATTCGACATCAGGGGGTTAGCAGATGCAAATACCATTTCGTGATACCAGTAAAGTTGTCACATTAAAAAAGACGACTGCAAATAACTACCGTGCTGGACACTGGCTCTCTCTGCGATGAGAACTTGGATGACATTATAACTGATAGGATCAGCAATAAGATGTTAAATGGAGTGTAATGACGACATGTCAACGTAATAGAAAAATCGAACGTTGGCAAATAAATATCTCAGCTACCGCGGTTTTTATATCTTAAAACCTATGACTACCGAACTTGCTGATAGACTGCCCCCCCCCCCCCCCGACCCCGTTATTGGCCGGCTGATGAAAGCAAAGATAGTTTAATGCATATCTGCCAACTAATTAATTACCTGTATATAATTAACGTGGCTTGCATAAAAAGGCAGAAACGTAATCAACCATCTACGGACTTTTGTGACTAGAATCATAATGGTTTCAGATAGATGTATATTTGGTACGAATATAATTTTGCCAGAGCTCTCGTGTCTGAGAATTATCGATGATTATCCAATTTACTGGTGATATACATTAACAATGAAGGTAACTGTTGAAACTATTTCGGATTTGTATGTAACAAAATAAAACATTTGAATCATATCAGTCTTGATATCAATATTATGATTAAGTTGCCGCTAGTATTGACAATTGACAGAAATGTTTTGTCAGAAACATCTCAGTTAGCCCAATTGAACAACTGAACCAGTTAGGTGTTTTGTCCCTTTGTTCGTGGATTTCGTTTCGGAGCTCCCCACTTATTGCTTGCTTTCAAGCTTCTGACACCGACAGTGTAACCAACTCCAACAAAGAACTGTGTGAACTCTTCTTTGTGTTAATTTCTTCGCCGCTGCCCTCGTCTCTGAACATGATAAATGACGCGCGCCTAAATGGCGAGTTATAATATCGTCTTATTTTGGCTAGAACTTCTTGATATGGATTGAGCTGACCAAATGAAGGTCATCAGTTCGACCCGTGGCTATCTTTCTATTCCTGCGGCAGAGTCAGTTGTGGCAAAGGTAATATTTGGTGCGGCACACTTCATCGGTTGCGCATGCAGGCATCATACTATTCCTGATTCCTACAAAAAACGCTCAAAAGCATTTCGATTATCTGAACTAGTGAACAAATTTCACGTCTCGAATATCATAATGCAGCTAAAATGTGAACCACTCATACATGACTTATGTTCGCTTTAATGAAATATCCTAGTAATGCAGTAAAGGTTTGAATATCAGCCTCATGCCTCGTGTTGGTTCGCAGAAAAAAAAACATATGTGCTTCGTTAATGGACCTTTCTTTGTTACACGTCTAATTGTATTACTTTGCACTAATATTAATTACATAACGTCGAGCGATGCTTTATCATTTGCCAAAATTATATTATGGTACTCTGTAACGTCATGCCTTTTGCTGAAAACGCCGTGCTCAACATTTCGATTGGAGAGTAAAGATGATCGTGATAGGATGCACAAATAATGACCGTATAGTGTATGCTAATCTATAGCGTTACATTAATACATCTCGGTCACGTATCATAATGTGGACCTCACACTGCTGTGGTAACGAGCTAGATGTTCTCATGAATGGCTTTTACAAATCAACTGCACCTGTGCCTAGAGTGAAGCGTTAGATAACCAACGCAAGTCCAGTCCGCAAGAAATAAACGCTGTTTTATACATTGAATTGGATAAATATACGCCGAAATGTCTTAAATGCTAATTTTAGGTTTTCAGATAGAGAAGAATGGCAGTGAGTCTTGGTAAGTCGCTAATTCTTAGCCAACCTCTGCTTGCTCGAGCATTTCATTAAAATATACGGGACGCAAATCGCTCGTATCTAAAAACGGTCATTTGAGCATATTAAGGCTCGCGGTGTTTGTTACCGCAACATTTATTACGATACTCAGAAACAATAAAATGCGGCAGACGGCGAGCCTACTGTGGTATGTTTTTAAGTAGCGGAAAATTTCTAAAGTGATTCGTCTTTATATCGAACGGCACAAAATTAAATGGAGGCTTGGATATATTTATATATATATATATATATATATATATATATATATATATATATATATATATATATATATATATAGATATATATATATATATATATATATATATATATATATATATATATATATATATATATATATATATATATATATATATATATATATATATATATATATATATATATATATATATATATATATATATATATATATATATATATTGATATATATATATATATATAGTGACGATTACAACCATTCGTAGGCTCCAACCGTTCGTGGACAAAGTGTTATAGCACATTTTTGCTATCATTAATTATCAAGTATTTATTCATCATATTTTAATTGATACAATTAAATAGTTTAATGCGAATTTTATTCCTTGTACATACTTTTGGTCCACGAAAGGTTGTCCACGAAAGGTCAAGACACTAATTTATACGTATAAATCCCACCTTTCGTGCCCATATATATTTTCGAGTATTTGCGGAATACCGAAATATTAAAATCATTTTCAGTAATAATGGATTAGAAACATAATATTGATTTTCGATATGATCATTATGAACCATTGGAAGCATTTCGCGATTTAATTCAATGTTGTAGATTGATGAATACGGAGTATTTCGGTAATGAAATTTAAAAATAAATCAAATATATTAATTTTTCAAATAAACATATCCAACACACAAGATTAAACATTATATTCGCAATTTGGATCGAATTATATATATATATATATATATATATATATATATATATATATATATATATATATATATATATATATATATATATATATATGTATATGTATATATATATGATTCTCGAACTCGGTGACAACTATGTGGCATATAACTTGGTTCCTGGTTAGAGGGATAGCATAATTCTATGTAACACTTGCAGCTTGGTTCATTATAATCTGTGTTCCATATCTATTCAGCACTTTGCGCTAGTTGTTTGTTTTCATCAACAAATGCGTTAGCAATCAACAGAATTTAGCATCATGTGTTATATCATATCTGCAAAAGAGCACAACATCTCATATTATATAATTGCGCTTGCAATTATGTCGATTTGTCGAAACGATTGCAGTCAGACATTCCAGGTAAGGATTGATGCAGAGGTTGAAAAACTGCGTATGTTTGTATTACAGCAGCCACCTCCTTGTAAATTCTATGCTACACTATCCAATCATGGTCATCCTTTAAGGAAGTCATGTACTCTCTAAAGCCAATTCGGTCTTTGTTTAGCTAATTCGCGATTTCATCCTTAAAGTGAGCGATCAGGACTTTTTGGCATATAACTTGTTCATAGCATAATTCTATGTAACACTTGCCAGCTCTTCATTATAATCTTTTTCCGATCTATTCAGCACTTCCGCTAGTTGTTTGTTTCATCAACAAATGCGTTAGCAATCAACAGAATTTAGCATCATGCGTTATATCATATCTGCAAAAGAGCAGAACATCTCAGTACGTACGGTTAACGTTGCGGTGTTAACCGATGCAAGGCAATCATCATATCACTAGCTTATTAATAGCACCTCTGCACACAGGCACAGCGAAGAAATGATTATTTATCGTCAGCCCTACTGGTGTGATAAAATGGGTTGTGCGTTGTTGAGGTTCCGAGTACCCTCAAGACTTCTCGTTTTCCCGCTGCCTCGTTCACAAAATATTTTTTCTTACCCCGCGCATCCAGTGGCACCAGTGTGACAATCAGTCGTTAGCGTCGTCATGGCGCCAAGTGGCTGCTGCCGCTTAGTGGAAGCTGCGCCACCCTCATGGTCCCTATCAATTATCTGTCGGATATCACCTCAGTAATGCAAATGAGGCTGAGACCAAATGGCTTGATTTCATATGCGCAAAGACAAACCTCGATCTTACGAATCATCAAGGATTAATTCAAGAGCACTTTTGTTTCGCAACGATCCATTCGACCGTTCATTAATATATACCTGTAATGATTTGTCTTATGAGACCCTACGAACAGCCGACAATGCCGACCACCCTTGCATATTAACTAAGCATGATATTTGCAATACGAGTTGAATTACGTCGGTTCAATAGAAACTAGGATTATTGCACCAATCTAGTTATGGTTGATACATCGTTGATGCATGAATTAACAAATCGAAGCATACAAAAGGCTCACGTAGATCTTGTTTCGGTTGATTCACTCTCGCATATTTCATGCCAAGTTCATTGCCAATATGCATTTTGCCATATAACCGGAGAATGGTTATATTAATGTACTTTAAAACTATATACCAACTTGTAGTACATGTGTGGATATACTACTTTTACTGTCACTACTATGTTGTCCGGCGAGGGCAAGTCTGTTATGAAATTCCCCAAACGCGTCCGAGAACGCCGATTTATAGCTACCACAAATATATAACTTTTTTGCAAAGACAGTCTGTAGTGTCCGCGGACCAGCACAGATGACAATTGAATGTTCTATGTCCCCAATGCTCCAAATAAACGCCGGCTGGGCTATTTTGTAATTGTCATTGTATTGGTACCATTGCTACATCCTTCTAACACGGAAAACGTGCAAATGTTAAACAGGTACTAAGAATGGCTGAAATATAATATATCAAACTATATCAACAACCCAGACGCCCTTTAGAACCTATGATTACCTAATAAAGCAGCACATATTTCGTTGTATTACGTCTCTTGCTAACCTACATGGATATTTATAATTTTCAGACGGCTAAAGCATTAGGATTCGATGGGAACCATTAAATATGTTCATCTTAGGTCAGTTTTAAAGCTGACGAGGAGGTTGAACAATGCTGAAAGTACACAGTCCTTCATTTTCATATTCCTTTCAGTCTGTTGTACGATTATGTCAGTGATATTCTAATGCTCGCTTGTGAGTAAGCAAAATGTGTATTATTGCTACATGCTCGAAACTAATAAAGTGTAGGCGCTTATAAAATAAAAATCTGGTATGCCAAGTGAACGTTGCTAAGCGCAAGATATAATATGTTTACTAGAAGATATAGCACTTTCTATATCCCATAGCTAATTGATTAACGCAAATAAATACAGCATAGCTAATAGGCACCGAACAAAAGCATTAATCCGACACGTCTACATCATTGTAAAGAATAGATAAATCACTATTTAAGTGTTCAAAACTACTTAGCTATTGTAATCCGCCTTCAAAGGTTTCTTTAAAGCCTGAATTACTGTTCTGTGTTTCCGACAGACGATAACTGGGAGATAATGAAATTGAGAGGATATTTACCAACGTTGAACAACAAACTCAACAAAATGCATCAATCAGCCACGCACATGATTTTCCGAACGATTGTAATACTATTGTGCCTACCGCTGCATATTCCTCCCTCAATCTTAGTTATCTGGATAAGAACGATCACACTAGCTCAAACTTTAAGTAATCATTTATTAAGCCAGATCTTGACAGGATCCCTTTACCCTGGTTCGCGTATTGCTAATTTGCTAAACTCGAGTCGTTTGATTGTTTTAGTTGCACTAAATAATTTATTTAAATGCTTTTTGATGCTTATGTTCTATTTCAGCCTATACATTAAAACCATTTCACCCAGCAGCGCGTCCACAACAAGAAAGCAGCACTGCTCTTTTCAACGTGAAAGATAAAACTATGATCATCTGCCCATATTTTTTAAAACTTTCTGGCACAACCTAACTGACTTTCTTATTTTTTCCGGCAGAACTGTCACACAGTCATCTATCTTGCTGAGTCGGAAATGAAGGAACAATACATTTATTTTCCAATAAATGATTTATTGCAGGAATCGATCATTATTTAGGCAATATGTTTTGAAAACTAGCCATAAGTCCAAAACCAAGGCGATATCACATAGCTCGGCATTGTTAAACTACACACTCCGGCTGATGCAATTTCATTGCAGATAGGTATGTTGAATTGATATCAGGGCTTTTTGTATGCAGCGTTGCGATTTGGTCCAGCCATAAAACGTGATATTCGGTATTGTAAGCAAATCTATTCCACATTGTTTATTTACTCTACAACCTGATTCCGTAACGTGATGGATTAAAAACGTAGAAGTAAGGAATAACTGTATCAACAAAAGCGCAGTAAGCCTCAAATATCCATATAATACCAAAATGAAAGTAACTACTAAATTGAACGATGCAAATGAACATTTGTATATAAATCACACCAACATTTGGGACGACAATTGATATATTCATGGACACCTGCAACGTAGCGAGTGTATTCAAGATCATTGTATCAAGCATTTGATTATTGAATGGCATCTGCCTCTTGATGTGGTGTTCTGGGTATGATATCCCCGCATTGTTTATATAATTAATGATTTCTCTTTAATTGTTATAATAATATTTGCCGGATGGTGCTATTATCGATTTCGTTTCCGTAAGTTCCACATTAAACAAATGCAAATCATATGAATAAGTTATTTGTTTGCTATACAGCAAAACATCACACTGGGATAAAAATGTTGTTCGACACTACGAATTTATGGGACAATATTCGTAGATTCGATTACTCAGAATCCCTGCCTTCGAGGAATTCCTCTTCTAACCAAATAGACAGACGGTCAGGTCTGTTGAAATATTTGCACCTGATATTATTGCTAAAAATTTACCTGTTTGGCGAAGATAGAATCACACTTCTCATAAGCCTTCTTGTAGTTATATTTAATTACCATCTTACACTACTGTCGTGTAAGTCTGTTTCATGCGCATGCAATAATTGTATTAAATATTTATAAGGCATAACCCGATAGGTAAAATCTATTAGAATTTGCGCATTAAGTCTATAAAGGTATTAACGTTCGTTACGATTCCAGATATTGTCCGATAAATAATTGTTTAACTTCTGTCTCAATGAACAATCGTCTGAGGATTATGTGTAATGAAATTTAGGTAATCCTGACTGAATTCAGAAGGGTGTCTATTTTGATGTCCATTGATAGTTATAAACCTGATTAACAGAGTCTACTGTATTTCTGGTCGACACAATACTGATTATCATGGCAGTTGCTGTAATCGCAGACATCATGATTTTAAGATCCAAGCACCTAGCGTGAGATTAACAAATAAAACCGGGCCAAGCCAGCGCCTCTACGTGTGGGGTACGTCTATGATCGTATAAACTCTCATACAGCGCTTTACACTTATTTAATGAGGGTGTATACAAATGTTACATAACGGTTTTATATACATTGTGGACACCCACACAATTCCCTTGAGATGTTTTTTAACGCTAACCCTTTCGCTGTCAACCGTAGCGCTTGCCAAACAGCCTATCCCCACCGCCCGCCTGTGTGACGTTATTTATATGTCATTCCATCATGTTACCATAGCGCACCCTATTACGACAGCAGCAGAGCAGTTGATGCAGTGTGAGAGTAGGCCGAGATAAGAAACCTTCTCCTGTTTCTTGCTGACCTACAAACCGAATACTTACGACTAATATATGGAGACATTCTTCCGTGGGCAGCGGAACGTGCATAGAAACTGTCATTGACCTCCAAAGGCACCCCAGATGGTTCGCATAAGGATCTGTCACTTGGCTGCATTCTACTCGGTGAATAGCTAGAAGAGTTGTGGCTTTTGCATCTACCGCTAAATAACTCAGTGTTTAGTTGACCCAATACAATACACCCGGTGCACTGCCACGCATATATCACACATCTGTTTCCTGTTGCTGCGATTTCCTGTTTGAATTGACCAATCGAGATAATCTGACACTATCCGTTACTGAATAAACAGAGTTAAAATGGCTCAGGCGCGATTGCTTGTGGTTTCCAGGTGACATTACCAATGCTCTCACATACGGAGATGTGTGATACGCTATGTATATATCGACTAGTCGTTTATTTGCCGCTGCCAAACGAAGCCTTGTCGCTATGCAGCTTGTTCCTGAGGCCTGTTCAACTGTGCTGTGTACACCATGGAAGCATCGCACTCGTATGTCTATTTGACTGTTACCACCGTGCAAGAACGAAAAACGTTTGCTTGAAGACATTAGACTTGGACTATTCTCTTGTGAATTTGTCCGCTTACTGTATCACCGTGACTTGAGTGTTGCTATGCATTGCACATGGACCTTCTATAAATCTCGAAAGCAAATAGTGAAAGGCGCAACAATATGCGCATATTACCATGATATATTTTAACAATTTACCGTTTTGATATAATGATGCATCCGCTAGCTTCCATCTAGTTAACGAATGGTACGGACATTCTGTTGTGGGTTGAGACAAAGTACGAGGACTTTACATAGAAGTATTCATCACATAACTAACGCACCCACGATCGTGAGCAGCTAATTTCAATGGCAGATTCGTCAGTATTGCGCAAATATTGAGTATTTACGAGGACTGAATCGTGTCAGTATTGCGTTGTGCATATTGAACGCGGATGTTTTGATAAACTTCAGAAACGTGTTTCCTGGATCGTTTTGTTCGGTCGGCAGGTCAAGTGCTTTATTATTTGTTACATCCGTAGCGTTCTAGTGTGCGGAATGATTGGTTTTCGCTATAAGGATCGTCTGGTAATTCACTGTTGTTCTTTTAGATTTGGTGAGTTGGGTATGAGAATGTACAACCCAGTCATTTAATATTTATATGTATAATTACAGACTATAATCAGCTTCATTGCAGCTTGTACGAACCATGCTCGCCCGTATGCTTACGGCAAAGATAAGGCAAGGAAAAAAATGGTTGTTCATGGGGGCATTTTCATTCATTTTACCCTGTTATATACGCATAGATATGGGTTATGGTTGTATACAAAACGTATCTTAGGTCTCCTAGTCTGTTCATCATACACCTCGCTGTGTTTATCTTGATAAAATATAATTATCTGGGATATTTGTCAGCGCTGGCATCGTGATTTTCCATGTTAAGAATTTGCTTTACAATCTTGTTCCATATTAGATAGAGCTCAATTCGGGTGACTTATGAGCAACATCATTTTATTTATCATTGTCACACGAAATGTGAAAAATTAATAACTCTGATATTTGCACCATCGTGAGGAATGGATAATATCTAATGAACCATTGAAAATTTACAAATACAAAAAAAAATGTACCAGCATTTTCTGATTCAACGCCTGGTTGATGAAAAGTATATCGAATTCGATACGCCATGTGAACAAACACACCCGAAACACAGTGCCCCGCACACCATTTTTGAATATTTCCACAATATATCATATATTCGTCTGCTCGGCAATGCCATAATACCCTACAAGGTCACATGTTACTTGCGCCATGTAACAAGTATGGGTATGGACTATTGCAAATATAGCTCAAAAATGACATATTTACCAATGTCTTTATTCATCGCGTCTTTGCCGCCCCGCCCCGCCCTTTCTCGCCATAAACTAAAATCATTCGGTGACCAATTTTTTAAATCACTGCTTGTGCTCCCTTGTGCATCAGCAATAATATTTAAATAGTTCAAGCACCGATATCGGGAGTCGTCTCATTCACTTTTCATGTACGGGTTCTTTTTGCGAATATTGCCTCCTATTTTTTATTCAATGCTAGTAAGCAATTTGTCTAAGTAAAAACACTTTCGTTCCCACATATTTGAATAAATGATTAAGATTCTCACGCAAACAATCGGTTATCTGTTGAGTTACGGTTATATTGCACTTAGTACACAATCCCAGCAGTATTTCGTAAAGATGGGATCGATTAAACTATAAGAGCAGAATGTGCGGGGCGCAAACACTAATATTTGCCAGGATGGGTAAGTTAGTGTCTCTAACGAATGACATATCCTAACAATACAAGTGATTTTGCTGACACGATTGTTTGCGGATTGGCGTAAATGCGAGGGACTTCTTATTAAAATGAAGTTATAATTTGGCGACAACGTCATTTTGCAAGGGTAGTTTTCCTAATTAAACTAAAAAAGATACATCAATATGTCAACGTGGTTGAGTATTTAATGAATAATGCCTACACCATTACTAAAGCAGCCTTTTAGTAAGACATACAGGGCTCAACAACATAAAAGTCATTCATTGGCTGCAACCAATCCTGGTTCAATGTTCTGGCTAAATTCAGTATTCTCAAATAATACTTGATATGCATGTAGCAGACGCAGGTAATATGTGTTTAATTTTCCAATACATCGCTAGTAAAAAATGTTTATTTTCTTGCCCCCATGAGCCTGGATATCGCTGATAAGAGGATAATGAAGCAGGAAAGCCATGTGTAGTCACCACATGAGAGGCATTATCTACCAGAAGTGGCGCGAAAACATTAGAGTTCAAAAACATGATTATACCCGAAGTTGTAATGGAGCAGCATGTGCCTCGTTCAAAACCAAGAATGTGAAAGAAATGAATAAAGACAATCTGAAAAATGGCTATCAGACTCGCTTATCTGCATGTTTGAGTGGTTGAGTTGAATACAAAATACCTTACCGAGGGTTATTGAAGAATGGGAGAAATCCCACAACACCTTAAATTGGGAAAAGGGTAGGACGTTTGATTCCAGAAATCAACTTTAAATTGAAACGATTATAACTTCCACTGACACGCACAAATGGCGCAACCGGGCATGCAGCCTTATAATTAAGGAGCCGGGTAAGCCGCTCGTGCAGCTGCACTTGTAATGTCAATCAAAGCATTCCGAGAAATGGGGTGGAAGAATCCAAACTCGTTAGTTACATAGCGCATATGGCGAAATTGTGCCGCAAATCACGATTCGTAAAACTAAGAAGTAATCAACGCTTAATAGTAGCGGACATTCCCAGCTTTATCAGTACAGCAAGTCTATTATACATACTACGACTGATAAATATATGTCAACTGTGACGGTTTGCTTACTGTGGGAAAGGGCGCAACATTACCCCTCCCATGCCTAAGCTAAGCACACATCTTCCGACTGTTTGGACAATGTGCAGTTGCAGGTAGGAAGCATTTGATAACAAAACTATAGCCCATTT
Organism: Urechis unicinctus; assembly: GCA_034190875.2. Classification (NCBI taxonomy): domain Eukaryota; kingdom Metazoa; phylum Annelida; class Polychaeta; order Xenopneusta; family Urechidae; genus Urechis; species Urechis unicinctus. The sequence goes on from CM067346.1 coordinate 14,186,571, forward strand.
TTATGCTTGCCAGATTTTCATTTTCGCTCAATTCATCTCAAGATTCTTCTTTGGAACACGTATCTTTTTTTCCCTGTATACATAAACGTGCCAAAGAAGAGTCACAGTGTATGTCATACACCGATGCGTTCGTTACCAACGCTACATTCACGGAGCCAGGGTACATGCCCATTTAAGAACCAACAGTAATCTTACCCTCGACATTTAAGGTACCCATAACACAGCTCGAACAAGGGGCAATATATCACATTACTGGCTCACTACTGCTGTCACGTATCCTGTAGAAATATCTAGAATTATGACAGGTCAATCATAACAACAATAATTTGTGTACCCATCTATGTATCGTACTGATTGCATTGCCATATCTATTGGCTCTTCATCGTGTTTGCTGGCTTATTGTCATCATTACTGTGAATCATGTCTCGGTAAAACAGCAACTTATTAACTTTCTAGCGAAACAAACTCGTAATGAATGCAACAACAAGTAAATTCGCGACATATATGGAGAAACTACTGCTAACATTCATATTGATCTAAAAATCATTATAATTAATCAAATATATGGTGTGGTTTAGTGACGTCAGTCTATACACTCATATATTATGATGTGCCAGTCGGCGAGGCGCGACTGGACAACATTTGACGAGCAGCTGCTACTCATAACACAACTCGAGTCATGGAGGTCACAACTATGAAGGCATTCTAAAAGCAAATTGGATCAATTTCCCATGAAATGGTTTCACTTAATATACGTCCCCTTCAATGGACGGATCGGGTCAATGTATCATAGACCACTAATTGGACACTGATGAGTGATCTACGACATAACAATTCATAATGCCTGCTGACTCGATTATGCTCACCAGCTCGAGGTAAAGGGCATCCTACGAATAAGATGGTCTGTTATACTCGCTATCTGTCATGCGTGACCTTGCAGCGTATATTTTCGATATCCATAGCCAAGTTCATTTAGGCCATTCAAAGGAAAGTAAAAGAGAAAACCATATGCGCCTGCGTAAAGAGTCCTGATACCAGATTGATATCAGGACCGATATACAAATTGCAGAAAGCTGAACAAGTAATTGGTTGATTGTACTGCTTGTGATTTGCTTAAGGGGAACAACTCTATCACCACTCATATAAAACTGTCCGTGATACATAAAAGATGTACAGCACTGACGTTTAAGGCTGCCCCTCTGTACAGTTAAGGATTAAAGAATCAATTACAGTTGCAAGGTCGACGTAACTCCATTAATGTCAAGCAGCGTTTGAAACTTCTATTCATGCAACAAAGCAGATGATCAATCTACTGCGCCATGCTGAACCGCTCTTCCGATACATTTAGTCGTTCAGCCAATTACCAACCATTTAAGCTATGCCAAAACTTCAAAACCTACATAATAAAACGCATGACAGTGTATTATAATAAAACTTAGTATTTATTCGCTTGTCGTTTGCTCATTTCCGACAAAGTGATTTTATGCCCTACATTACATTGGAGGTTTTTGTGTGTAATAGACAAAAACCATGATTTTCGTATGCTGCACATGGTCAATATATGCGAATAACAACGGAAAATCATATTTTGAGCAGCGAAGTCGAAAACGGGATTAGCAAAATAAATCAACCATTGTCATCGAGCAAGTGTAGTCATTTGTAATTAACGCTGCGAACGAGTTGATTTATTGAGAATGACCGCTTAGCTCTAATAAAGTCAACACATTGACAAAGCAAAACGACAAGGAACATATTTCCATATTTGTCGTAATATGGCTTAGAAGACATGTTTAAAAAGCCGTGCGCATGCCAGATTTAACTCTATCATGTCGAATCTGCATATAATATAACGTGTTTTTTAAAAATGTTTTGCCGTCATCCACAATAAGGCCAAAATGAGTGTGTGTATGTATATATATATATATATATATATATATATATATATATATATATATATATATATATATATATATATATATATATATATATATATATATATATATATATATATATATATATATATATATATATATATATATATATATATATATGTGTGTGTGTGTGTGTGTGTGTGTGTGTGTGTGTGTGTGTGTGTGTGTGTGTGTGTGTGTGTGTGTGTGTGTGTGTGTGTGTGTGTGTGTGTTGTGCTCCTAGCGTGTGTTGGTTTCGAGAGATTATGGCCCGTTGTTTTCAATATAGATAATAGGACATGTGAGGCGCGCTTTAGTGTAATAAACAGCTTTACCCATTAGTCAACAAGGGCGTAAATATTAATTACAGTTGAGCGGAATCATGCGCTCTAAGCATTAATAGCGACGTAATGCGAGCGAACCTATCATTTAAACACAATGCCTTGTGGTGATACGACCTGCAAATAATCACATCTGAGAAAAAGTGCCCCCACTTCTATATATTACCAAAAATGTAGATATAACATGAAGATTCGTCTGGTAGGCGATGAACTAACGCCCTGCAAGGACAAAATGTTACTTGTGGCATATCACAAGCAGGAGTATGATCTATATCATTGTCGGGGAGCTTTCCCGCTGCCATCTTAACTCACTCTTCTCGCCATAAGCTTAAATCATGTTATTCTGCACCCAACTCCCTAAAGCACAGTGTTTTTGCTTAATGTGTATCAATAATACATCAATGATTTAAGTTCGGATGTAATCACTTTCACTTCTCGTGCCCGGGTTCCTTTTGCAATGGGGAGAAGTCAATGTTGTGGACGCGAGTCGGCAATTCGAATGAGTTAAAAAAGTATGTATTTGAATTAATAATGTGGATTTGCACCGGGATAATCATATCTTTGTGCGACATTAATATTGCGTTTGGTACTCAAACATAGCAGTAATTCGTTAAGGTGAGATCGATTAAACTGTGAGAACTGAGTTCGTGAGGCACAAACAGTAATAGTTTACAAAATTAGCAAGCATATCATCTTGTGTTTTCGTAATAGGCCCAAATGTAATTATTTAACTGCTTGTTATGCATGTTAACATGACATGCACATATTTTACATTGGCTTGCAAATTCTGAAGCATATCCAATATTTGAAATGGTAATGTTTAAATACGATTCAAGTGATATTCGAATTCTATGGTATGGTTAATTTAGTTCAGTCTTTGGCGTCTACATAATGTCTCTAATGAATGACATATCCTGACATGCAAGTAGATTTTGCCAACATAATTGTTTGAGGCGTTGGCGTAAATGCGAGACACTTCCCAATATAATGCAAATTAATGTGGATATGGAGAAATGGTGCGCCACACCATGATACGTTAAACCTACGATGTCATCAACGCATAGTAACGGACATTCACAAAGTTGTACAAAACAGATTCCACCGTGTCACAATATTCATAGCAGTTGTTAAGCTGCTTGCTTTTCCACAGATGTAAGCAGTATAGGAAGCGGGGATAATCGAAAACTTAGTAATATAGTGCTTATTGTTCCCGTTAGCAACGGGTCCTCAACGCAGCACTGTGCTTAGTCGTTGCTGTTGCTATAAATATTATAAGTCTACAAAGCGGAACAGATATGCATGGATTTTATGATGCGGTTATGCTGTTCTACAATCCTGGCCAAACAAAGCCCATAAAGGTAAATAAGTATGTTTTCCAACCGCTATAAAAAAACAGCAAGTCAAATATACATAATCCGATTTAGCTATGTAAATTGCAAATTTGTTATTGTGGAAAACAGCGCAACATACTCCGTCCATGCCAAAGCCAGCTCAAATAGTTTGGACGATGTGCGGCTGTAGGTAAAAAGCATTTGATATGAGACATTAGCACTTTTTCCATATTTGCAATTTCACGAGATTTTCATTTTCGCTCAGTTCCTTTTAAAATGGCTTATCTATTTTTACCTATCCTTGAGAATTACACCAGAATAATCTGCTCTTAGTGCATGTCATACATTAATAAATTCGAGACTAACGGGCCATTCATCGCCGACATATATCAGTCAAGCGATTTTAGTGGTTTTGTCCATGTCACATGGGCCCCGTACGACCAGTATCATGGTGCTCTTGATGTTTTCTATGACCACAACGAGTACAATTTGAAAGGCTATGCCTATTTACGTAGCCGTACCTCAGGATTAAGTTCTAATGCTTTATTGAGGTTGAATATTAATATTCTTTCAAATATGCGCAAGTGCATACATCGTTACACCAAAGATCGTGTATGTTGTCTTCACTACAAGATCAGCAGTTGTATTGGTATGGGTATATGACTAAGCTTCAGATTTTATAACAACAAATGATTAATTACTACTAGCTGAACATTTGACACATCTTGTCGATCTTTTGTCACTGGCAAATGAGCAAATAGGGTAAGTACCTAAATCTAAAATCGACTTCACCTTACATAAAGGAGCTGGCTAGTTACACCGTCGAAATATTGTCATTCAACAAACTCCACATCTTATCGTATTTAGTGAGCGTCCAACATTCTAATAATGTTTTCGAATAATATGATAGCTTGAAGAGGTCTGACCAGAAAACTTTGCGTCGCTGTTCTCAAGATAAAACAGACATTTGGTCGATAACTAAAGCCCACACATAGCTTTTTGTTGGTAGCCACTTTTGTGGTATTACTACAAACATGGCGTTGCTCGGATATGTAAAGGTTACCAATCTTTTACCGCATTATCTGTGCGTTGGTAATGTCTTCGTGCCTGATGATTGCGCATAGACGAACTTGCTTGCATTACCAAGGGGTGTTAAGGGTTAATCGATTGTATTGATCGACTGTCCCATCGAATACATAACCCATAAGGAACGAAAAAATCACCGTCATTGATATGGCGATCATGCATAGTATTCGCACCATCTCATTGTGATGTGATTCAATGAGGTAAAACTTGGTCAAGAGGCACAATGAAAATATGAATAAACCATAAGCTGCTCGACGTCGATAACGGCAAATGACGATAGCTCGCCGGCTAAATATACAAGACTAAAAGTACGTTTGACACGTTTCAATTGCAAAGCCAGACTTCCATTCTCCCCTTCTCTTATAGCTGAGCTGAAAGTAAATCACGTGCTACTGAACATTCACGCATACAGCGACTTGGATATATTTGCTACTGAGGCTGAAACAGGTACACAATGATGAAATGTGATGTTGCATGTTGATGTGACGCGAATATCACAGTAAATGGGATGCTGTTCGAGCATCATATTCCACAAATCACATTTTAGCCATTGTATTCCTTTGATGAAGATGAGGATGCATTAAATACAGTTCCATATTTCCCGCACCAACGGTTTCGTGTTGTCTGATGATTCTGGGACACTGGCATCGGACCCATAGCATCAGATTTAGTGCAAACATAAGCAACTGGGTTTAGGTTACCATAATGACCGATGCAAGCAAGTTGGCTGAATGCCAAATGATAAAGCCAATCGATACAATGAACTTATGATGGCAGGTTGCCTTTTCGAAAACGTGGCCCCGTATGTATGGGTATCAATGTCTACCTCACGAATACGTTATTACAAGTTCACTAGCTCTTACATTCTATCATCATTCCATTTGAAACTGTTCTTGATAAGGACAAACATTGTAACCTTGATTTAATCAAGTTGAATGGTTCATAATAAAAAAGATGGGCTCTAAGAAATACAACAGTTGGTGTTAAATGCTCCTCTGTAACACATCAAGATATCGGAGGCAAAACGTTGGAGGCAAAGACTCGTTTTCAAAGTGAATAACTAACTGAAATCGTACCATAGCAGATGTATAATTTATTATGATGCGGGTATGCATGATTGTGTGCGTGTGTGAATGATTATCTGTGATTGTATGTGCATGTGTGTGCGTGCGCGTGTAGGTGTGTTTGAGCGAGCACTTGCAGGGTGAGTGATTAAAAGTATAAGTAGATGAATGCATGAGTGAGTAAATGGGTTAATGGCGCAGATACGTGGTGGATAGGGTAAGATAAGGAGTGATTGAGAAACTGGTAAACGAATAAGTGAGTGAATGCGCGAATGAGTGACTAAGTCAGCCGGTTCACGAGTGAATGAAAGTGCGAAGTTGTGTACGTGAGCGTAGATGCCGAGGATCTGAGCATTAAAGAAAATTCAAGTGTTACATACTGGCCGTACAAATCACAGGCTACATTATAACAGTGATCTGACGCTAATTGGTCGTCATATGTAAAAGATCGTCATTGGCATGTTGAATGCAGTGCCGTGGTACATTTACTGTATATGGCAAACCACATTCTTTCGAATCAATCGCGCTTTAACTGCGTCAATATTCGTAATATAAGCAATGGCATCGGAGAGGAGTGAGCGTAATGTAGCCCAAATAATACCCTCTACTTGTCTCATTTCGTATAAGTGTAACTTTGATGGATATAGAGCTGTGTTTGACGATAACCGTTCTAACACTAATCTCAATCTAGTTTTTAGTACTATAGTGGAAAGAGGGTTAATGACATGTTTGCACGAGTACTTAAACTTAGGTACATATTGGGAGAGGGGGGAGGGATGGCCTCAGTCAGCAGACTTAGTGAAAATGACTGTCACTGATGAATAGCCGAGTATTTTACCGAACGTATGAATATCAATTGCTCATTATCACACCACCAATGTCTCTTTTGGTAAATATCAGAACATCCTGAGGCAAGGCTCTTTTCTTGAATCGGACAGGATCATGGTCCACACAGGTTGCGCTGCTGCCCGCAGGGTGGCACAAGGGCTGGTTCAATTAGTTCAAACAAGGCAACAGTTGTATATGGTTCGCAGTTGGATCTTGCGTTTAACCGTGATGTTATTTCAGCGACAATTGTTGCAGTTAATCAGCTGGAATTGAAGCGTGATTTTATAGACACACACACACACACACACACACATATATATATATATATATATTATATATATAGAGATCTAGAGAGATATAGAGAGAGAGAGAGATATATAGAGGAGAGATAGAGGAGATATATATATAGAGAGAGAGAGAGAGAGATATATGTAGAGAGATATCTATATATGTATATATATAGATAGATCTCTAGACCCTATATAGATATATATATCTAGAGTATCATCTCTCTCTCTCTCTATCCACACAGATATATATATATCTCTCTATATATCTATATATCTATATATATATATCTATATCTCTATATATATATATATATATATATATATATATATATATATATCTATATATATATATATATATCTATATGCTTTATATTGTACAATATTGCATTCAACTTTTTGGTAAGGAGATGATGCAAACATAAAAGCGGAATGAGTTATATCTGAGTAAGGAGCGGGGGATAAGCACGGTTTTGAGAACTACGAACACCATTCGAAGCAGCATGTTCTCCCATACAAACAAGGAGAAAATACACACACGAGGGTTAAAGAACCAGTGAAAACTGTACATCGCGTTAAGTTCGCGTTAAGGAGCGCACCTGGTACGCATAGTATATTCGATTTGAGTTGGTCGCAACGAATAATTGCATACATGGGCCTTGTTAAAAAGTACTACCTAATAAAAGTGAAGTTTTAATGCAAATATATTATACTCAGTGGTAATGGTCGACCAGTTTTCCAATTACATCGTGTGTCCCGAACTCATTACCATGCATTACAACAATAATTGCAATGCTAATTGCCCGCAACATGGTGACAAGACTAATTGATTCGAGGCCCACCGTGGTCGTGTATTTTTTATCAAAGCTGATATGTACTTAGAGTAAATGTATACTTACTTTGTGTCTTCTCATGTCGTATAATTGTCAATACAACATCTACAACCCATAGGGCCGAGCCCCAATAAGTACCGATTACCGTGCATTGTGGCAATGCAATATATCTTTTTTGTATACCGCCCTAGAATCGGGTCGTGGTAGTCATGCCGTGCATATCGTTAAGGAGTTTCGGCTAAGTATGACCCCTTAATGTATTGGTAATGTTTGCATTAATACCCGTAAAGAAGGAACACGTCATTTGTCATCGGTGTGTCTGGCCATGTCAGAGCATTTGCGGGCTACTGATATGCCCATGCATACCGAAATACCAGACATTTGATTCAGGCGGTTGAAGTTGTACAGCTATGTGCAATAAGCAAAGCTCCTAGTGTGCACATTTGATAGAGCATTTTAACATGCATCTAATGTTTTAGTCTGGGACAATCAGTATACAAGGCCCACACTGGTACAATGCGGATCGCATCGGTCTTCTTTAAAATATGCGATACTTACAATCAAGGCGAACACAACCTAAATTGTCCCAAGCGTAAACATGTTCGTACCAGAATATGTGGTCTAACGGAAAATATTTTTCCTTCGAAAGACCGCACACTTAAGCTTTTGGTTAATAAGACTATGTCAGATATCATCTAATCCAACTTCGTTTATTGATTAGCATATGTCAACATAGTTATGTTTGAGTGGGAACGAATTCATAATAAGCTGATATCCAGTGCAAAAGATTGACATATGTTCTATTGCATCATCTCAAAATCAGAAGTATAATCAGTTTAACTTTTGGTAGGTGACATTAAATCTGCAAACTATCTTAATATATTGTGATTACTGTTTAACTAATTAAATGTTCTTTTAAGATGTGGCGATAAAAATGGCTTTTTCGCTACGTGCAACTTAGCATCAGAGTTCGCTCCCGGCTCAAACTATGATGACCAACATACCAAATATCATTCCAATCCTTGCAGATTAGCCTGTTATGTATTTGCAAAACTTTAATCGAGCGCATTTGTTAGTGACTATAAGCTCGATACTGAAACACTACCAGGGAAGACATCCTGGATCTATTTTAGATATCAATCTCTTTGTTACACTGATCCTATGCAATTACTTAATATAATGTATGATATTCGTTACTTAGCAAGCAATATAATTATATCATTATCAATGATCATTGTCCATTTAGCTACCCCAATTGGCGCCTCAGCAGAATTAGCTATTGAATGCGAACATAATGTGTGTGTATTCCACGTTCCGAGAGGTTTAATGCATGGACAACAAATGAAGAGGGGGTTTGTCAACAATTTCTGTTTACTGCCGTGAAGGAGTAACTCCTGCCAGATCATGATTTCGATTGCAATTATGAGCAATAGATCAACATTTTGTACGAAATTTGCAAATAATAGCCAGTCACTGGTACCGTTGGTATACATGCAGTCAATTTGGGGTAATTCAATTGCCAATTATAACAATAAAACAAAAGAAGCCAGCATTGCATTTATTTATATACACCGTGTTGTGCAATAAGCTCACCACATCATGTCACTTTTTTCTCATCTACATCATCGTCGCTGTCTTGTGTATCATTAAAATTATATCTGGATATCCCTGTAATCTATGCTCATGAATTACTGAGCCGCATTGATTATTCCTATATTCAACGCGTGCGATAGATTTTCAACAATTATTTGAACAATGACTCGGGTAAACCGGTGATATTCACAACTTGGTTTAACAAGAGAGGTTAGATTTGGTATATATTCCTTAGCCACGCAAAGACATTGTCTTCATAGCTGCATTGTGAAACAAAGTACCAAGTGATAGAGAGCGAAATGTGAGTTCTTCAAATGGCAAAAGCAGGATCAAAGGTTTCTCACGTCAAAATGATATCCATGCGTACCATCAAGTGTACCGTAACAAATATTGCTGCCTCTTTGGCTGCATGAATGCATTCCATATTCAGAACTTGCTTGAAAAAAATAGTGCAGATGGTAGATGATATGACAATCTTGTGAACCGTGTCCTGCGCTTAGGTATGTGCACTATTTGTTTATTTACGCAGAGCTGCTGTCGTTGATATAAAGGATGATGAACTATATGTTTCAGCACAATCCCAATCTGGTAATCATGGCACCAAAGCAGCAGAGGTCGATCGGTGGATTGGGATACTATACTGCACATAAACCCTTGGTATCGATAGCATATAAATATTTTGATCAATAGTGACTTCGCGATTGCATTTCTGCTACCAGTGTGAGATGTTTCACCCTTTTTCATATGCAATAATTGAAAATTAGATAACCGCTGTGTATTTAATTGGTAGGTGCAGCGAAATATAAGTATGGTATGAACCGATTGAACTCAGTTGTCCCAACGTCGTATATGGCAGTACATTGGCTTACCCCTTCCGAGCATTTGGACACAGCGGTAATTTTGCTTGCTTCTAAAGAGTTTTATCACGTCTGAGGTCGGAAATGGCACATTTGTTTGCTATACACTTATAGAGGCTAGTGATACACTGCTGAGAGAACGTATAGATACTTGTCATTTAAGAGCAATGTATTCGGACGTAACGAAGTCCGTAAGTACTCGATAGCCGGGTATGAATCACAGCCAGCGTGATGCGCCAACTTTTTTGTACAGTCGGTCATTAAGTCCACAGCTTGCACTGCGACTACATCAGCTGTGATTCAAAGCAAATAAAAGGGATGATCAGGGTGGAGTTACCTCTTGAATGGAAAAACCAATAAGAGTGTAATGAGCTTAACAGCTATATTGTGAGATAAATGAATACATGACATGCTGACAAATATCGAGGGAAAAGAGCCGGGCGTGTAAGTTTCCATTACGCAAAGGCTATAAAACCAGTGTAATACTTGACCATATAATACCGCCTAAAATTTTTGTATGCCTGTCGCGATAATAAAACGTTGTCTATGGATTTCGCGAATCAAGGGTGGATATATAAATACACGGCGCAACACTATACAGCATCTTATTTTCGAACAAAAATGTGCGGCTGCTGAAACATACACCTTATATCTGGCATCAAATGCTCTGGCGAATGAAACAACAACAATAGCTATAGGCTGGGTGCGATGTTCATAGTTGGACACTAATACTGCGTTAAGAAAACCTACCAGTTCCGTTCACATGATATCCCTGATCATAACGTATACAAAGCTTATGCGCTCTGTTCTTCAGTGAATGATTATGGTTTTATAACAAAACACGTTGTAATATTTATTACGTAATGCTAAGTCGCAGCGGATGACAGAGCAAATGTTTCAATAGACACAGCGCTTGATTAATCCCCAAATATAACCGAAATGACACAAGATGTATTCTAATAAAGTTAGACGCCATTTCGTGATCTTGATGCCATTAAAAAGCCAGAGAAATTGTTTAACCACGCATGCATGTGGCCTTATTATTACATGTACACCACTAATCAAGGCAGCACAGTTTAACTTATCTACCGTCCGGCATCGTAACATAATTGTACCACTGGCCTTAGGTGACAATAACGTCATGGTCTATGGAAACGAAGGGCCCAGCTGGAATAAGTGAACTCATTTGACACCTATATGTTAACCCATATACTCTACCTAGTGCCATATAATACTTCTCGACAGCAATTGCAAAACCTCATTGTATTGGTGTTATGGTTTTATTATCTTATGGCACTCATAAATTCAGGATGCTAGAAGCTTAAGTCATGCCTAGCAGATAGCTTTTTGTAGTTTAATTGATATGTTCTATAATTTATCGAGTGAGTGCGTTCAAACATAGTGTTATATGCCAGTTTAAACAGTACTTACCTCGACAGACATAAAAAGCTCCATGCTGACTAAATCATTGGCATTACGAACGGTTTTACTGTTATTCTTTCAACGCTTGTTTGGACAGTATTAATGATTCAATACGTTTGATACAAGTCAATGTAATATACGAAGCTTCTCTATAGTATCCATTATAATATCATGATAATAGTTTTTCAGGTTATTATTCTGAATGCTAATACAATGTACGTTTTGCACAAAGCTAGAGGTCTTATTAAAAGTTGTCTTGAATGAGAGATATATCATGGACATCCTGCTTGCTAGCCGTTCGATATCCAATAGCGTCTGCATTGGCTGCCATGTCGATCACTGTCATGCTAGCCCGTTGATGCATAATTCGATGCTCACTCCATAGCTGTTGCCAAGGTTATGCATTAAATCTGCGTGGAGTAATAATACAACGCATCAAAAAGCAATTTGTTGCTGTTTAATGGATCAACAAGCGATGTAAATGAAGCATTGACTGGTGTTCAACTCAATCACGCTATCCTTCTGAAATCTCATATTGGAATGTACAATGTCAATGCCAAATGCGAAAAAAACGAATGTTGCAATGTCTCGATTTGGTGACAGCTTTATCCCATAACACCGCAGGGGATATTTCTGTTCTATTGGACGTCGTAAGTACTTTTTGTAACCCAACACACGATGTTCTATATAGGGTGCGTTGTACCTGAATAAACAAAGAACATCTGCACTATGCATGCTAAATTGAGCACGTCAATATTCCTCCAATATTAAAGTATTAGTCCTCTGAACAGGCCCCATTGATATATCTAACAACCCACTCCGACCCTGCTACTTTTGGCGCCATGATATACTCTTGTGTTAGTCTGCCGTAGAAAGCCACACTTATGTTACCTCTGGTTACCCTTTGTCATAAACACTCAACAGATCCTTCCATTAGTTAGTCGTCCTAGTCACAATTGAAGGCATACATTCATTCACTTAACAAATTAGCCTCGTATGTACATGACATATACGTTGAAAGTTCATCAGAGAGGCAGTTAATTTAGAAGAGATATCGACTACATATCCCAGAGAAATTGCCCTTTCCTTTTGCTAAGCCTCCTGTCTGGTCACATGGGCGCATCACTCGAGCTAGCCGCTGCTTGACTGGCCAATGATGGATGATCGGATACTTGCAGATTTGACAATGAATTGATAGCCTACCGTTTTGTCAACGCATCAGTAATTAGAGTGTTGTTCAACCGTCGACAAAGATCTTTGCTGGTGACGGCAGTATCATTTGGTACGGGGGTACCGCAGTCAGCTATTCAGGTTCTCACTTGCACCTCAATTTGAACAAACTATTATCTAGATATTTATACAGCAACATGACAATAACTGTCACGGAGCAACATAGTCCATGCTTAAGCGTTAACATAGAGATTACTTACATGCATATTAGTTGATGTGTTTACGTATTAGCCAATTCATTAATCATTTGTACTTGTGGGCACATATCTACTTGCAAGCTACAACTTTGCATCTGACTACTCTGAGCACTCTGACAACGGTAACCTACGAAAGCGTTTTGAACCTGCTTTGTAACCTTTTCCTTGATGCTGTAATTGCATGGTCGAAAATTAATGTCTGAAGCTGTACTAACTGCATGATTCAGTGGTCGCATAACTCTAGCCGATTCAGTCGGTTCGAATTTGAATAAGACAAACGCAAATTACACGGTGAGGTAAGGTTTGAATATTCCTATTACGATACACAGCGACATTGGAATTGTTTAGTTGAGCCGGACGATATATGAATTTCGTCTGCCATCCAAGTCATGGATCTTTATGCCACTTTACAATAGCGGGTCAGTGTAGGATTGAACTCAGACAGCTCTCACTAGATATGCACTCGTGCATTAGTTAATATTTTTTGCCGCGTACAGAAAGACATATCTGGACAATAACGCGGCAGTTATGTAAACAGTGCTGACGATAAAAATAATCAATGAAGCGCATGCTGATCCACTAAGCACCATATCATTTTATGCCCAAGCTTTTAATATTCGTCATAACGCACCCAACCACAACGAAACTCGCACCACGCTTAAAACACACTGAGTGCTTCGGCTTGTCGTGCGTTTATAGAATTAAACTCGATTTCCTGAGTTCAGGATGCACTACCAGAGCCAATTCATACATAATTCTTATCACGGATGAATACTTCAACGAAGTGAGCTGCATTGCCTCATCACTTACGATAGCAGCGTCAGTTAAATGACAGATAATAAATCTGTCAGAATAGTGTTATCTTCCACCTGGACACACCCTAGGATATTAACATCTCGAGATGTTGATGGGTATCGAACACGTAGAGTTGATGTATTGGATATTTGGTCTTCAGGGAAGAGAAACCACCTGATATCATCGGTCATCAATAATTCGGATCACTTATTGATAGTCTTGCGTTTGATATCACTTATCAAAATGTAAAGCGGCGAAAATAGTAACTAATCTACTCGTACGCTAACTTCTATAATATACGTTGAAAGATAAATAAATTGATTCATACTGGTGGTGCAGAACAGGAATCAATTGAATTGGTAGTGTTTGGTTGATTTGACAATTGTGTTATCATACATTCCTGCTATTGTGTGTTCTGAAGTGATGCCTGTTGAGGGACTAAATGAATATGATTATGTGACGAGCTGCATAAGTAAGAGTTACTTGTCATGAAAATGTACATGATCGACGGAGATGCATTACACTTGCTATGGAAGGATAGCATTACCTCCAGCTTCGAAAGCAAAACACGTACTTGCTACATAAATTTTAAGTTGCTTAGATGCTCATGATTACAGCTGTCATATATGAATTATTCGGTACTTTGACTTAATGACTATGATCAAAGCACATGGCACTAAAAACGGGCAACTAACAATTGTGTCCTCCTTAACATTGCAGTAATTGTCTGTATAGAGGTGCCAGATTCCGTTGAATATGAATGACGCATATCCGCTAGGGCTCGTGTGAGAGTCTGATGTAAAATAAGTACAATAAGATTAGAGGTAATTGATATAAAGCAGATGCAAGAGAGAAAGGAGCTGTTATGGCTAGGAGCTGTAATGGCGTATTGGATTACTTCTACTTCGCGACGGTGTCTGGGCGGGGGATTGTGGACAGAGTAAGGGTACACTTTGCCAATAAATTGGCATTTCTGAAGCATTTGGTTGGGATTTTGAAGCTTGCAAGTCTAAGCTTGTATTCCCTATGAGGAATTTCTTCGCCGTGGGAACGAAGACGACGTCGGTATTGATCTTACTACTTTATCTTTGGAGAAGATACCCGTTCAATGCACAGGATTTCGCATGTGATACATGCAGAGATTATTTGGATGAACATGATGCTGTGTGAGGACATCAATGCATTTTGTGTAACTTATGATGAGCAAGGTGGACAATATAAGCGGCAACTTATTCGCTCAAATGCCTGCGCCGACACCATCAACAGAATGTCATCATGCATTCCCTGATCTTAAATGCGGGTTAGAACGCCCCAAGTTAGAAAGGCTCCATGAAAAACTCGCCCTCGCCAGGTCAAAGTGCCCCGAGACGTGTTGCTCCCGATGCATAACATAAAAGAGGCGAATGTATACATATATATGACATTATCGTCTTTGTTTATCCCCGGAATAATGTTGCAGATATGAATTAAATTTGAAGCATTTAATATCAGCCCTAGAGAGAAATTGTCGATTGGACAAACGACCCGTATAAAGGTTCTGTCGGGGCGCTTCAATACGGTGGCTTTGCCAGGGCGTTGTCGCCCTTTTAATTGGATTAAAGTCAAATACAATGACCGTACCTTCTTCTTCGTTAATCGACGGTTACATTACTAATGACAATAATGACTTGAACCTGAGGGAATTCCCCAACACAATAACTAAGTAAGCACAGCGCCCAGCAATACAACAATGATTTCATTGTTGTCCGACGGATGCATGTCAAAAAACACCTACCATGCCATCGCCAAGTATGCACGAGGACGATCGACATCCCCTGAAACGACACAACGAACAGTGACGAATGGTTAGCTTGCGCGGCAATTTTCAACACTTCTGATCGGAGTATGCCACATAATATGCCACATAATATACGATATAGGGTACGAACGGTACGTTTATGCTAGCGTTCTTTCGATTTCAATTTATAATCATGATACATAAATTTATTGATGCGCACTAATCAGTCTACGTCAAAACGCGCCTCCTCTTGACAAGGCGAAATCATTGCCTCTGGCACCAGGTAATATTTTAGAATCATAACAACATTGTCATCCCTGGGCCGGTTATTCCCGTTGTCTTGCTGAAACGTTTATTGTCTCATCAAATTGCCATGCAGCCTAACATAGCGACTCAGTATATCATCATAAAATGGTAGAAGCTGCTGCATTGTTCCTGGCGTGCTGCACCATATGTTATTGCCATGCATGCCACTACTTACAGTGCATGTGTTCTCTGCACAATTAGCGAGTTTGTAAGAAATATGTATTGTGGCTATATGCTTGAATCGCATTTATTGTAATGCAGATCGTCTCATCACAGCCGATGAATAAATGAAGGTTGTATACAACATTCCTAAACACAATAAATCTGCTAAATATTCATGTGCCAAACAATGCACTCAAACCACCCTGTTACGTGCCGGACGTTTCCAGCGACATTCAAAGTGTGTGATGATGAACCCTATCATTCGCTTCACTCGTGAAATGAATTGCATCCGTGTCATGTTCATGGGTCAATATAAAGCTTTTGATGATATAAGGGTTTTCATATTTCGGCTCTGATTAACCGACGTAGATAACACGGTGATTTACGATGACATTAAAATATATTGGACATTGTTGCAGCCCTGATGTAATAGCATCATGCGAATAGTGATAGAGCTCTTTGATTTATGCATTCAGTGTATACTGGAAGTAGCGCTGCTTAAAATTCCTCTGAATGTTGGAGTAGTATTTAATCAATCCATTTCAAGGTGATATACTTTCTGCTGTGATAATGTGTGCGTGAAAATTCATAAAACCTCAATGGAATTAGGGCAGGTGGGAGTATTTTATGATCTAATGACTTTTCAGCATTGTTAATCGTGATAATGTTTGGGGCAGAACATTACTAATTTTTACCATGATTATGATCGCTTGCGTCAGATTAACGACGCCTGGCTTCTGAGTTCCACGTGGACGGATTTGCACATATCATTTAGTCATTAAGTGACTTCGCTCTTGGTATATATACTTAAAACAATATACTTAATTTGATGTTCATTAAATTAATACATATATCTGTTATGTTTACGGAAAACAACCTAAAT
>CM067346.1:14203572-14271048 GCA_034190875.2 Urechis unicinctus
TTTCCACTATAAACTGGGTGAATTAGGTTATTGCTTTCGACCTCCGCCGCGTGTTAACGGATGATTCAGGTTAGACATTGTGTCACTGACACAGTTTTGGAACACCACGGGGATAAAAGGTCACTGTACCTTTGAGCATAGACAAATCCGTTTTAAAACAGGGAGGCGCGTGTCCCATAGTAACCCAATTTACATCACACTAAGAATAGTTTGATGCAAGTGAAGCCTCCGTGTTGTTTTGTCACAGTTTCTACCTTATTTCACACACCGAGTCCTCCTAATGATCGGCTTAAAGCTAGAATAACGTCGGATAAATCCTCGAGCAAGCAGAGGTTGACTAAGAATAAGCGACTCACCAAGACTCACTACCATTCTTCTCTATCTGAAAACCTAAAATTAGCATTTAAGACATTCCGGCGTATATTTATCCAATTCAATGTATAAAATAGCGTTTATTTCTTGCGGACTGGACTTGCGTTGGTTATCTAACGCTTCACTCTAGGCACAGGTGCAGTTGATTTGTAAAAGCCATTCATGAGAACATCTAGCTCGTTGCCACAGCAGTGTGAGGTCCACATAATGATACGTAACCGAGATGTATTAATGTAACGCTATAGATTAGCATACACTATACGGTCATTATTTGTGCATCCTATCACGATCATCTTTACTCTCCAATCGAAATGTTGAGCACGGCGTTTTCAGCAAAAGGCATGACGTGACAGAATGCCATGATATAGTTTTGGCAAATGACAAAGCATCGCTCGACGTTATGTAATTAATATTAGTGCTAAGTAATACAATTAGACCATTAACGAAGCACATATGTGTTTTTTCTACGAACCAACACGAGGCATGAGGCTGATATTCAAACCTTTACTCCATTACTAGGATATTTCATTAAAGCGAACATAAGTCATGTATGAGTGGTTCACATTTTAGCTGCATTATCATATTCGAGACGTGAAATTTGTTCACTAGTTCAGATAATCGAAATGTTTTGAGCGTTTTGTGTAGGAATCAGAAATTGTATGATGCCTGCATGCGCAACCGATGAAGTGTGCCGCACCAAATATTACCTTTGCCACAGCTGACTCTGTCGCAGGAATAGATAGATAGCCACGGGATAGAACTGATGACCTACATTAGGTCAAAATCTAAAAGTTCTAACCAAAATAAGACGATATTATAACTCGCCATTTAGACGCGCGCCGTTGATCCTGTATAGAGACGAGGGCAGGGTCGAAGAAATTAACACACGAAGAAGTTCTTTGTGGGAATTGGTTACACTGTCGGTGTCAGAAGCTTGAAAGCAAGCAATAAGTGAGGAGCTCCGAAACGAAATCCACGAACAAAGAGACAAAACACCTGACTACTATAGTTGTTCAATAGGGCTAACTAAGAAGTTTCAGACCAAACATTTCTGTCAATTGTCAATATTAGCAGTAACTTTACCATTATATTGATATCAAGACTGATATGATTCAAATATTATATTTTGTTAGATACAAATCCGAAATAGTTTCTACAGTTAACTTCATTGTTGTGGTATTTCCTCACAAATATTAATGTATATCACCAGTGAATTGGATAATCCCGCTGTTGCAATGGCGTAGTTGTGGTCGCTTTGTTTGACAAAGCATACACCGCAACAGCAGAACTTATTATATTGATATCCGCCGCTAAATATATCGGGGCTATGTCATAAAGAATCAATTACTTTTGCTGCACGAATATCTGAATCAATTACTTTTGCTGTACGGATATCTTGTACTCAGTGCATATCGTCTCCTGCACAATTTTGAGCTATATGGCTTTGTCACCTCAGTTCATTATCTATTCATCACACTGTTGTTGCCACTTTCTGTCGTACAGAGTTGATAGAAACGACCAGCCTCTATACCAGCTTATGATTAACTGAGTGAGCTTGTTTTTTTCTTTTTTGTTTAAGTATATTGCAGATGCAAACGAAAGATATAGCGATTGATGGAATAAAGAGCCTCTCGTGGCTGTTTATTTGTGATGTGATAGCCGAAATTGCATTTAGAGGAACAAAGCTCGACATCCATTGTCATTAGCCTAAGTTCACGCGCGGTTAGATCCCATACATCATTGCAAACGAGCCCAAAGCTAGCTATCAGAACGACAAAGCTTTCACAAAGACAAATGTACAGGGGAATAAAACAACATCCTAGCAGCTTCATACAAAGGAGCAAGTAAACCATCGTCGAATCATCACCCCCCCCCCCCCCCCCACACCAAAAAAATAAATAATTATTTATTAAAAAGTGTTTTATGTTGTCAACATGTCTAATACAAAACTGTTACGAGACAATGGATAAGTGTAATAACGGTGCGGCTATTCACAGCGAGATGAAACGGACAAAGCGGCTGTTTATGACCCTGCCAAAATAATGTGCTTTTAAAACCAAATAGGCAGATGCCGTTTCCTTATAGTGTCAGCAAGCGGCATGACATATTTCATGAATGTGAAATCACCATCGCCTTCACATAAATATCACAAAGGATGAACGCGTTACATTCAAGGTCGGATTATGGTTAAGGTAAGGCAATTACTGGGGCAAGGTCACTCAGTTGGCTGCAGCAGTTCCGCGATATGGTAACCCTATATTCTATATCTATGTTTGTTTGGGGGACTTTTAGGCATGTATTCATCCACATGGCAAAATATCACTCCACTCACTGAACGCTTATTAGACCCAATGTATTCAGTTCCATACAAAACTCTTAGATATCACATGTACGCCTATGATGCTTGGTTTCCGCATGGCAACTTAACGAGCATTAGTAGTGAGACAAAGTGAGTGATTATCTTCCCACAAGACGTCTGTGTAGGAGTACAGCATAGTAATAGCGAGTAAACAACTATTGGACGATCAAAGGATCTTGTTTGGACATTCCAAGGCAAATGAGCTTATCTGCGATATCTGCACACAAAGACTGTTACCCGATGTAAAAACCAGCTGATGTCTCGAAGCCTAGCCTTCACAGAAGCATGCTCGGAGCAATCGCCCCGTGCGTTATTATCACAGCCTTGCTGTCGTCGTCTCCTTGATTAACGTATGTCAATTTAGAAAGTCCATAATTCACAGCCACAGCGCGCATTCATAGGCTCATAGTAAGAGCATTCTACAAGTAATAAAAACTGTTTCTCAGGTGTGCAACTGTGCCATTTAAATGAATACATCCTTCAAAGTCAGAACTATATCTATATATATGGCTGAAAACGATATCAGGTCATGGAACTGCTGCAGCCTATTTTATTTTGGCTGAGGTCACCTTGCCCTGACTATCTTTATGCTTTAACAATAACCAGCTGTTGAATATGATGCGTTCATTCATTGGTATCTATTAGAAGGCGACGATGATATGACATTCATGAAATCTGTCTTGCCGCCCACTGACATTATCAAGAAGTGGCATCCCCTAATGAAGATTAACAAGCACGCTTGCAGTCTATAAATATAACTAATTCGATTGCGGTATATTTGCATCTGATTACATTCCAGAGAACCTTGTAACTGTATTGCTGCCACTCTGCTTGGTCATTCTGATGGCTAGCTTTGTTCTTGTTTGCAATGATGGACGGAATGTAACCATGCTTTAATTTAGGCTTACGACACTGAACGAGTAACTGCTAATCAGGAGACTTTGTTCCTCTAAATACAATTTTGGCTTCGGTATAACATAAAAATTATTCATCATCGAGAGGCGCAATGTGTTACGGTTGAAGGGCTGGAGTGTTTTATATTCCGCACCATATATACAATGCCATTCACATACATTTCTCTGCAGTAGAACAATATCTACAATATCTAAAAGAGAAAGAGAACAAGCTCACATAATGATAAACCTGATCGTTGATATTAGCTATGTACGAAAGATAGTGACATATACTAAGCAAAGTCGACCCCAATCAGGTTTGAATGAACAAAAGCGACAGTATATATAGATATATATATATATATAGAGATATATATATATATATATATATATATAGATATATATATATATATATATATATATATATATATATAGAGAGAGAGATATATATATCATAGAGATATCTATATATATCTATATCTAGAGAGATAGATATATAGATCTATATCTCTATATATATATATCTATATATATATATCTATATATAACTAAATATATAAATCTCAATATCTCTTATCTCTTTATATTCTATAAAAATATCTATATATAATCCATATATCTATAAATATACATATATATTTCATATATAGATATATATATGGATATATATACATATATATATTTTGTAAAGTTACATAGAGATATATATTTATTTATTTATATATATAAACATATATATATATAGTAGATGTATATATATATATATATATAAATGTATATCCCTAACAAAATATTTATTTATATATCTATATATATCTATATATATATGTATATAGATATATATCTATGTATATATATGTATGTTTTTTTTATTTATATATAAATACATATATTTAGATATATATATATATAGAGATATATATTTTCTATATATATATTCATAAACATTTATTTAGAAGCATAGATATGTAAATTTTTTATATAATTATATGTATATATATAAAATACGTATGAATATGCACAAATATATATGTATATACATATATATATATATATATATATATTATACATATATAAATATATATACATATATATATATTAATATACATATATATATATATATTTATAGGTATATATATATATCAATAAATATTTATATATGTATACATACATATATATATATTTATATAAATATATATTATACATATATATATTTAATCATATACATATATATATATATATCTATATTTATATGTATGTATAATTATATACAAATATTTATATATATATATAATAAATATATACATATATATATATATATATATATAAATATGCATATTTTTATTTATACACATATATATGTATATTTATATATATATGTATATATATATTGTATTTGTATATATACATACTTTTATATATATATATATAAAATAATACATATAATTGTATATATATATATATATATATTTATAAATATAGATATATATTTATAAATATATTGATATTCATATATTTATTTATATTTATATGTATATATTTATATATCTATATATATATATATATGTACATGTATATATATATATGTACATATGGATATATATATGTTTCGCATTAAGGTCGTTTTTAACAACTTGGCAATGCACGACTTGCAATGCGTGTGTGTAACTCAAAGTGTCAACACTGCCATCCATGTCACGAGTAACAAGACATATTGTCTAACCTATGGATCGAACCCAAAGCCTTTGAATCGAAAGGCGAAACAGTAAACTGCACCACGACGACATGTTTTTGCTTGCACCCAACCCGTTAGTTCGAATTTAAGCCCCTCTCCTTTCGTCAATCTTTGCATGTAGTATATTTTTCCTGCTATATTGCTCTTGTTTCTCAATTATATTCTCCTGTTCTTTAGTCCTCAATTTTAAGTGGCCATGTAGTCTGCGTCCCAGACTCAAGGGGTTCCGCTACGCTTCTCGCCCTAGAGTCTACGACAGGACAAGGTCTTAAACTGGTGCGTCCGAATATTCATTCGACACGTTCGTTAATCTTCGTGACCAATCAACGCAAAGGTTGTGGCCCGGATTGACCTTAGTGGTGCGTGTCTGGCTCATGAAACTGGCTTGTGATATCCATCCGCGGTTCTATGTGACGTCATGGACATTGTTGTGGTCTGCGTCCAATGAGAATACATTGAATGTCTTTTGGAATTATGGCGCGCCTCAAAAGTTAAAATTGGCACCACAACAAGCGCTTTAATGCTTAGCTGCACGATAGTATGCTTACGCAATAGTCAGTTAAAAGAACCAGTCGTGTGTCTGCTTCTCTCGCCGACTGTGTGATTAACGGTGCCACTCAGCGTGAAACAACAAATCGGAGTGTTGTAGAATGTGTGCCCGGCTCATAAACATCACTCGACCGGTTAGACAAGTTCTTCGGAACTGACCAATGAGAGACAACGACTCAAAAGTACCCGAGAGTGACTGAGAGACATGGCTTGTGATCGGAGCATCCCAAATCTGGGATGCCCGTCCAGTTTAAGACACTAAGCCGGCCTAGACTGAAGGCGAGACTATTGAATATCAGTAACATGTAAACAGCGCCCGCAGCCTTCAGGCTAGGGGACCTTGACTAGTGGCCATATATGATTTTCTTTTTTTTATCCATGCTCTGCATAGTTCACAAATTTTGTTAAGGAGCTTACTACTTTAGAGTTTCTGACACTGACACATTAACGAGCTCTTACGAAGAACTTTGCCCAAACGGCATGCGATAATAATCATTTTGCTCGAACTTTGTATCTGATGTATAATCCGTCTTACGAGTAGGCCATCAAGTCGACTGCTGACTAATTTGCACATTCCTCCCGAGCAGCCAGTTCAGGGAACAGTTAGATATTGTGCAGCTCACTTCCTCGATTGCCTGTAAGAAGTTATGACACCGCAATGTTGCTGTGTCTGGGTTTCAGACCTATGTACTGCCTATATAGACCGATGTATTACCAATGCAGGCCGTCATTATATCAGTCCATATTTTCATTGGTAATAGTTAAGTCATTTGTTTGTGAATAAGATTGCCATCTTACCTATCACGCACATATATATTTCGTTATTCTGATCGAGTGAATAGATTGGACGTGCCAAATAACATAATGTGTTTCAAAAAGTGCAACACAAGGATCATTGCCAACAATGATTCATAATCAAGCGAGTATATACTCTGCACTACTGTCCACATGTCGAAAACAGCTATAATTTGCATTGAAATCTACCCCTTGATATTTGCTATTACAAATACTGTCATATTCAGTATGGGAATGTGTGTCATGCTAGATATATCGCGGAATCTGTGAAAAACATACAAAGGTACAATGAGACTCACAATATGAGTTTGACCGTCTACTGTATGGAAACTATATTGTAACTGAGCGCTGCGATTTGTTCTATCTACACCTAATATCAATAATGGTGGAACGTCAAAAGCGTAAGCTAACTCGTTTTTATGACACGAAAAGCACTGTAGACCATAGTTTGCGGCCTCGAACCTCGGTCTGAATAGCCCAACTAATCCTACCTATTATCGTGATATATTATAACAATTTGCCGATGTGGCATTTTGATTCATTCGCTGACCTACCCTCAACGCATGCAACGGGTTAATGTTTTATTTTGGGTCGGGGCGTTACATCGAGGTTTATATGGTATAACCAATGCACCAACTATTCTAAGTAGCCAAATTCAATGGCATCTGCTTTGCGCATATATGGTGTACCAACAGGGACTGAGTTGTTGCAGTGTCGCATGCTGCATATTGCACATTTATGTGTTGATTACGTTCGGTCCTTGTTTTTTGGTTGGCTGGTCATGTACGTTGTAATATGTGCGCCTTAACTAAACCGTACATGTTTCTTGCATATGAATATTAATAACAAGGCTCGCATCTTTTGTCGTGGAAATTCAAAGCAAAACCTATGGTTTCACATGAGTGCATTGTCATACATGGTCCATTTCCCGGCAATATTATTGAACGCATATGGTGTTTGCTGCAATAATCTTGCTACAACATGGTTATCTTGCGTATTAATCGTCAATGGCACATTTTCTATGTCCATATCTTGACTAACAATACTGTCCCCTACAAAGCGAGAGGTCATCCTTGTGGATTTATGCTGCATTATTTTGTTAGCGACCTAATGTGACAGAATCAATCATTTAAACATAAAGCCTTATGAATTGATAACTCAGATCTTTGCACACTCGGTAGGTGTAAAAAATACTTTTTTCTTGACAATTGTACCTAGCAGATATATGCAAAAGTAATCTGTGATTCCGCGTCTGATTGATAAAATGTTTATGAATGACTATGCGTCCGTTATTGCCACATCTATGGATTAGATCTTAGATCCCTATGCTCGACCATTAAAAATACCATACAAGTACTGTTATTTGCGCCATATAACAAGCAGGAGTATGATCGATTTAAAATCTAGTTACAAAATGTCACATTTCTTAGAGGGCACTCGGTCTGTTTTTAATCATCACTCTCTTTTCACCCTCTGCTGCTAAAATCATGTAAATCACAATACTTGTGTTTGTTTGTGTGTCATGGATAATATGTTAATTGATTTCTGATATCGTCTTATTATCTTATCGTGAGTATAATATATATATATATATATATATATATATATATAGATACATGTATATATATAATAAATATATAAGATATATATATATATATATATATATATATATATATATATATATATATATATATATATATATATATATATATATATATATATATATATATATATATATATATATATATATATATATATATACACATATATACATATGTGATAAATATTCCCTTTTCTTCCATGTTGGTATCCGATACTTTTTATAAGGAATTTCACGGTTATCTATGTTCCACATATGCCTAACTTAACGGATAATGAAGTTGGATTCGTACCTAATACACATACTATATAAAGATTAATATGGTGTGCATTTGGGGGTATGTGGCGGATGGTACGAGTCGCGTGGCTCATACCCAATCAGTGAGGTAGGAATTTCTCAAGTGAATTACGTATTGGTTTGGGACCTCCGCGCAATAAGTTTATTAACCTGCTAGGCTTTGAGGTTATTTATTCAGTTTTTGCAATCCAGTAATAAAAGAGCAATCAGAGCCAAATTGGTGAATATAAAGCATCAAAAAAATACAACGCGGCAATCATGCCCACAGCCAGCCCCACATACACACCAGTGCACATGCCTGACTGTAGAAAATGTACTGAGTACAGGTCCCGGCCAGCGAAGTTATGTGCATTTGCATCGACTCGGACCTATCCAAGCGTTTGGCGGCCTATTTAGTCAATACGCTAGTTGACGAAACCTGGCGAACGCTTGATACTGTAAGCAGTAATTTGTGATCACTGCATGTTTTCCTTATTTGTTATTTTTAGTCAGCAGTCGGCTAAACCCCTGATGACGATACATCATCCCGCACATAGATTTTCTGTGCCAGCATGACACATTTGGTTATATGTGGCGCCATTAACCGTACCGTCTATAATGGCTGGTTTGCGCATTCCTGTCAGAGCTGTTGCTACTCTAAGATTGTTTTGAGAACAACTTACATGCTTTGTTTCTTTTCTTTCTTTGTTAACGTTTGAAGGATTTTTTCCTAATAAATGAGGCTTTATTGATGATATATCGCAGAATTTACCGCAGCAAATAGGAAAAAATGAGGAAGTATTTGACAATGTTTATAATGAGATGCATTTTTTTTTGCGGTAGCAGCAGCTGTAAATGAGGGTAGCACTGTGCAGGTAACGTTTTGGTGGAATATGGTTTAATCTGATTTACTAATATTTATCAGGATTATGTGTGGCTAGTTCAGGAAGCCTCTGTGTTAGTTATTACGAGTAAAACCAGGTCACAAGTCAGAATTAAAATCGGATATAATCAGCATATCGAATTATTTATATGGTCACTAACGTACATGATCTTGATGTGGTGACCAGACTTATCATCTACTATGATCTCGGTATCTGCTAGAAGAATGCTTAGCAAACGCATACAGTTGACCCAGTGGTTCTGTATTGGTGTATCTGTATGAGCATCTTTTTAAACAATCAAGCATACATTTGAAAAAAACCATTTGATTTGATACAACATATTTGATATTGAGACTTAATGCGGTAGATTTAAAAACACAACAGGTACCATACATATGCACCTTACGTCATTTTACCAAAGTATTAGAAGGTACCATGAAAATACTCATGTGCCAACACGTAAGAGCCAAATAAAACCCTACCACCCTCAACGATGCATTCCTATCCTTTAAATATTGCCTTGCCACCTCGGGCCCTATCTGTATTTTAATATATCAGCATGAGTTTGCCATGCATATGTACATAAATATATATATATATATCGACCCATGTCGATGATCTCCATACCATTCTTATATTTAGTGATCTTTTAAATACATTCTGTAATTTAGACATCCAACACATACATTTGTTTGCGTTAACATAACCTTAGAATAGAAAACCGTTATGTCAAGGATTAAGTGCTTCTTTAAGCAATAACTATACGCGTCTTGTCACAATATTGGATGTATGTGTACTTATTCTTGGTTATATGGCATTTTGCAGTACTATTGCTGTATATATG
Source organism: Urechis unicinctus (assembly GCA_034190875.2). Classification (NCBI taxonomy): domain Eukaryota; kingdom Metazoa; phylum Annelida; class Polychaeta; order Xenopneusta; family Urechidae; genus Urechis; species Urechis unicinctus. The sequence goes on from CM067346.1 coordinate 14,213,880, forward strand.
TCCAAATTATTGGGCTTGTTCATCGCTGAAAGGCGCCTTTTCCGAGAGATGCGAGCGCCACTAACACTCAACTTAAAGCAGGCTATTATTATTTAATGATCAAGAAGACCGCGATTTCGGATAATTGAAAAGACGCTTGTTGACATTTTGATAGTAGCTTTGATGCCAAGACTACAATTACACCGTATAGATCTGCCTTTATTTAACAGCCCGTTACTACAGTACGCAGGACATGATATTAACTCCGCCAACGGTTAGTGTAATAGGCATATGCTTGGAGTCTTTTCCGGCTCGTAGAGGATTAATCCTCACAACGGGAGTATTCAACGCAACACCACATACCATACACTACCCTTGCCCAGTATTGGCTATGTGCATCAATTACTATGCATAATTGGGTCAGGTTAACATTTCTGCAGAGTAATTGCCAATATGGGTTATAAAGCACATTCCTTTATTAATTTATGCTACTGGGTCGTAAGTAATAAGGACAATTGTGTTGCATTACTGAATTGGAAATAAGTTAACAATGATCACATTAACAATAGCAAATAAATAGGCATGCTGTAAGCTATAGTCATATGTAAGAGCGCGAGACCTGTTTCATTTGTGACTTCTCCGAAGTCTGATCACAATGAATATGTTTTATTTATTAATAATCGTATGCGGACAATGTCAGTCTTTTCCGGCTTTAGCACAAAACCAGAAGACCCCAGGTTAACAGCAACGTTACCTCAACTACGGCAATATTTTTAATATGCTGGTGATAGTCAATGGAGAGAAGAAAATTAATAAAAAGTCCGTTTCAGTTCACTCTGAACAATCGTTCATCATTTACATTATTGGGATTGAGGCATATAAGATTTTAGATGGAAACTACCCCTCCGAACCCAACATGAATAAATATTTCGCAGACTAATTCTGTCAATTTATGATGTATAGAGGGTGTCTGAGTCCAGGATATGCGATAAAAGTACTTACTTCAGACAGCCATCCCCCTGCGCTAGCATCTTTGTTTGTCATCGTTCTCAGCCTATACACGTGCCAACATAAATTTTGCTTCGAAGACCCTAAAAACTTTGGTCGCCAAACAAACCCTGAGACTCATTACATTAAAACGTGCGGCAGTGAATTGAATCGGAACAGGGATTAAGTTTATTGCATCCCAATTAGGATGTAGCTCTTTGTTACATTTGCATGCATCGTGCTAAGTTAAAAAGTTTTAATGCCGCAGCAAAATAATTGGCGCACGCAACAGCTTTGAATCTTAATTGAATGTAAATATCCGAAAAACTCTGCTTCAAGTTTTATTTTAGCGTATTTATTCCGGGTCAAGGGCATTCTTGTTCTCAATCTGCGTGTGAGTAATACCGACTCCTCTCAAATGTGTACCAGTTCATTTGTATGATTTATTTAAGCCGTATAATTTATGAATTAGGTCATGTTATCCAATGCAGAAGTAGAGCAAAGTCAATACTAGATGACTTATGTTCGTTCGTCCAGATTGACACATCGCAGCATGATAATCAAGTGCAGCCACGCTGCCACCTGGCTCTGGCCCGGCAGTTCCCATGAAGTTTAGCATACTTGCAATATTGGCGTACAATCTGCCAAACCGATTGTGATATAATCACCATGGTACGACTGACTGAGCACCGAAAATCAAGTATACGCGTCATTCCTACGTATTTATGGAATGTTATACCTCGGATTTTCAGAGAAGCGTTTAGCATACATACATTCGTTACTGCTCCCTTACCTCTATACCTCTTTACAGACTCCACCATTGGTGATGTCCTACGATTATAATAATGATAAGGAAACATAGTTTGATCTGTCTCTGATCTTGACCAACTTATCTACTCTATTATGCAATAAAGAATAGATATGATATCGGCGACGACATTTTGCAAGCCAACTATGTCATTCCCTTCTACAATAAAATATATATATAATATATATATATATATATATATATATATATATATATATATATATATATATATATATATATATATATATATATATATATATAGATATATATATAATATATGTATATATCTATATAATATACATATGTATATATATTTTCTATATATATATACATTTATATATATATATATATATATATATATATATAAATTTTTATATATATATGTTTATATATATACTACACACATTGCTTCTTGTACGATTATCACAACAGTATATTTACCAAAACACTGTTCCTGTTACGAAGTCTTGTTGCTTATGCTATGATTCCGAATGTGAACACTGATGAGCAAACAATATACAGAGCACAATATAACCTGCACCATCCAATAGCAGTTGACACAAAGGCCATTATAATTATTCCGCGAATTCGCCGTTGATCAGCGGTGCTTAAAATTGCGGCTTTTCGCTGCCTAACAATGTGTTCATATCTCATGGTGCCGAACCGAATCAGACTTCATTAGCCTGTATCGCTCCGTTTCGTGCAAGGCTTCTGGTGATCAAGATGCCACTAACGCAAGCAAAATGCTTAAATATATCACAGCACTTAACCTAGGTCATTGCATTATTCGATACGCCCGAGAGCGACGAAAGGGTAGTAGACGATGGTCTATATATAGTGTCATTAATATCAAACCGAAATAAATGAGCACAGATACCGGAACTGCCGTGCATTTACTGGTGCAAACTTGGTTACGGGGTTGCATGTAATGCACCGAAGCATATAACTAACAGGTCGTATGAGCATAGCACGTGTATATTTGATATTGATGCGACAATCGCCCAGCTATTTACCTTATTCCCGTGTTTGGCTATATTCCTATCAAATACTGGAAAGCACATTTCTCACGGGATTCATCTAACGCTCATAAAGGGATTCATGACAATAATAGTGGGTCGGACGCACGCAGAGGCAAGTCAGGTCAATTACACATCGCACATATAGCTAAATAACCTATTGAAACATAGTAAAAATACCGACTCATCTTAGGATTAGTTCCTAAATTTTAAGGGGCCCGGGCAAGGCGGAGGCATCTGATGTAAATATGCATGAGACCGTATTGTGCAAGGCTTCAGTGACCATGCGTGCTTCGAAACCAATGCAAAATATCCCCGCGAAGCAATATATACAAGCTTTTAATTTATTAAACCAGGGTGAGAAATATATATATATATATATATATATATATATATATATATATATATATATATATATATATATATATATATATATATATATATATATATATATATATATATATATATATATATATATATATATATATATATATATATATATATATATATATATATGTTACAATAGCTACCATTTTTAACAATATCCATACACTCCACCATTTTCGGTTTTTTGTCCAAAACACATCATGGCAATGACAAATCATTATTGACTTATGTTATCATAGTCCAATGATAATTTGCAGCAGTCAAATTAAGTTAATTTTTATAATTGTTTTATTGGGAGAGTTATATATATGTTGGTTCAAAAGGCGGTTCAAAAAGTTGTCCATAGTTGGTACAAACATGTTCGAAATAAATAGTGTTTTTAATCAAGCAACATATTGGTTGCAAGGTAAGAATATACAAATTTCAAAATAAGGTCTGAAATTCAAAATGGCTGCTTAAATTAATACAACTTCAGTGAATCCAACCTCAAAACGAATATTTCCAGTGGTAAACCTGTATAAATTATAGAGTTGGGCCCTTAATTAGTATTAAATCAAGATTTACTTTTTTGAATCACAAATCATGGTTCAAAACGGTAGTAATCGTACAAATATATATATATATATATATATATATATATATATATATATATATATATATATATATATATTGATATAGATTTCGCACCCTCGATATATATATATACATACATATATAAATATATATATATATATATATACATATACATATAGATATATATATATGAATATATATATATGTGTGTGTGTGTGTGTGTGTGTGTGTGTGTGTGTGTGTGTGTGTGTGTGTGTGTGTGTGTGTGTGTGTGTGTGTGTGTGTGTGTGTGTGTGTGTGTGTGTGTGTGTGTGTGTGTGTGTGTGTGTGTGTGTGTGTACATATACAGATGCTTTATTGGCTTGTTTCTGCTCGTGTATTTGCCCGGCGTGAGGTAACGAGTAACGTAGAGTCACATTTTCGGCGGTAAGTGAAATTATAGTACCAAATACCCAGCATACTAACTAATATAAGTATCTATTTTGCTTCCATTAACGCATTTGTCCGTAACGTAGCATGGCTTTAACAACTGAATATGTTGCGATTGTTCAGTAGTTGATCACTATCATCATTACATTCACGACCTATAATGTCAGAGGTTACCCAAGGCTACCCTCACACTAAATGGCTGTTAGTCATGCGAACATGGCAATCGACGCCTGCTGGTTGGCCGTTGATAAGTAATATAGTGCAATCTCTGTCTCCTATTCGTCACATTATGGTGTAGTTTCCTATATTTCCCCTCGGTGTATTATCATAATTGTTAGTCACATATATGAAAACAAATATCACGATCAATTATATCATGATTGTCAACTTTTTAACTAACGCGTTGGGATTCTGTGCAGCCACTCCATATACCATTGTGTTGCTAATCATATCGGAAATGATACGATTATACTTTTCACAGTGAAATGAGCTTGTGGCCGTTTGGGTGGTGACAGGTTCTCACCAGATAAGGACGGATTGAGATTCTCTGCATCTATCCTTATCCAAATGACAAAATCACTAGGATTATTGTGCGTCTGAATACCTATCGAGTAGTTCAGCCGAGCATTGATGCAATTGTTGCCATTAAAATAAGACTTACGATTGTACTAATACTATATGAAAAAACATCATACAAATCCGCACTACGATTAACACTGACTTGAAATCCAGTCTGGAAGCGTATATGATAACCTGCCTTCTAAAAATGTTTTCACATGAAATAATGTAGCATTGGCACAAACAAATGGTACGTTAACTGTTAGTGTAAACATATAATGCGACTTCACCATTTATTCACGATGCTTTGGCGGTTAATGGCATAAATACATCTTTTTGCATTGGATTTTAGTTCACGAAGGGTATTAATCATCTGCGTCATGTAATAATATCAAGCTAGGCACAAAACATTTATTTATATAATGGTATCTTTTGTTGCATGCATGCTATTATTGTTTTGTAATTGTCCTGATATTCTACGTTCAATCATTCGGAGATGATGCAGAAATCTCTTAATCGGTATGCTGATTTTTTGTGGTTAAGGATAGTGAAAGCATCAGGTATGATACAACGGGTGTATGATAATTTGACTGGGTACACTTGGAGTAGACTTTTAAATTAAACGTACTTTATTAAACTATGGTATACACTTTGAAATCATACAAAGTTTAGAATTCCCGACCCTGTATGTATCTGTATACCAAGCGTACATTGTCATGATCATATTTCAACGCGAAACTACGTCGAATTTAAGATAAACACACCGCAGTAGGATCATAAATGCGCGATAAGCACAGCGCATGGTCGCGGCGAGACCAAATAAAATTAAAGAATATGACATTCAGTGCATTGATAATACTTGTTAATACTGAAATGGAATGTGTTTGTTTTGGCTGATAAACTCGCCCTAAAGTATGACCCTGTATCACTATACGCTCCAAAATAATATCAGAAGTGTTCTTGGCCGTATTCGCATAATATGATTTTCGGTAATGGGAAACTGATAAACACATGGCATCCACAGGTGCTCATAATCTAAACGAAGATCTATCCAGGTTATTTGAGAAATTGTCGCATTGACGAGAAGATAAGTAGTTGGATTCAAACTAAACGGTATTCTGACCCGGCATTAATGGACATCTCATATGATATATGGACGTTGGCCGAGTACTGATGTTGATTAGGCAGGATGAGCAAATACGGCAGTTGGTACAAAAACGATGCATCTACAACAAATATTATGCCTGGAAAACCTGCGGTTAATATTATTTCTTCCAGCCAAATAAGTTGATAGTATGACAGGTAACGCATAACATTGGTCCATATTAGCGTGGCTGATTACCGATATTGCCCGTCAAATGATCATTTCTGCACATGTATATGCTAAATTGATTCATAGTTGCGTCACATTATTGTCACACAGTATTTGTAGGACGATTACATCCACAATGTTGACAGACAAAATATTGATAAATATGCATATAAAATTATTTTGCTGATCATTTGTCAGATTCTGAGTGGCGCATCCTAGTACCGACTAGTTCCATGGAAAATCCTTCTTTTTGCCTAGAGACAGTGCTTACTTTAAAGCCACTTAAGAAAAGTCACATAATGGGCACCGCCAAGCTAGTCAACCAAGAAGACGACAATTCATGCGCCGAATAATATTGTATAATAAGTTCAAATTATGTATTCTGGAGAACGGACTAATCTAAAGTGACATAATAATGGTCAGGCAAGCTGGATAACTTACTGATTTATAGTTTCTCGAACGTAAAAGTGTCTGATTGTTAGCCTATTGCGATTACAGAATCAAGTAAAACCAGCTTTTTCTGTAGAGATTTCCCCATGAAATAGAATACCAACCAAGATAGTTTCAACCAGTCCGATGGACTTTTAGACAAACGAGACCGATGTGTATTTGAAAGAAATGCATTTAGTCATATAATATACTTGCAGTTTGGTAACAGATATTTCAGTAATTTGCTGCTCACCACTTCTGAAGAGGTCGGCTCGTTGTTACAATGTTTTATCGGTATACGGCTTCTAAAACAAGCGTCTTGTGCGCAAATATACTATACCAATTATATTCTTCCGCGTTTATGAGCAGTGGCAAATGGCGATAAGCAGCAATAATATATCAAGTATAGCTTTATATTATTTATTGCCAAATTGCCCCTTCCTTGTAAATGTACCCAATCTGTCACCGAAAAAACGATCTACAGTGATTCACAATTAAATGGGACAATATGAAAAGGCTGGATAATTATAAGCATAACATTGTTTTGCGATGTAAGTTAATGCTAGAGAACCAATTACTCTTGCTAAATAGTCTGTTGTTCCATTACGATTGAGGAGGATGTAATAATATGTGAAATTCAAGACAAATAACTAACTGCAAAGCCACCTTAGCTTCGCATTCTTATTGAGGGACGTGTGCTTTCTGCATGGCACATGCAACTCGATATAACTCTTAATAAACGGGAGCCATGTTTGAATGCTTGTCTTTCGGTTAGCGTAAAAAATGTTTTGTACATTTAAAGGCTATTCCGCGTTGAGCGGCTGGATTTGAGTGACACCCGCTTCATTAGAATAGAGCAATAACGAAACGAGTTCATGACGATCCAGCAGAAATCAAATGACGGAAAAAGAGAACAATGACTATATATCAAAACAATACCATCGGACGTTAGACTTCTTGTCAACTAACATTCAAATTTGATTCAAGTGGCAATGCATCACACGGGGAAGTGATAGTTAACATCACTTACTTGACATTTCCAGATATTCACAGCGGTTCTTTTAAGTGGAGGCAGTGAAACGCATTTTACACAATACGACCTTAAACCCCTTAAGGTTAAATAGTGGCCTAATGTTTACATCACAATGCCGCTGCCTTACGCAACAGTTCTAAACCAATATCCGTCGTGATTGGCAAAAGAGTTATTAACCAAAGGAATACCGACCATGATAGAAATCCATAAGCGGCGAGGCCGCGTGTTTATGGTTAACAGCATTGCAGAAAATCAGCTACCAGGTCTTATTAATGTGTCATCATGTTAAAACATAATATGGAAGTCGCTGTAGACATGTTTCTGATGTGGAAGATTGTTTGGGAAATTTGTGATGGATGGAAAACAAACAGCAGTCCTGTTCAGCATCATTGATGGAGAGTCATAATGAAAAAAACAAATAATTGTCCATCACTTTTTGTTGCCATATATTTCAAATATTATAAATGGAAGGTAGCAATGCATTCAGCAAGACTGTTATCACGACTCCCGTACTCACTCACTCCCGTACTCACTCACTCCCTCAATTACTCACTCACTCACTCGGTCATTAATTCCCTCACTCACTCGCTAATTAATTCACTCACTCGCTCATTTTATCACTCACTCACTCATTCATCTAATCACTCAAACACTAACTCACTCACTAGCTGAGTCTTTACTCACTCACTTACTCCCTCACTCACTCAATCATTCACATTCCCTCTCTCACTTATTCAATCATTCGCTCGCGTACTCACTGTTACTCACGCGCGCCTACTCACTCACTTATGGCTAGATTCGCTGGATTTATAAAGTGTTCATAAGTCATAAGTAAGTAAAAAAATGACCGATCGTAAATTGTGGTGTTGCAAGAGTCATTACCCTTAAACAGCCTACTTGTAATGGTACTGACTTTCAGTGTGCCCATCGCAGGAACTTAGTCGATTGAAACATATCAAAGAGATTGCTATCTCTAAGACATGTTCATATTGTGGTTTCACAACATTGCAGAAGCATTTAGAGGCAACTTGGGTAAATTTTACTTCACCAGATTTGCTTCCGAACCTGTCTAACATCAAACATCAAACTACACTAGAAAGATCATTTAGGTGAGCGGAGGCAGCAGACTTTGTCAGAAATATATTTCTCTGTATCTTAAATTCTTAATCTTTTAAAAACAATTCTCAGCTAAAAAGACATCACATGTTCCGAAATCTATACAAAGAAGCCCGAAGAAGCAACGTAGCGTTAATAAATTGTTGTTTTGACTTTAGATAGAACAACACGTCAAATATAAACGCAAATATAGATAGATAGAACATCAACACGTAAAAAATGAGCCATGATACATATTTAATTCAACACGTCCAATAAAAGGCATGGTACATAGACAGAAGAACAAGTCATATATAAGGAAGGGTTCATTGATCGGAACAATCTATATAAGAATACACTCGTGACTTATCGTTAAGCTGAATATGTAATCACGCTTGGCTAACGTATCATTATTTACACGTGTGTCCTTGGCTGGGAATATGCATGAGGCAGCTCTTGGAAATATTGGCATCTAGGGCTGTATTCACGTCTGTATTCTGTTAGGAGTCGGTTCCTATGGGAATTCACCATATACACACAATCATGGGGATGATTGTCTTATTGCCGATGGTTAAAATGAGTTTCTGTTATTCGTTAAATATATATATTTATGTATATAAATATATATATATATATATATATATATATATATATATATATTATATATATATATATATAAATATATACATATATATATATCTACATATACATTTATATATACACATATATTTGTATATTCATATATGTATATATATAAATATATATATATATATATATATTCATATAGATATTGCTATTTGTATAAATGGATGTTTATATATATATATATAAATAATTATATATATATATATATATATATATATATATATATATATATATATATATATATATATATTTGTACGATTGCTACCATTTCGTATCAAAAGGCCGACAATTTGTCGCACAGTTACATTATGAACCGTGATTTATGATTAAAAAAAGTAAATCTTGGTTAAATACTGAATATGGGCCCAACTATGTAATTAGTACAGGTTTACCACTGAAAATATTCGTTGTGAGGTTAGATTCACTGAAGTTGTAATAATTTAAGCAATCATTTTGAATTCCGGACCTAATTTTGAAATATTTATATTTTTACCTTGCAACTAATTTGTCGCTTCATTAAAAACACTTTTTTCCCTATTTGTTTCGAATATGTTTGTACCAACTATGGAAAACTTGCCAAATCAATGTTTAGACAACACTGTGAACAATGTTTAAGAACATCTTGCAACTTTCCATAAAAGTTGAAAAATATATATTTCTATCGCACGCTGCCACAATTTGTCAAGCTGGGCTTTGTCAGCAATTTGCGTTTGTTAAGACATCTTGATTTCTATCGGCGGCGTATTTCGAAGGTTTGTCAGCGCATTCTTTATGGTTTTCCAAATCGATTATTAATTCAATGATAGTGCTTAAATATTTTACTTTTTGACTTAATGATTTAAGAACTGACTGAATGTCCAAAGGTGATCTGGACTCCATTGGGAATTACAATATCATACAGTCCGGCAATTAGAGCGATGGGAGTGTATTTATGCTGCTCATTCCATGTGCTCCAGGCAGCACATGTGGAAATATAGTTGCGCCTCTACGAGCAGTCTTCAAATTTAGGCTGCGTATATAGTATGTGTCAAATTGGTTACATATGTAGTATGTAACAGTATGGTTGATATTTTGCATGACCATTGGTGCCTGACTTTCTTGAACCGCATTTTTTAACCAAAATATATATATTCTCTCCCACTCAAATATTTATAAAAATTAACTTAATTTGACTGCTGCAAATTATAATTGGACTATAATAACATAAGTTATAAATGATTTGTCATTTTCATGATGTGTTTTGGACAAAAAACCCAAAATGGTGGTATATATGGATATTGTACAAAATGGTAGCTATTGTAAGTATATATGTATATATATATATATGTACATATATATATAAATATATATATATATATACATAAATATAGATATATATATATATACATATACATATATATATATATTCTATATATGTATATATATTTATATATATATATATATATATATATATATATATATATATATATATATATATCTATATATATATATATATATATATATATATATATATATATATATATATATATATATCAAGCAGTTATAATGGCCAATATGTTTTGATACAAAAACGAGGGAAGAATTGGTTCGGTGTTCTGCATCTACTATCACGTCTCTTTTCCGCTGTGAATAATGACCAAAATCCAGAAAGATGTAGATAAAAACATACAACAATTAGGAGAGGCCTCTAACCTGTCTACCACCAAGAGATCCCGAGTGTACTATGCATTATTAATCAAGATATCCATAAAAAAACCCTAGGATATGCGCGCTCATAACATTACCAGGTATATGGCGCTGCTTTGTGATTACACACACACATATATATATATATATATATATATATATATATATATATATATATATATATATATATATATATATATATATATATATATATATATATATATGTATAAATATATGTATCAATATATATATATTTATATATTTGACTAACGATATACGTATATATATAAATATATATAAATATGTAATTATATATATATATATATATATAATATATATATATATATATATATATATATATATATATATATATATATATATATATATATATATATATATATATCTATATATATATATATATATATATATATATATATATATATATGCATACATATTGCAAGAATTCTATTAATAATAGAAATAATTAATACCCTAGCGACAACATTGTTCCTGGCTGCAGTACGTTCAATTGACATATCCCAATGTGTACAATCACATTGCCGCATTTTGGGATCATATATCAGGTCAAGATTTGCCGGATGACCAAATGCCTACACGCTGCACTCAACAGATCTGCGGTCCAAACGCGCGGAATCATTCACAGTCATTATAATTTTAACAGCAAGCCGGTCGCTAATTAGTGTATTGAAATTTACAGCGTTTTCCAAAAGGTGGGTGATCCTCTCGATTCTTGATTCATACAATTATTACGCTCGGGAGACAACTAATCGTTTTTGAGTTACTATGGTTAATCCAGGAACTCAAAAGAATATTTTGATAATTAGTAACCGTGCCAAACAGATTATTTTGAGCTTCACAAGCTTTTGGATGAACGATGTGAACAAATATAATTTAGGTCATTCAAATATGTCACCATAAATACGAATCACAACGACAACCTAGGTGTTTTGAAAAACGAAGGACGCCTGGAATGTATCACTAGCATCGCTGGTAAGTGCATCACCTTTTAAAAAGCTGTGGCAACAACGTCATATCACTATAGAACGCGATGGATTGAGATTGAGCTGGCTTATCGCAACTGAAATAAGCATTGGCGCTTTTATCTTGCAAATGTAATTGTTAAGTTAATTTGGAGAAGTGCTCAGGATGTGTGCCAATGGAATATACCTATATGTATATTTTATATATGTATACTTTATATGCCCTCTTCAAGGCAAGTAAAGAGAGAGAGGATCAGAGGATAAGCCATAATAACATTTTGGCACTTTACGCAGCATAACCACCACCAGCCCCCTCCTACCCCCATTACTGGATTCCTCTTGGTCTTCAAGCGCACCTTGTGATTAGTTTATAATGATCTGGTATCTGACAATACACGAATATTATTCCGCTATAACCGCCAACACTATGATATGTCACCAGCTCATTGCCTTAATTCGACCGAAAGTAGTCATTAGGTGGCTAAATAAATGGAGCTACCATTAAAATACAAACTACAACGTATTGACAGGTCTATCATGAACCAACACACATCCAAACCTTTAAATTTTTGAGAAAATTCTTGTGCATGGATGAAACTAAAATGATAAAGGTAGTGGACCAATTGATAAAGTATTTCGAGGACATGGTAGAAAATCAGTACTGAGGTGGGGCCCGGAAATTAATCAGGTGCTTCATTGAATGTGCGATAGTAACGCACACACGATTTGAGCAACTTGGCCCACAATGAGTGCATGCTATGACGCGCGTGGTTCATAACTGCGACTTATCTGTCTCATATGATTGTAATATTATGCTGAAAACGGGTGGTTTTGGGAACTTAGGTTTTACGGAGTCATAGAATAATCGCAGCAGTTAGGCATTACATGTTATTATGGGGAAACTGACAGGGATAATCGACTTTGCTATGACACAAGGTACTGCTTCACTCAAAGAGGCTCACTCCGCTTAAGAAGACCCACAAATATGTACTCCTGGTAAAATGAACAAAGGAACGTTTGAAGGGTAAACGAGTTGTGGTTACATAGCCAATTGTACTTCTATGGGATAAAGCGTATGCATAAATTTGAACAGATAAACCTCAACCAAGCTGATCGACTCTGTGATAAGAAAAGCTTAGACTAAGAGGTATTGTCATAGGTTTATAGGTTGATAATGCTTGGAAGATATCTTGGCAAATGGCTTTCGTGCACAGTGGTGATGACGTCCTTCTCAGCCTAGTATCTTGACTGCCCAGTAACTGTAAACCAGAATGACTCCATGCGGCTGTCCGACGGATCTGTTTCGGTGCTTATCTGGCGTTGATATGAACAAAGTAACATGGACTTAACACGGAGTATTTTACGAAAGACTGCTGGTTTTACATGCAATCAAACTCACCTTGTGTGGTAAGTCACTGCGCAGCATAAATGTGAGTTGCTTTTTTCGATGGTATGAGAAAGCATATTATGGGGTTTTGGTGAGGTTAAGTGGAACTACCAGAGAATAGAAACTCCATCGGGCAAGTAATTCATTGCAGCATCAAGTCTCTCGTAACTTTCTATTGTTAGTGCTTTCGAAGCCACGGAAATGTATATACTTTATTTCCGCCTGGAACTGTACGTCGGCCCTAATTAACTTTCTCTGATATGATTAATCAAAAACTTACCAATCAGGCATGTTCTATCTGCGTAGATTATCTGGGCGCAACAGCTCAATACCCATGTCTCATGTGGATATGATGCCCAGCCATCTGACGTTGTCCAACAATGACACTGGCAGACTGGAGGAGAATGTGTGTGTAACCTAGGATTACTGATTATGAGCGTATAAAGATCGGACCTCTACTGTCCTGTTCATAGAACATTATTGTTCCCTTCCCGCCCACTATGCTGTAAGCAGTGCGACCAAAGTCTGTCAGCATTTAATATGGTCCCAAACAATGCATCCTGCGAGAATGAATTTGTTCTATAAACGAAATACAAAGCAACGATTGTCATTATTGTTGGTAGATGGGTGGGACACTATGACGTTTCGATATTGTATTACTGCGTGTACTGGAGAATTACTTTTGTAGGCCCGTGCTCACATTTATGACGAAGCGCTGCCCTCATGTTCCTATATGAATTGCTCAATGATAAACGACTACCAACGTTTATCGTTTTGGAGGACTAATATCAGACACGCAAATAATAAATATGAATTATTCGGTACTGAAAATATCCGCATCATTCAAGTAAGGAGATTAGACAGAAACTCTGGGAATAAATTAGATTTTGTTTATTTTTATATAGCGTTATTGTGTTGCAATAAATCAGTTGCTAATCGTTTAATCCGGTGGTATGAGGTCCAGAGACAATATAATCCGCTGATATTTATGATTCACAAGGCGCCTTATTACCCGAAAAGGAACCGATTTTTTATGACTCAAGCTTCCCTAGGTTTATTATGTTATCTGATCATCTATGTCAACGCGCATTATGTGGCCCCTTTAAGTTCCACTCTATGATATTAATAATTTAGTGTTAAAGTGGCGACATTGATGTGTGATAAGCTCCTGTGCTGTTTACAAGGATCCGCCATTACTCTGTTGTACAAATCGTGACAGATAAGTAATCCAAATTTAAATGATATACATTGGCTTTACAATAGTAACTGGTCCACCAGACCTATGTAGCGGTCCATATTATCTGTTTCCGCGGAATGTAATTGCATCTTAGCGCCAAGTAACGCGATTTACATCCGGCTGTGCTGTTGCTGCGTGGATAATCAGCAACGCGAATGTAATGTAGTCTATCATGATCCAATATTGAATATCAGGCTTATCATATAGCATGCAGTGCATAGAGCGGTCGCCTGACTCTGATCTGATGGAAAGGTTAAACGTCTTTGGTGATCTGACATAATGACAACCACCAGGTGTGCTTACAACTACAGGTAATTTGAAAGATTGATTGGGGTGATTAGATCCACCACATCAGCAGCGACAGACACACACTCCAATACGAAGTGCATTTTACACGTCATTAAATGCCACATCCTGATGTAAACGCTTGAAGTGGATGCTTAAACGGCATCCAGCCTACACATTGCCTCACAACACGCATTCATGACAGTCTCGTCAGTGTGAAATATGTGAATGAAGCATCGTTCCCGGGGAAATTACTATATTAATGGCGTCACGCGAATTCTACTGAGAGTTAGCGCCTTATGAGTTAAACTGAGACACTGTCAATGGACGCATATTACAGATTCCGACAACGCCTCATATTCTAGTAGATTATTTTGTCGCCTAGGTATACATTGGATTCGTCATTTAGTTTAAGTTAATACAATCGCTTCACTGGGCAGTGTAGTGTGAGCTAACCATATGTCACAGACAACTTTGATATGTGTCTTAAACACCGCGTGCCTGTCAGCATGTATGGTGGTTTCGCTCAATAATTTGATGCTAACTCAATAAGTAGAGGAACACATTAAACTCGCACCTTTCTATGCCGAATTAACACGTTATACTTTGCAATATCGCTAACCAGAGTGCAATTCTTTTCTTAGAATGTCCATAGCACTAATACGACAAATACTATCGGTAAAGTAATTAAAAGCAAGGAGCGAATAATGTGCTCCACGGAGACGCGATCTTAACCGCCATGTCGTGCTTAAGATGGATGTTAAGTGATGTACTGGTAACAAAGAGGGAAGTGCTAAGGAAGGTGAGAAGTCATCCGTCATCTACCACTAATACATACTGTGTGGGGGGATGCACATAACGGCATTTGTAGTGTTAAAAAATGGAGCCCGACGTGGAATGGCAATCAGAGCATTCTGCATCGAAACCTCAGTCATTTTCGCGGTATTTGCATGGCCATCCAATATTCGGTTCCCAATGTGAAATGCTTATATTCTTACATATAATTGTATTCAATACCAATTGCACTAGTGACATCTACCGATCAGCACGGCTAACCGATTACCTTTTGGAACTTATCATGCCGGAAATATGATTGCCTCATTGATTACTATTCCCATGGTTGATGCTGTGTGATGCAGGTGCTCACATCAGTTTGTATGACTTATTATTACATACGTCAAGGAAAGTTACTTCAACAACGTAGTTCATTAAAACAACGTCAGCCAATAAAGCCATAGTTGAACGCAATTACCTTTGAAACCTCTGAATTCTTCGTTTGTCTGCTAGTCATTAGAGGACGCACGCTGACAGTCCTGATTAGATGAATAAGTCTGTCACTGTCACGATTTTAGTATAAACGACGACCATTCGTTTAAACTTGTGACAGATCAATAAATCTTGATGGAGGGAAGTCGATCAACATTTGGTCACCTAAAAGCGACATGTTTGCTAAGCCTGATGGGATTTTCTCGCTTAGAATGCCTTAGAATTGGTTTTTGGTCAGTTTGAAGTGTTGACTTTGAAGACCTCACCCTTCTAAGTGCTTGTCCTAGCCCACTACCACCTGCATTTTGATCAAATTCCGGATGAATGCTCTGTGGCTGAGTGTATAAGATGCTAGGGTGACTAGTAGCGGCATTTGACGTTACTGCGTGCAATGAATACGACGTAAGCTACACTATGGTCCATTGTGATGGAGTGTCACAGCTTTCTGTCCTGTTTAGATTTATGAACCTTCAAGACAGTATGCCATGCTGACAATTAGTAACTGTATTATCTCCAATTACGGCGTCACTGCTATTTTCCAATCAGTACCTCGTTATCCGACAAATCTAGAGTAATATTGCTTGATTGTTTCGAATATATTCATTGCTAGAATTCCCCAATCATATGTGGGAATTTGACATGTGCGCTAGTCTATGAGGATCCATTCATCAACACCAACTATGCAGTGAGATCGATAGCGGTTAGGCTGGTGAAAGGCGCAGCCACAGTTGTGCGGGCAATCTGCTGCAGCAAGGCGGCGCGCTTTCGATTAGCCAGCTAGTTGCAATCATTCACTAGGCATCCACAGAGAAGGTAACTATAGTGTGTAAAGGGTAAACTCTTACGACTTTCTCGTGGAAGCCTATTCACGAGAGAGAATTATTGTGTTTGCGGACAATTCGTTATTGGAGTTTTCATGTAATCACATGCGGTGAAACGACTTGAATCGCGTGTGTAGCAAGAACTCAATTGGTACCTCCAGCAGCGGAGCATTATCCTTACAGGTAAGAATAATTACTAATGTATATTTTGTTATCGTTGCGTGGAATAATACCGTGAAGGGAATGTAGAACAGGGAGTGTAAAGATAAAATACTGTCAGAGAGCTATCGCGACGTTAAAAAAGACATTCGGTCTGGAAGAATAAGAGAGAGTGAGACGAAATGGCGGAATCGCACTGAGTGCCACGCATCATATAGACACTGCACACAGTCTGCGGACTTACCGTCGGTGCATAAGTGTACCATATGTATGATTGATATAAACACAACCTACTGCTTTCGCCAGAAGACCTAATCAAAAAGCGACTTCAGCAGAATGAAGAAACAATGAATCAGCTTTAGTAACATCACGATGGTCATATGCCAGTGTAGTGGGATGCATTAACAAATATTCTGCCTAATCACTGTTTGATTGTCTGTTTGATTGTCAAACAGTCAACAGATTCATGATGATAACTCCTGCTGGTCTATTTAATGTATCGATGGTTGCATGCAATCAAGCAACGCTTTGTTGCAGACCAAACAATATGCTAATGAAAGGGTGTTGATCAGTAAATCTGCCATTGATTTCTACTTAACGTAGCTAAGCTTGGCAACTCGCTCCCACGTGGAACCTCGGAAGACATAACTCGTCTTGGTAGAATAAAACCTGTCCTTTTCAGTAATTGTCAACCACAGACCAGCGAAACCAGCTGGATACCCGCATGGCAGTGCCTTCATGTGAGACGTAAACTTCAAACATATTGAGCCCTTAACGGTCCATAACATCACTTTGATGGCAAGCGCAGGTGTGCTTTGTAACCTGTTGCGTTTAGTGTCAGCATAGATTAAGCTATTTCAATTGCTGCTATTATTACCTCAAATTCAAGTTAATAATGCAAATACATATTTCAATACAAACGTGTTGAACAGCAAAGCTTACTTATTCGGACCTGACCTACATTGTCACAGGTTAATTTCCCCATCACACACAGACGTGGAGGCAATCGGAATGGCATACAGGATTTTGCAAATATACATTATGATGACTAGCTTTGTAGCCTGTTGCGTTTAATGTCAGAATAAATTAAGTCATTTCAATCGTCACTGTTATTGTGTCAAACACAAGTAACTAATGCATTCATATATTTCTGTACATATTTGTAGAGAGGCAAGGTTTATTTATTCAGTCTTAACGTACATTATCAATGTTTTACTTAACCTACATTGTCAATGTTTCACTTTTCCATCATACACAGACTGGAAGGAAAATAGTGAGAATTACATTTTTATGACTGGTTTGCACTCTGCAAAATCATGCCTCCGTCGTCATTTTGACGGATGAATGTGAAATATTGGATGGGAATATATCACGTTCAGTACTTGTAGGCAGTCTCAATAAGTGCCGAGATTTATGTTTACGCCTCCAAGAAATGTCGATATCTTACCCTGCAGTTTGTATTTGCTTGCTGATTGACACTCTTGTTTGTCCTCTGTGTGCGTGATAGGTAACCTCAGCTTCAACTCGCAGAGGACACCGGCTATCCGATTAGTTTTACAGGGGTGGAAATTCTGCAGTACGTCCGTGCACTCAGTACAGAAAAGAAAGCTACTCGGTTACAAGAATTGAAAGAGACGTGGCAGTCATCAAACGAAGAACACTTCCACTCTTTTCTTAATGAACTTGGTCAATGTAATCGTAGCGACACAATGCATATTCCGATTTACGAGGAGTCCCTTTGGGAGTATTCGGAGTACCGCATACACAAGAACATGCTTCTCTATATCCCACCCATTATACTTATCTTCGGTACTGTGGGTAACATTCTGTCTTTTGTCATACTCACACGTAAGGCAATGAATAAGCAGTCAACTTACAGGTACTTGGCCGCCCTGTCTATTACAGATACGTTGGTTTTGTACATTGGATTATTGAGAATTTGGGTGAGGGAGCTCACTGGTTACGATCCTCAGCAAAAGTACGAATGGAGCTGTGGCCTCATAACTGTACTGGCGTTCACGGTCAGTGACTATTCAGTTTGGCTGATCATTGCTGTCACGGCGGAGCGATATATCGCTGTTTGCTGGCCGTTACGGGCTCCGGCGATGTGTAACAATCGCAAAGCTTTTCGTGTCATGTTTGGCATACTTTTCATCCTCCTCTGCATTAATATGCACTTCCTCTGGACGACGGAAGTTAAAAGTTACCATTTAGCGGGCATAACAATCACGAAATGCGAAGCTTGCCCTGGCTTTGTAAAGGTAGTTACTGATATTTGGCCATGGGTGGATGCGTTTATATACTCGTACATTCCCGTGGTAATTATATCTATATTCAATGGTCTAATCATTAAGCAAGTGATTTTGTCGAAGCGCGAGCGTAGGCTTTTATATGGAGAGAGAGCGAAAGTTCGCAGGGGGACCAACGGTTCACGCCGTAATGCGACAACCACTCAGCGAAGTCAGAGTAGCTCAACATCAGAAGGTAGCATGAAAGTGACCATCATGCTTCTCACGATTTCCTTCGCCTTTCTCATCACTACCTTACCTATGAACAGTATGCTAATTGCGAATGCTCTTTTAGGTAAACTTCGACAGGGGAAAAGAATTGCTTTGCTGAAGATGATTCGTTCCATTACAGAACTACTCATGTACCTCAACCACTCGATGAACTTCTTCCTCTACTGTGCCACGGGTGAGAAGTTCCGCCAACAACTTGTGGCCCTATTCCGTCCCCGTCGACCACGTCCCAATACGATACACATGGACACGCTCCAGAACTATAAGCACTGTGTCGATAGACCATCAGACATGACTTGCATTCTCAGTCATCCGGGACAACGAGCGATGACCACTGTAACGTACAGCCCATCCACCAATCTCAATAACACAAGCTTGGCTCATTCGCCCAAATTTGGTCATTCAGAAACATATAAACAAATATAGGTGAGCACCAATGGTGTGGCTGTAATCGTCGTTTGTGTCAAGAATACGCCTTGTACCAAAAAGCCTCATAAAGAGTGGAAACTTTTACTCATGGAAAGCTTCAAAAGAACTTTGTGGTAGCTTGGTTGAGTTGGTTTATGAGCACAACCACTCGAAGAGACTTCAACGTTGTGATCAGTATCGCTCTTGTTATATATGTGACCAATTGGTGTGGATATACGCGGGGAATGCATCTGCAGACTGTATTATAGGACATATATGTCTAACGCGTTCGTATTAATGTCAAGTTTAATTGTATGTAGATGTAGGAATAATTTGGTGGATATGGTTTGGTCATTTGCTCATGCTGCACTTACGAGGTAATCATTCAAACAAATTCTTTGTTCATATCTCGGAATAAATGCATCACTTTAAAGATTATTTATATAGCAACAAAATAAAATATGTCACAGTTGGCGTCTATTTATTTTGGCAATGTGAAACGAAACCTGACGTCTGCATATCATAGAGAATGTTCCATGCGACGTGATTATCTGGCGAGCGGTGTGAAAATGGTGCCAGAACCATAATAAACAATGCACTATGTTCGTTAGCGGCTCAGTCTTCGCTGATGCGTGCATCGTATCCACGGGCGCATATTAAAATCACAACAATGCAACTTAAAGGCAGACCTAAATGGGTTCACGCATGGGTGTCTCACACGGTCGACAAATCATCAAATGTCGACATTCATCATCGGATATGAAGGTGCGTTGTACGGGACATGTGGGATGTGCTTGTCCCGAAATGATGTACATACCGACTGGAATAACTACCCCCGTCCGCTAAAGCGCCGTTTGAATCGATTTGCCATCGACTTAATGAAAGAAACTAAACCCTTTTACACTGCGTTGAAGGTTAGGAGGCAGAAAACCGTCAATTTAGGATAGCGACGGTGTACCCGCTACCGACACAGCACATCTTTAAGGTTATTCCGCACGACAACGTTTTTCGATACATCGCGCATCAAATATTGTATCAATAGTTTCTCTAGCCGATAAGGCATCCTTATTCCCACCTGGATTTCGATACTAATCTTTGCGAAAACGAATTCGTTACAAAGAGGCATGGACGCTAACATACGAATCCACAGTCTCAGTTGACCACCTATGTGCTCGTTTGTACTAGGCATGTGTTCTTCTACAACTAATCTTGCACGACATTACGTATGTTGCGCTCTATCAATCTTATTTCGCGCTGAATATACCTTCTGAAAAGAGGTCGATTTAAATCCCACATTTTCTCACAAGTCGATGACGTCACATTCCATAACAATTGATTTGCTCTTACTGTTGCCGCAAGAGAATCGGTTTCATCTTGAGTACCTTTTTAGTTGGTTTTCGTTTAGATCCACAAACCTATAGAGCATGACTTGTACTGAGACAGTTAATTTTATGACATACAAGAGGCCTTATATATAATTAAGCAAGGGCAGAATGTCCTGCAATATATTTAGTTATGTATCATGTTTCGAGCCCATTATTGCACTTCCGGCCAGTTTGTGGGTAGTGATTTACTTTCAGGCTATCACTTGAGGAACGTTTTATTCTCATTATTTTATGAAACACAATTATGCAGGTAAAATTTTGCATTCTGTCGAAACAATCACTATCACTATTATTAACAATACTCATTCATCATCGGCTCTTGACCTATCAATTTGATCTTTAAGTTCGCCTGCAAAGTACCGCAGCTTCTTATATCATGTGTTACAAGGACGCAAAGTAAAATTAATTTCGTAGTGCCAGCTTCTGAGTTTCATCAAGAGCTTCTATGAGTGTACGTATGTATATACATATGTTTGTATGTACGTAAGTATGTGAGCATGTATGTATGTATGTATGTATGAATGTATGGATGGATCGATCGATGAATGTAGTTATGTATGTCTGTATGCATATATGAATGTATGCATGTATGTATGTATGTCTGTATGGATGCATCTATGTATGTACGTATGTATGTATGTGTGTATGTATGCATGTGTGCAACCGTGTTAAAGAATGTACAGTGATATTGGATTTTTTCCCATATTAGCGTCAAATTATTGGGTCGGATAACATTGCTCTTGGTCATTCATCATTCCTGCATTCTGATTTCTATACAACAATGGTTGGAAAAGAAATCTCTAGTTGAACAGGTCGTACATAGCTAATGGTTATTTGCGTGGTTTAAACGTGTTCATATCAAACACATTGGTTTTAATGTAAAGGGGTCAATACAAATGACTGATATTGTTCTAGAAATCAAGTTCTTGGTGTTAAATATATATGTTAAATAAAGCTTCGAAAGAAGAAAGTATGCCTCATACCACCGCTAGCTGAAAAGACTCCTTTTCTGACCCTTAGGACTGCTAGTAAACGGAAACAGAATCACCTTCATTTGATTTTACATCATACTTGGCATCATTATACGAGAGAGCATCATGTTGCCTTCTTAATAAGAACATTTGGTATTTACGGAATTGCAACCAAATTGCTATATATTGGTACATTTTACCTCTCGTACTGAATAAAGGCTAGACATTTGTGTTTTGTACCAAGATTAAGATCGCTACGTCCCCTTAACTTTGAGTAAAATCGCAAATATTGTTCCAACATATTTGGAGTAAATATCTGTTATTTAAATGTGTCAGCTTGTTCGTCGTCATTGTGATAGACCTGTGCCAATTATTTGACATCCATATTGCTGCTGATGTGGCGCTTCTTCGCCGTTATTGGATGTTTTCTGCAGCCTGGGATTAAGAACGAGGTTTGCTGATCATTATATCAGATTTATTCGAGCCTTAACAGACCCATAGAAAACATTGCATAAGTGCTAGTGATACATTAAGAACCCCCATGAACTGCATATATGATAACAGCAGGTGATTATTTAACACCGTTCATGTCTCCGTTTGTACGTTTCATATAATTTATTCTACACAAATATGGTTACATAGCGTTCCATCAAGCCATTCAATTTATTATGCACCGCTCTTCAGGGAGGCTGAATGAAGCTTAACTCTTTCAACTAATAATAGTAAGTACCTAGAATGATTAATATTTGATACCTGCCGTTTCGGCACTTGGAGACTGATGCTATATATATAAAAAAAAGTGATGATGAGGGTATGGAAATAAACGACGATAGATAGACCAGCGTGTTGAGTTAATCCAGGGTCATGAAGAACCATTTTCCAGCTTTATCGTGCTATGAAGGCGTTGGGGCGGGGGACTTGTGAGGTTGAAAAATTAGCTTGTGACATCAACAATTGTCTATATTCGGTATGCCTCTGACTAACAATGTTACTAGGTCATCATGAACACTTTTGCCATCACCGGCACCATTAATCATCAATTATATTATGCAAGCTTAAATATCATAGTAGCAGTGTGGATATTCATGTGGCTCAAATAACGCAACAACGCAGGGTGAACTTGCACTGGCAATCATTTAGAACATAAGGCTCAACATCACGAATGCATGCACTGATGGGATTAAAGGTATGATGTTTAAGGCACTGTCTTATTGTAAACAATAATTAAAGACTGCACCGAAAATGGCATCAAATTTTCCTGATCTGAATCTAATCAAAGAGATGTGATGACAATTCTCTTACGAACAATCACAGACAGGCAATCTGGCAATCATAGATCATGTTGCATGTACAATGCGCCGCATAAACGCAAGGTTTTAACATGGAGTGACAATATGACGCCAGTATATCATAGTTATAGTTACAGTCGAGTTAACGTAATTGTCGCCATCCTTTCACGTGCAGATATTGATGCTTTACAAGTTAATGTTTTAGTTATACAGACTCGAACGCATATTGTGGTTCAAATGGCCTTTCAGTAGCTGACGGATATGTATTCATGCAACACTTACCGCTTATATTATTGCATTGATTCCATCGACAGTGTAATTCTGACAGGACATGTATCAAAAGTACGCTAGGGAATTCGCGATAACTCCCACACCTTAACTAAAATTACACTTGTTGGCCAATCAATAGACAAACATATTTCCTATAGATCAGAATTAAGTTTGAAACACCGCCGATTTATGAACCAAAGCAAAGCTTTGTGTGCGACTGGCTTTGGGAAGTGCATGATCTTTTGCTGCTGGTGCATTTGAGGTCCATCAATAAGTTAACTAATGGTTGCTACATGCACAACTAATTAATTCCAATAATAAATCTATTTTTTGCGTCTTTGTTAGCCGCAAGTGCACACAGGAGAGCGGGTTTGACAAAAAGAGAGTGCACTCCAAACTCCAGACCTAATGAACGCTTGTTCAGGGCGTGGCTCTTTTTAGTAAAATTATGCCCTCTTTTACTCTGGTAACAAAGTATTAGGAACGTCGTAAAAGAGACGGTAGATAAGTTTAATATGAATTAAGTTTCCTATCTGGGAGTGCAATTCTGGAAAGGTGAAATGAACCAAGGATATCGACAAATAGTGACCGTCAGTGACGTAAGATATGCTCTACACAATCGGGGTGTATTGATTGATGGATGCCTTCCATATTCTCCAATGAAAATACTGTCGATTTGGTTACCACATTATAAAATCATGCACATGAAACTTTGCAAATTTTGATGGTGGTGTGTTTAAAACCGAGGATGCACTATTTAACGTACGACTGAACGCTACATGTATCAAGGTAAAAGAAATATGCTTATTTAGGTTTAAATTGATTAAAACCACCATGAACCAGTTAGTTTGAAAGATAATCAATATTTATGATCACAGGGATTACCATTTTTGCTGCTTATACTTTTTGCACGTTGCGAACTGCTAAATAACCGGTCTCCTATGCAGCCTCTAATCTTCCCGATTCAATCATACACACTAAAGGTTTCTGGCTTTATTAGATGTGGCCATGTTGTCTTGAACAAATGAAAAGATGAGTGTCGCAATTGAAACTACTGCAATGTGAAAAAGGTTTTACTGGTGTAGGCGTTGCCAATAATTACATCCACTATTTGCGATGCATAGTATGTGAGATCATCACAAAAACGTAATGTTGCGTGCTGGATAAAGAAATGAGTTTTGTGAAGCAAAATCACGGTATATCCTTGGCAAACATATCGCTTCATATTTACATATCTCTGACACCAGTTGATTGGCCCAATATGTAAACGCATAAATGTGCATAGGTAACTATTAACAATTTGCCGTTGTCAATTCCTTCGGATCTTGTTGACAATTCCGAGTACATATTCACCCAAAATAATCAATACAATTCAAACAAGGATATCTTGTACTTGTCATAAATGAACACTCTCTCGTGTGCAAGTTTGATATACCAAATTACACATTTGACATCTTATGAACGGTAAAAGCGATCCAAATAGTTGATGTTATGCGCCTAGTGGAGTTCTATTGAGAACATCCACACACCATCATGAGAGAGGTATGAATAATATGACCCATCAAACAGGCATTTTAAATGTAGCTTACGTACTACATGCAACACTTTTGCAGCGACGCTTAACCCGTTTGCATTGATGACAATGCTACATTATAAACGCTTATCAGCAAACACTGATTGAAACAATACTGGATTCATCTTTTTACACTCCGAGTCTTATCATTATATGTTCTCGTGTAATTGCTGCATTGTATAATAAGATGTATAGAAGCACGTTAACCTCTGCATGACGAAGATGATGATGACAATGATGAAAATAATGATGATGATGATGATGATGATGAGATGATGCTGCTGATAATGATGATGATGATGATGATGATGATGCTGATGCTGCTGCTGATGATGATGATGATGATGATGATGATGATGATGACGATGATGATGATGATGATGATGATGATGATGATGATGATGATGATGATGATGATGACAAGGATGCTTTCGATTCTTAGATTATAACCTCGACTGTGCCTATTACATGATTTTTGACGTTGGTATTGCTGTAATACATCATACTGTCCTGGGAAATAATTACTTCTTTTGTTACCCTTGCATGACAATAGAACCGATGGATCAAAGATGGAAGAGATTCACCGCTGCGGGAAAGGGATCAATTATGTATCAATCCTACTGCCAGCGCATGACAAATCGATATGGAATTAAATTTGCATTGTCTGTGAAGATTTCCCGTTGGATTTCCTGCTGCTCGCGTCGACGAAGAGCTTAAGAGTCACTTCTGTTCCGCCATGGATCAATATCATGCAATCATCATATCACCGCTAGTGATCCTACTAATAGTTGCTATGAAAAAGATATATTTCACATAATAATGATGGTACTCAAGGAAGAGTTAATATTCATTAAATAAAAACAAATAACCGAATTTGCCATCTTTTACTCAACCTACTATATCATCCGATATAATATTGTTTAATTGCTTTTTTGATCAAATGTGCAGCTGTCCTTCTACAAGGAGTAGCATAAAACATTCCTGAATATTATTTGACGAACACTATGATAGCATAAATGAACTTCAGTTTCTCCCCTGGTTTGATAGGATGATCGAACTATGAAATTGGACTGCACCCAATCAATTATGACAGTGATATACTTCCCGAAATCTAAGGCACAAAGATACGCTGACATTCCAAATATTTGACTCGTGAATAATGACTATTTTTATGATGGTTTCCGCGAAATACCACCTGTCTGTTACTAGCAGTCAAAAATGAGCAGTGCACATTTAACTTCCGCTCAGAGGCGTTGGTAATGCAGTATTTTATCACCATATGTCGTAAAAGTCGCACCATTTACCTCTTGCCAAATCTCTCATCAAATATGCTTAAATATCCACAAATAACAGATTAATAAGACAAACGTTGTGGAAAGTTGTAGATTCCCATTCGACTTATACCAATTATGCTTAGCCGACTTTGCAACTAACCATAAAACTTCTACTAGGCGTTCGCTGATGAAAGGCGCATGATAGATACGTTTGTCCCTATGAATAAGTCCATCACAAAGTTTCGTGTCAACCATGAACAGTCGTAATCGCATATCATTCATCTTTCAGCTAGTCGTGTATTGCGGTTTATTAATGGACGGTACCCTAATGGACTAGTCGTTGATGGGGTGAGATGTCATGACTTGTAACAACCTCATAGATGGCTAAGAGAGACGCCTTTTTATTGGAGGCATTTTAGCATACTAAAAGTGTCGATAAGCGATATCGCCTGTTCGGTTGATCAATATTAACTAAAAAGTGGTCAACCCATTGTAACGACTATATGCAGATTCATCTAAACGCATTAACCCCGAAACACACAAAGGCCCATTGGTGCCACGCAAACATGGTGCGAATTAGTATAATTATCTGGCTGCCGCCAAATACAAATAATTTGCGACCAAGAAGTCATGGATCGGGAAGAAGCTGTCGGTCTATATTTCCGCATAGGCTTAAGTTATCAAGAATCGTCTCTATGAACTTCAACCAGAGAATAATTACAAGTTTACGGACTCTAAAATGCTCGTTAAGTAGGCACATTTTGTGCCGGCGGAAGCATTATTCTGACATACTAGCAGTTGCCCAAATCATTGATAAATTCAGTGATTCCGGGAACCAACATGGCTATCGTTAGATGCGCTTGAAGTGCCCACAGGCTAGGTATGTTGTATAAAGGAAAGTAATATACATTCGCATGCCAATTTTATATCCTGAAGGAATTTAACTAAGGAGAAAATTTCGGTTACGAAGACGCCAGCACTTTGCAAGAGGACCGAGCTATCGTTGGCACGTCGACTCGTACGATAAACTCAAGCCGTTCGGTTAGTGTATAAACGAATGTATAGATGGCTTTTCAAGGCGTATGATATTGTTGAACGTGCATCATACGAGTAGTGATCGCGTGCTACTACACGGATGTTGTCTTTCAGGTCGGCTGTTTTCTATATATCTGGTTAAGATAGCTTTCTGTACAGAAAAGGCTTGCACAGTAAATCTGTTCCTGTTGCAGCAAAATCTATATAATTTGTGACTCACAATTGAGCGGAACTATATTTGCCAAACATATCATACGTTTATTGCAAATACTTTTGATTGTTCCACAAGACTTGGTCACCGTTGCACTGGAACAGCCACCAAATTCTCCGCATTGAGAACGAAAATGTGCCGCATTATTGTACACAGTTCCAGTGGCATATTCAACCAGAAACTACGCGAAATCAGTGGAACAGAGGACTACTGATATATGTAGGGCGGAATGCCTCTTCCGGCATGGATGTACACGTGACCGGGAAATGTTTGAACTACTCTTAGTTTACATGGCGGAAAATGACCTTGAACCTCCACAAAATGCGCAAGAGGGATTAGATTTGTATTTCGTCTTGAGGCTTTCGGCTCGGAATGATTTACTGGGTTAGCCATTGATAACATGATCAATATTTTCTTCAGCTACGCTGTTGAGCCAAACTGAAACTCATCTCCGTCAAGGATATTATTTTTCCATCCACTGTTATCATCCGTCTCGGAGTTTGTTTATAAAGGAGTTTCACAAAGTTATTAACTGAATATAACATTGTGGTCATAAAGCATATAAGAAATTATTTTTCTTTTGGTTTACACGTTGCGAACTGCTAAATAACCGGTCTCCTATGCAGCCTCTAATCTTCCCGATTCAATCATACACACTAAAGGTTTCTGGCTTTATTAGATGTGGCCATGTTGTCTTGAACAAATGAAAAGATGAGTGTCGCAATTGAAACTACTGCAATGTGAAAAAGGTTTTACTGGTGTAGGCGTTGCCAATAATTACATCCACTATTTGCGATGCATAGTATGTGAGATCATCACAAAAAAACGTAATGTTGCGTGCTGGATAAAGAAATGAGTTTTGTGAAGCAAAATCACGGTATATCCTTGGCAAACATATCGCTTCATATTTACATATCTCTGACACCCAGTTGATTGGCCCAATATGTAAACGCATAAATGTGCATAGGTAACTATTAACAATTTGCCGTTGTCAATTCCTTCGGATCTTGTTGACAATTCCGAGTACATATTCACCCAAAATAATCAATACAATTCAAACAAGGATATCTTGTACTTGTCATAAATGAACACTCTCTCGTGTGCAAGTTTGATATACCAAATTACACATTTGACATCTTATGAACGGTAAAAGCGATCCAAATAGTTGATGTTATGCGCCTAGTGGAGTTCTATTGAGAACATCCACACACCATCATGAGAGAGGTATGAATAATATGACCCATCAAACAGGCATTTTAAATGTAGCTTACGTACTACATGCAACACTTTTGCAGCGACGCTTAACCCGTTTGCATTGATGACAATGCTACATTATAAACGCTTATCAGCAAACACTGATTGAAACAATACTGGATTCATCTTTTTACACTCCGAGTCTTATCATTATATGTTCTCGTGTAATTGCTGCATTGTATAATAAGATGTATAGAAGCACGTTAACCTCTGCATGACGAAGATGATGATGACAATGATGAAAATAATGATGATGATGATGATGATGATGAGATGATGCTGCTGATAATGATGATGATGATGATGATGATGATGATGCTGCTGCTGCTGCTGCTGATGATGATGATGATGATGATGATGACGATGATGATGATGATGATGATGATGATGATGATGATGATGATGATGATGATGATGATGATGATGATGATGATGACAAGGATGCTTTCGATTCTTAGATTATAACCTCGACTGTGCCTATTACATGATTTTTGACGTTGGTATTGCTGTAATACATCATACTGTCCTGGGAAATATTTACTTCTTTTGTTACCCTTGCATGACAATAGAACCGATGGATCAAAGATGGAAGAGATTCACCGCTGCGGGAAAGGGATCAATTATGTATCAATCCTACTGCCAGCGCATGACAAATCGATATGGAATTAAATTTGCATTGTCTGTGAAGATTTCCCGTTGGATTTCCTGCTGCTCGCGTCGACGAAGAGCTTAAGAGTCACTTCTGTTCCGCCATGGATCAATATCATGCAATCATCATATCACCGCTAGTGATCCTACTAATAGTTGCTATGAAAGATATATTTCACATAATAATGATGGTACTCAAGGAAGAGTTAATATTCATTAAATAAAAACAAATAACCGAATTTGCCATCTTTTACTCAACCTACTATATCATCCGATATAATATTGTTTAATTGCTTTTTTGATCAAATGTGCAGCTGTCCTTCTACAAGGAGTAGCATAAAACATTCCTGAATATTATTTGACGAACACTATGATAGCATAAATGAACTTCAGTTTCTCCCCTGGTTTGATAGGATGATCGAACTATGAAATTGGACTGCACCCAATCAATTATGACAGTGATATACTTCCCGAAATCTAAGGCACAAAGATACGCTGACATTCCAAATATTTGACTCGTGAATAATGACTATTTTTATGATGGTTTCCGCGAAATACCACCTGTCTGTTACTAGCAGTCAAAAATGAGCAGTGCACATTTAACTTCCGCTCAGAGGCGTTGGTAATGCAGTATTTTATCACCATATGTCGTAAAAGTCGCACCATTTACCTCTTGCCAAATCTCTCATCAAATATGCTTAAATATCCACAAATAACAGATTAATAAGACAAACGTTGTGGAAAGTTGTAGATTCCCATTCGACTTATACCAATTATGCTTAGCCGACTTTGCAACTAACCATAAAACTTCTACTAGGCGTTCGCTGATGAAAGGGTGATGCTTATTGGCCAATATAACAGCTTTGCAGGCGCATGATAGATACGTTTGTCCCTATGAATAAGTCCATCACAAAGTTTCGTGTCAACCATGAACAGTCGTAATCGCATATCATTCATCTTTCAGCTAGTCGTGTATTGCGGTTTATTAATGGACGGTACCCTAATGGACTAGTCGTTGATGGGGTGAGATGTCATGACTTGTAACAACCTCATAGATGGCTAAGAGAGACGCCTTTTTATTGGAGGCATTTTAGCATACTAAAAGTGTCGATAAGCGATATCGCCTGTTTCGGTTGATCAATATTAACTAAAAAGTGGTCAACCCATTGTAACGACTATATGCAGATTCATCTAAACGCATTAACCCCGAAACACACAAAGGCCCATTGGTGCCACGCAAACATGGTGCGAATTAGTATAATTATCTGGCTGCCGCCAAATACAAATAATTTGCGACCAAGAAGTCATGGATCGGGAAGAAGCTGTCGGTCTATATTTCCGCATAGGCTTAAGTTATCAAGAATCGTCTCTATGAACTTCAACCAGAGAATAATTACAAGTTTACGGACTCTAAAATGCTCGTTAAGTAGGCACATTTTGTGCCGGCGGAAGCATTATTCTGACATACTAGCAGTTGCCCAAATCATTGATAAATTCAGTGATTCCGGGAACCAACATGGCTATCGTTAGATGCGCTTGAAGTGCCCACAGGCTAGGTATGTTGTATAAAGGAAAGTAATATACATTCGCATGCCAATTTTATATCCTGAAGGAATTTAACTAAGGAGAAAATTTCGGTTACGAAGACGCCAGCACTTTGCAAGAGGACCGAGCTATCGTTGGCACGTGACTCGTATGATAAACTCAAGCCGTTCGGTTAGTGTATAAACGAATGTATAGATGGCTTTTCAAGGCGTATGATATTGTTGAACGTGTATCATACGAGTAGTGATCGCGTGCTACTACATGGATGTTGTCTTTGAGATCGGCTGTTTTCTCTTTGCACGAATGCAAACGTATATATCTGGTTAAGATAGCTTTCTGTACAGAAAAGGCTTGCACAATAAATCTGTTCCTGTTGCAGCAAAATCTATATAATTTGTGACTTATAATTTAACGGAACTATATTTTCCAAACATATCATACGTTTATTGCAAATACTTTTGATTGTTTCACAAGACTTGGTCACCGTTGCACTGGAACAGCCACCAAATTCCCCGCATTGAGAACGAAAATGTGCCGCATTATTGTACACAGTTCCAGTGGCATATTCAACCAGAGACTACGCGAAATCAGTGGAACAGAGGACTACTGATATATGTAGGGCGGAATGCCTCTTCCGGCATGGATGTACACGTGACCGGGAAATGTTTGAACTATCCTAGTTTACATGGCGGAAAATGACCTTGAACCTCCACAAAATGCGCAAGAGGGATTAGATTTGTATTTCGTCTTGAGGCTTTCGGCTCGGAATGATTTACTGGGTTAGCCATTGGTAACATGATCAATATTTTCTTCAGCTACGCTGTTGAGCCAAACTGAAACTCATCTCCGTCAAGGATATTATTTTTCCATCCACTGTTATCATCCGTCTCGGAGTTTGTTTATAAAGGAGTTTCACAAAGTTATTAACTGAATATAACATTGTGGTCATAAAGCATATAAGAAATTATTTTTCTTTTGGTTTACATCCGGGTCTGAATCCTGCAATAACTCTGAAATTACCATTGAACATACAATATGTTGCAGTTCATAGCATATGTGAGGTTTAATGCTTAGCGGTTAGTATCTGATTAATATCAAGTTTATGTTGATTGACAGTGACTGGTTGCAACGCTGGTCGTACCTTCTGTGATGCTTTTCTTTAAAGAGTTAGTTTCATGTAATAATCGTCCACAATCGATCATATAAATTGAGCTGAAGCTGTGGAACAAATGTTTTGCATGCGTCACATCTCCACTAACTTATTCTACCTCTTTCTTCAGCATGTTTGTTACAAAATTGGCATAATAGGTTTGAGAATTCCCCTGGTGTGAGAAGACTTGTATCAAGTCGCGACAAGCAAGTTCTTGATGCAGCGTTATTTCACGAACGAATGGCATTGTGTCAATAATTGCGCCGTCATCATCATCACCATTAACATGTGGCAGCGGTCCAAACTGAACGACCTCTACAGTTGGATAAGCCAGATAGTTATATGGATGCCGCCAAATTATTAAACAAATTCACAACATGTTCTCGTGGCACCAATGGGTTTCCGTAGAAATGAACTCTACAGCCTTGAAGACGGAATGATGAGATCGCATAGTATAGGACGTATGGAGATTTTATACAGCTAAAATTGCGTTGGTAATATCGGGTCGGTATATCATTACATAGCTTTCTAAAGACATTGCGTTTCCCGAAATATGCCTGGCGGTAGGTATAGATTACTGAGCGTATATTGTGTCATTGACGCATATAAACCTCTAAAATAAATTGTCTCACAACATTTGTCTGCATAATTGGTCGGTTTGGAATACTGTGGGCTATGAACGATGAAAAGTTGCATGCATAGAATTGTGAGTTTGTCGGTTTGTACCAGGTACTATATAAGAGCAATGTCCGCTTGAATAGTCACAGGAACAATATCAATTAATTCGTGAACAAATGCCATTAATTTGACTTCATTGCATATTCAGTTGAAATAAGATGGGCGCTCCGCAAAATATAGTACATTAAAATAAATTCTATTGTTTAATAAGTATAATGCTACTCATTATTTTCATGTTTTAATATGTGCCAATGAAAAATTTAATCTATTAACCTCCAATCGCTTTGACTTAGATAGAAAGTATCTGGCTATAGGCCTTTTCGTCATTTGTGCTAATAACGTACACCGGTGACATCATACTTGACAATAGTGTTATTTACATTCCCCACCCCATATTAACAGCATGACTACTGTTTAATTCAGGGCATCGCTACTTTTGGCGGTGGTCTCACTGCAGGGTTTCAGTTCATAGCATATTTGACGTGCTGGTATATCAATTAATCTTACCTTATATTTAAAGTGTTTGTCTATCAATGTATCGTACCTTATACTTGACGTGAAGTTTTATCAATGTATCATTCCTTATATTTGACGTGTTGGTCTGTTTAGTTTTCATTCATTAAATATAGTATCTATATAGTATACCTTATATTTGACGTGCTGTTCGACCTATATATCATTTATAAATCTATCCAAAAACAATTAATGAACGTTAGGATGCTTTATCGGGCTTCTTTGTATAACAGTCAAAATATTTCACTACGCTAAGCTAAGCATATCATTTTATTTTAAAATGCGTAAACAATTTAATATAATGGGAAATAGAATGGTGTACTGCAGGGTTTCATATGGAAGTCAATAGTCTCCGCCTTGAACTTTCATCTACAAGTTGGGAGCCAATCCTAGGATAGTTCGGTTGCTTTCCTCATGGTTCAACAGCTTTGAAAGCTATATTGGTGAAATAAACTTAAAGTAAACTGCCTCTGAGGGCCTCCGTAAAGTTTTTGAACTACTCATGTACATGTCTCTGAAATTTAAACCTCTATAGTTTGATGCAATCGACTGAACACATGCGCCACATTGTACGTAGAAGATGACTGTTGCAACTCCACATATCGCATGCTTTGTATGTTGTGGTTTTACTATATTTTTCAAACCCAGCGGCCTTTAGTGGGTGCTGATAGCTTAAAGGGCGGCGAAAACGCTGTATGTTTTGTTGTCCGTAATTGGTATAGAATAGTTGGCTGTATGAATTGAGCCAAGTTATATAAAGTTGTCTTTGTTGTCCCGTTTGTAACGGCAAACGCTCTAATGGTAGATATGCCACTTGTGTATCGTAAACGGATTGTCCCAGCACATAAAGCTCCCGTTGATTGACCGATTTTATTGATAGCAATATTGATGTAAATATCATTAAACGATAAAACTGCCAACAATTTACGTTTACTCTTCTGTTCATAAAAATACATCTTATATCATAGTCAGCGTGGACTGGATGTCTGGTAGCGTGTAACCTCCGGGTTGGTCTACGAAAATGCTCGCATATGCAGGAAGCTATGGTCACTCGTTTGGAAACATATGACCCTATATATAAACCAACGTCTGCATCCCCCTAATCGCTGAGGGTGGTACCGAATAATGCAATGACCCAGGTCAATTGCTGTGATATAATCAAAACATATACTCGGCTTGGTGGCATCTTGATCACCAAGGTCCATTCCCCGAGATACTGTGCAACCCAGGCTAATGTAATTTGCTAATATAAATATATATGTTACAACCCATCTGCCGATCTGACCCGTTTACAGATCCATCTGCGGATCACTTGACGGAATGAGAGCGACCCATTTGCAGATAGTTCTGACCCAATTGCGGATCAGGGTTGCATCGTCATTATACTAATGTATTTAAAGTTATTCCTGCTTTGTACTAAAATATGAACAAACAAAAAACTCAGTGGCATAGTCATTATGTCAAATCCCATGCGTAACGTACAGATATTTATTTATTTCCATTACGTGCAACCTAATGTACGCAAATTTGTGCCGTTGTACCATATTCTTAGCAACACAGAGAACACATGATATAGAACAAAATAATCTGCAGATGGTTTGTGCCACAAAACCAACAAAAATTCTATGCAAACCACATCCAGAGAAAAAAGCAATTGCGACAAATAAAAACACAACATAGTATGTGAAAAGAAAATAATCATCAAAAGTAATCGAAATCTACATCAATATCAAATCCAACAGATATCATCATTAAAACAGTGGAAGCAAAGACCATCTTAAAGTGGCATAAGAATGTCAGGTGTCCGCATCACTATGCTAGATGGAAATGGAGGCGATTAACCAGCTGGCAGTGAATCCGCAAGGTGTTGTCTGGGGAAGATATAGCTTTGGATGCAGGGATCGTGTGTTGTTCGCAGGGTCTTGGCAAACGTGATGGGAAATATTCCACAATCGCTGCCGTTGGTCTGACTGTGAACATTCATCACAGCAATTGTTAAATCTTCTGCACGGTACAGTTTGAGGCCTTCCGACACAAAGAGATATATACGCCAACAGTATATATATATATATATATATATATATATATATATATATATATATAGATATATATATATATATAGAGAGATATATATAGAGATATATATAGATATCTATATATCTATATAGAGAGATAGATATATATATATATAGAGAGAAGAGATATATAGATATATATATCTATATCTCTAGAGATATATATATATACATATATGTATAAATATATATATATATATATATATATATGTTTTTATATATAAATCTATATATATAAATATATATATATGCATATATATATATATATATTTATATATATATATATATATAAATATATATATATATAAATATATATATATATGCTGACGATTACAACAATTCATAGACCACCCTTTCGTGGACGAATGATTTTAATGCATTTTTACTGTCATTATTTTTTTAATAATTAGTTAATGATCACATGGAGAAGTGTACTTCATTACAACTTTGCGTTTTCTATTGAGCGCTGATTAATTATGAATTGATATTTTCATGATTTCAACAGGGATATGTGTATAACAATAACGAAATGGAAAACCAAGGCACAACATACTTACTTGTTAAGTCTTCACAGTCCTCAGACAGGGGCTAATGGTTTCTGAAAGTAAGATACTACCTCGGCTTTTAATATGTGGCATGAAATCTTTTCCTCTTGCAATCAAATGTCTTTGCTATCCATCAATTAACATGATCAAACGCGCAGTTTGTGTTGCACCCTGTGGGCATCGCCTCAAATGATCCCCTCTCTCTCACCAACCTAGTCGAAGTTAACACATATAAGCAGGTGGTTAAGATTGTTTGTAAGTGCTGAAAGGCAATATAAGAGTTTCAATAATGAGCGTATGATGTCATATGCAGTTGATGGCATTTGCATGGGCCGTTCTAAGATTTTATGCTAATTCAGCATGGTTTCCAACTGTTTCATTACAAATCCTGAACCGACACCAATGGATATTAACCTCGAAATCGCTACCCAAGCATTTATGAAAATCGTCAGCAGTAAAATAATGTCGCCGCATATATTGCATGGCTGGTTTTATTCATCCTACAAACTCGCGTTCGTTGTATTGTTTTCTAATAAGCTGTATTAGCAATCATACACAGTCATTAGTGACATCGATTGAATGGCTAACAGTAATGTTATTTTGATTGCTGTACGCACATATGTAGGCAAACGTAACCTTTAAGCGGCAAGATAGGCGTACTACCAAATCGCATTATATGCCGATCATAATGTCAGATTCCTTTTTTGGAGAGTATTTGATTCATGCCATGAATAATTCGTCCATTTTTGATAATCCCGAATGTTACTTCAGCTTGTGATGAGCACGACATGATTCGCTCGTCAATTTGTGGTAAAGCCCGAGTGAGTAAATACATAGCGTTAATGTACGATCGATTCCAATCTCGCAAGGACGCCAGTTCACTACAAGCATTAACAACACGCTGGCAGTTTGCTTTCACTGCCCGCATAAAGAAGACATTAAACGGAATGACGCGCTATTAAGGAGAGCAGTAAAACGTAGTAATACGTTGGTTTTACGTGTCATTTACCTTATGCCAGGCATATACATATAAACGTCACTGCAGTGGCACGTGATAGTTGAATGGCGTCTGTGCTAAACAACACAAAATCTTGGCAATCCATATATTACATATTGTGGTATCCACTGAGTTTTAAGTTCAGCTCAGTTAGTTTGATGCATACAGCAAACACCATAGTTGTATTTGCATGATGCATAGAACAACGTCACTGAACGTGTCAGCGACAGCAACATTAGATGCCGTCAAACAGGGTAGTATCGATTGCTTGTGCGTCACTAGATGTAGAGAGGAAGGGAATGGGCAATGTGACGGAAGATAAGTATCGTGTAAAGAATAACCACCTCCTGGGACGTTTGCCTAATTCCTTATATTTTTCAACTAAGAGAGCGTTTGCAATATGCTGTAACATTTCGGGTTAATTAAATTAGGATCAGATATCCACCAGTCGTCGAAACAGCCGTATATAATTGCCGTTACTACTAGTCTGGCCATCGTAGTCGGTTGTTTCTCTTAGAAATCAAAAATGCTCAGCTCAAACTGTTTTAACGCAGTGCGCGGGAATCGATAAACCAGTCAGTGTAATATGCATTTACTTTTTAAAGCACTGCGAACGATGCTTTTGTTATTAATTGCGGTTTTGATGTTCAAACGTGATAACGTCTCGAAATACAACTAGGTCAGTGATGCCAACTTTTTCTGTTGCCAGGCGAATTCACTGTATTTTAAGAAGATACATTTTCCATAACATCTCCTAAATTATTCCAGATTAGGCATAAAACAAATGGGCAGCCAGATTGGTGTGCCGCTGATTCCTTATTACTGCCTCAGTGAGTATTACGTAACCTCATTGAGAATGCGTACTGCCAATTCAACCATAACGAATGACAGTCACACTATTGCTGAATTGACAGTCACTAAGCTGCAATAATGACTGGCCTCATTCGGAGAACACGATAGAAGGTTCATCCTATTAGTCATCACTCCGCAGGGTGTTCTCTATCTACATCGGGATAGTTAATATACCAGAGGACTGTAGTTCTACTTCACATAGCAAATTAATTGAAAGAAAGGCTTCTATTAGCATTTGTCGGTCCCGCGAAAAGATTGTCTTGTAGCAGAGCACTTCGCTTACTTCGTTGTTGAGATGAGTGCAAGAGCAATGTGAGGCATTATAAATGCATTCTAATGCCTACCCAATCTCCGGTTATGTTTTTAATATATTTTTCTTTAAAGTCCAAGAGCGTTGACACTTGATGCAATTTGCAGTTAATCGTATCAGGGCACTCAAGAACTCTTGATAGCTTATGGGAGCTCTGATAATACCCACGTGGGTCCGTTGGGTAATGTTTCCAATGTTGAGATCAGAATGAGTAATGCGGCCGGGTGATCTGCTCATCGAGATTCGGGATGTGTTTCGCATGCAGCAGTGAGCACAGGAGCTAGGTTGCCGAAGCCGATATATCAAACCATCTATATAAATTTAGCGACTCGGCGCTCTGACACTTGATGACCGCCATTTTGGAAAATAATGGGTCGCGTGATTTCCCGTGTTTTCCCGCCGCCTCACCCGCATTCCCTCCCTGGTAAGCTTGCGAAGCACTTGGACGCACTTTGAATACAATCAGTTTTATCTTATCCTGTTCAGACGCAGGAAGTAATAGTCGTCGATCGGTCACGTCATTCTGATCATGCGCGATGTACGTGGTCTTGAACTTGAAAAAAACCATGTTGCAGTGTTTCGGACTTTCTACCGCTTCCAAATTTTTCAAACCATAACTAATTACCATGGATGAAATCCTCCGCCAAAAAGGGATATAATTGTCCGTTAACATCAGTGCATTCTCGAACTCCATCACTTGGGTATGTTTGGTGTTTGGTAGGTGTCTGAATCGATCTCAAATTTGGTTCATTTTCAAACAGAATAAGACGTCCACTTAGACATCTTGTAGGGCTATCTCTTGATATGATTTGCCCTGGAATGAAGGAGGAAGGTTCTGTCCTCACAGAGTCATTTGGGTCGCGACTAACAATTTATACATGCGTTGTATTATTTTGCTCTGTTGATCTAGTTCAACATATGAAAATACTCACAACCGATTCCTCCTCTAGCTCCCCTGCTTAAATAACAACAGTTGGTTTGTGACAGAGCCAAATGACAACAATACGGGACAGCAGCGCCGCGTACCACTGCCATGTCTCTTAACCGAGTGTATCGCCGTTGTAATCCAGAAGCACGGACTCTAGTTTTGAAGCTAAGTTACCCGGCGTTCCCAGGTACAAAATGTGCCTCGTATGGCTCGTTTTGGTTTGGCGTACATCACTGAACAGTGCGTTGCGTACATGCGTGTTGACGTTGTTGGACATTTTGGGCAGGGCTCGTTGTTGTATGCTACAGATATAAGCACGCAGTAATCCAGTTGGAGCCAGGTACCGGGTTTCTCGGGTACCGCGTGAACCCCCGTGTCGAATTGATTCATATCTGTTGGAAAATGGCAACGCAGTTTCAAGACAATCACAAAAAATGTAAAAAACTATCCAAGCTACATATATTCATTCGGCGATTGAGAAAACAACATGGAGTGTAATCAGGTGCATTACAAACAAATGGCTTAAACAATTTCTAACAAATTATACACCATAGTGATGTAACTATGGTGTTATTTATGCATTAGTTGAAAAGAAGATTATATCTTATTCTGGTTAACTCTTTTTCAAAGAACATTGTACTGGCTTAAGTCATTATTTGTCTAAAGTGATCTGTCATTGGGGAGGGAATTCCATGTTATATGTTCCGCCAAATACGAACAAATGAGTTTATTGTTCGCCAATCAATTTTTGTCTCCTCATCGCTTTAATCATGTGTCCTTACACCAGTACCTCTTCAGGCATTTGAAACTCCACACATCTTGCAGTTTTTCAAATTTCAATAAATGTCCAGGCGTTATGAAATTAACACAACTCCGATAAATAGCGTAGTTCGATTATTCAACTTCATTAAAAATTCAATGACAGGTGATTGGTGTTGAAGGTCACTTTGAACTGGCTTATGTTGCCAATACTAAAATGCTCAATATCGCTGATAACATCGAGAACCTAATCCCGACAGCGGGGGATGAGATTAACTATTCATTCTGTCCGTCCCGGCATGACAAGTATTATTCATGGCGGATAACGCACATGATGCTTATTGAATTTTCGCCTGGCTAAACCACCCCCACCCTCTTCCCACTCCACCTCCAAACCCACATTTATCAGGCCTCAGAGGGCCCGAATGGGGGCGTCGGGAATTTGCAGACAGTGAATGATGATCGGTTTTCTGCTTGATGTGATACAACACAGCATTTCATGAATGGGATTATCACGGAATCCCATCTAAACCATATATATATATACTAATCAATATCAAATGGGCGTGAGCCATTAAATGCAAAATGTCATGTGCTAGTTATAACTCAAAACATGTGGTTGTATAATGATGATCATTATACAATACGTAACGTACCGTGTAATGATCACGTGGAAAAGTGTACTCCATAAACAGAACAAGAAGCCGCTCTCATGTTATAATGTGCTTAGATACTTGTTCATTACATCAACTTTGCGTTTTCTATTGAGCGCTGATTAATTATGAATGGATATTTTCATGATATCAACAGGGATATGCGTATAACAAGAACAAATTAAAAAACCAAGGCACAAAATACTCACTTGGTTAGTGTTCACAGTCCTCAGACAGGGATTGATGGTTTTTCAAAGTAAGATACTACCTCGGCTTTTATTATGTGGCATGCAATCATGTCCTCTTGCTATCAAATCTCTTTGCTATCCATCAATTAACATGATCAAACACGCAGTTTGTATTGAACCCTGTGGGTATCGCCTCAAATGATCCCCTCTGTATCACCAACCTAGTCGAAGATAACACACATAAGAAGGTAGTTAAGATGTTTTGTAAGTGCTGAAAGGCAATATTAGTGTTGCGATAGTGAGCGTATGACGTCATATGTAGGTGATGGTATTTGCGTTCTAAAATTCTGTGCTAATTCAACATGTCTTCAAACAGTCCCATTACATAACCTTAACCGACACCAACAAATATAAAACTCGAAATCGCTACCTAAGCTTTTGTGAAAATCATCAGCAATCAAAATAACACCGCATAATATTGCATGGCTGCGATACGTCTGGCTTTATAATTCTACAGACTCGCTTTCGTTGTATTGCTCTATAATGAGCTGTTTTGGCTTTCATACACAGGCATATGTGACATCGTTGGAATGGCTGACCGTAATGGACCTGACGATTCGGGGATTGGTCAGTTATTATTGCTATGTTGATTGCTGTGCACATATATGCAGGCAAATGTTACCTATGAGCGGCAAGATAAGCATACTACCAATTCGCCTAAGATGCCGATCGTTATGTCGGGTTGCAATTTTGGAGAAAATGTGATTCATGCCAAGAATAATTCGTCCATTTTTAGTAAACCCAACATGAATGTAACTTCATTTTGTGATAAGCAAGACATGATTCTCACGTCCATTTGTGGTAAACCCCAGTGAGTTAAGACAAAACGTTAATGTACGGTCGATTCCAATCTAACACGGACGTCAGTTTACTACATGCATTAACAACGCGCCGTCAGTCTGCTTTCACTGCCCAAATCAAGAAGACATTAGCGGAATGACGCGCTGTTACGGAAAGCAGTTAAAACGTAGTATCACCTCGGTTGAACAATGGTAGTTTGGCATTATAGGGCCTCTTCCTTAAAACGCGTCATTACCTTATGTTAGACATATACATATAAACGTCACTGACAATGGCACCTGATAGTAAAATAGCGTCTATGCAAAACCACACAAGATGTTGGTGATCCATATTGCGCATATTTTTGTGTCCACAGAGTTATAGATTAAAGCTGTATTAATTTGATGCATGCAGCTAACACAATAGTTGTGGCTGCTTGATGCATAGAACAACGTCTCTTAAGGTGTCAGTGACAGCAACATTAGAAGCCAGCACTCAGCGGAGTATCGATTGCGCATGCGTAACTAGATGTAGAGAGGAAGGGAATGGGCAATGTGACATAAGATAAATGCCATATAAACGACTAACCACCTCCAGTGACGTTTGCTTATATCATACAATTCAGAGAGCGTTAGCATTTGGTGCAATATGCTGCAACTTGTATAAATGTTGCGGATTAACCGGTATGTGGACGATGGGTTATGGGGTGTACATGGGGGGTGGTGAAGTTGGCAGGTGGCACGTACATCACTCGTGGATCTAGACTCAGGGGCACACGTTATGATATGGGGAGGGTGTGTTGTCATGCTGTTGTCATGTGGGGATCCTTAAAGAGAAGACGCAGGTGCTCTTTTAGCCACGACTTGGAACACCAGCCCCCCCCCCCCCCAACCCCACCGGAACCCTGTTATCACGATTGGAGACGATCAACTCAAGGTTGTGGATAACTTCTGTTGCATCGGATGCCTGATCGCGCAATGCGTTATGGGTGAACGGCTGAAATGAAGGTAAATTGTTTCCCTGGAGCGCATGAAACAACAGATCCGTAAATATTATCTACAGTTACTGTTTTTATGCACTTATAACAATACTTTTAATATGAAATGTTTGACAATTTACCAATACTTCAATGACACCAAGTTCTAAGGCTTAGTGTGGTCTTCCGTGTACTTCATTTCTATGTTCTGTTCCCCGATGATTACCCATTATATTCAGAACATATATTGTCTTACACATAGCTAAGGGTAAGTGTAAGAACATACTGTAATGTCTCCCGAACGAATCTGGTGTTTTTGCATTGCTGATTACATATAATTTCCTCCGTCAGTCGGATAGTCAAACGTCAATTAATCTATGAAATATAATTGCCAGCGGTGCAGTAGCTAAATTGATAGCAGCTCAGCTGTAAATAAGACTTGCGGACAACCCGGGACAATAGTCAACTTATGAGTTATGAAGCAGCAGTGTAATGCAAAGCTAGCACAGAATAGCTAATATACCAACGGAATGTGTACTTACTTTGAGACAATAATCAAATCACAAACTGATGTTGTCATTTCCGTATTATCCCATGGGTGAGTTAACAACTAACGGGGTATGTGAACACCCTAAAGACAAATGACAATATTTATTTTTGCCACCACAATCGTCCGCAATATGGAAATAGATGTTGTGGTATTTTGTCAATGAAAAGCTCGTTGTTTTAATTGAATGAAGCGACTCAGCCGGGGACAAGTAATAACAAATCCATGTATTGAGCTATTGTGAGATTTGGTGCAGTATTATATGCTTCCAAATCAAATGTTTTCGCATCTGTTCCAAATTTAGAAATTCAGCAGTCATGATTTAAGGCTTGTGGATATAGCATCAACAAGTGTTAAGAGTCTTGTTTGTCCAGGTGTCACCAGTGTCATTCAACTC
The DNA here is from genome assembly GCA_034190875.2 of Urechis unicinctus. Lineage (NCBI taxonomy): Eukaryota > Metazoa > Annelida > Polychaeta > Xenopneusta > Urechidae > Urechis > Urechis unicinctus. Next base: position 14,257,763 of record CM067346.1, read on the forward strand.
AGCTGCAGACATTCGCATCAACAGACGAAGGTCTAGGGTTCCGACCTATTCACAACCCATCAAATAAAAGTATCGGTGGATTGTTTAACTGAATTTGAATCGCTTAATTGGAGTTGAAGATCACTGTGACGAGCATTCATTGGTTATAACGGAGGTCGGATCCCAATAGCAGCGGATCGGAAATTTTTTTAAGTTTTTTTTTTGTCCGTCGGCTGTCACCACCTGACAGCATTTGCGCAAAGTTTACAACTACTATGACAGCTGTTGTGTTCACAACTTACACTGATGGAAACATCGCTAGAGGCGATATTTGCATTGATCCTGGCGTTGCAGATGCTTCAATTATCTTTATTCGGGTTGCGCTGCGCCTAGATTATGCCAAGAACAAACGCATACCAACCACTGTCAAACTGGCGAAGTTATAACGCACAACATGCCATTTATGTCAACTTTGTAGCCATGACGTAATATGTGTAAAATATTATGTGCTACGTCAAATTGCAAAACGTACCAAATGCTTGCATGCCATAAAGTATAACAATCTGGCTCATCTATATATCGTGTATTACATATGGATGGATATTTACCTTGATGTCAGTACGGATATATAAATAGCAAGTATAATCACTTCTAGATGAATAAGCCTTCTGACTCATCTAATGAACCAAGACATGATGCTATTCGGCGATCATAATTTGATTAGCTTATTCAATCCTCACACATATGTTGACAGCTAGATAGGCCGTCGGATTGTTACATGTACCGCACAGCGTGTATTTTACCTTGAATGACAGCATCCACATTATCTCGGTAGCGTAGTTCACATGGTTGTCAAATGATCTGTTTCTTGTTAAAGCCACAAGAGTAACTACACGGTCTAGAGTGTGGGAACGTATCGACTGTGTGCGGGTTGCACCTTGCGACCCGCGGGGTAAATGGTTCTGGTCAAAACACTCACTCAAAGAAAGGAGAAAGACATAGCATTTGTTGGTATTGGACTGTGTTTATGTCCAAGCAAGGGCCTATATGACAGTGGTTGAGTGACAGATTCTATACAACGTGATACTTCTGGTTATTTACATGGTATCCTTCTTCATCAATCAATAATGCTATTGTGATCGATGCATGCATGTTTTAAAGGTTGTTAGTTAAGAATACTACAAAGTCGACATGAACCCTTTTAGGGTATATCATAGATGTTATGAATGAAGCGCCAACATGTGATAAACCACAAGTAAATTTGAAGTAGAATTTAAATGTATTCACAGCATAAACAAAAGGCCCTTTCGAGTCTTGCTTGGACGTTATTTTACTACATGAACTCATAACTCCCTATCACGTGCTTCCGTTCACTGCAGGTTTTTAAACTGTGCAAGTGATAAAGACAATTGAGTCTACTATTCTGTCTACACCATGGTAGTTTGGCATATTTATCTTTAACAAGTCATGCTGTAGCGTCCTATTTTGTACATACACTTCAATGGCACCGACACTTGTACATGACGTAGTATTCTCCGCAAAACAATGTGAAATATTGTGCTAACCATACTACAATGTCAACGCAAGCGTAGTTGATTTATCGCATACCACAACCTAATCATCGGCCAGCCTCTGCCACCAGGGAGATATATGTCGGATGTGCAAGATGCGTGGGACAGCCTTACTAAATGCTTCCTAACTAAGCTAATAGTTAGTGTAGTGAGGCGTTAGAGCTGCTACTAAACATGGTCAAATATGGAATTGGGTGCGCATTGTGTGTATTTGTTTGATCCAGGGGCACGGTGAACTTCCAAAAATTATTCTAGGTGCACATCACATAAGTCGTACATATACGTTGTAGAAGCAGGCAACGTTAATCTTATGCTAATTGTGCTAGGGTAAAAGGCGCTAAACTTAGAACCAAAAGGTATGTTAGCATCGGCCCATGTTATCAGTTGAGCAAGATATCATAAAGTCTATAACATGAGTGAGGCCAGTGGTCTCTATAACATGATGCAGGCTTGTCTCCATAATTCACTAAGTATTTTAGAGATGCACGAACTGCGATTGTTGTTTAACTTATCATACGTCAAGGAACAAATGGTTTATTGTTCTTTTGATGTTAAAATAGATTTACCTAGCGGCACTGGACAGTTTGCGCATAATTCGTACTTGCCCAGTAAACTAAGTAATATTTTACTTTTGAAATGTTGAGAAGTTACCCATCAGAAGCGCTGCTTCAATGTTGATCTCATCGGTAACTTCTTTCTGACCTTAACCGAACTGCGTAGCGCTGAGGGTAAGCAGTGATGATTTATTCAGTAAAGTCAAAACAGCTGTCCTTGATATGCTGTTGGCTGGACCTCCTTTTATCGTTTGAGCGCAATAACATAGGTTTGTTTGGGTACAAAAGCTAGCAAAGATTATTCATATCGGTTCTGGTAAGTTTTATATATGATTTGAGAAATATGAGCTTTAATTAATCCATATCAGTGCTATGCACTTTCTACCTCGATTCAAAATGCCTTTGTTTGATTACCTTTTGTGCTATTGGTTAGTTAAGATATAAATGTCAAGGTAAGCATACATTGCAAATCTTTTCTTGGGACGATGAATCAAAAGAACCATTTCCACGGCCTCCACTGTGATTTTCATTCTCTATTGCCCCCGGTAATGTCGGTAATTAATAAGCAGTTGAAATAAACTGCAAAAGGACTATCAAGATACTGAGCAGACTTCGCACGATATTCATGCTGCACTATTAGTTAAGTTAACAGCACTTGCAACACTTGTTTTAACATATTCAGTCTTCCGCTCTGAGCCTGGAAGTGAGCCCTTACACTCTAACGATTCTGCGTGTAAACTGCAGATAGGCAAATTGACGTGTAGATTCTGATGCTTTCTTTCTTTGATGTTCCAAGATGAAAGCTGCTGAACGCATACATTGACATTATCACAATAACCACCTGCAGCGACTTTATTTAACCTGGACATGCAATACCGAACAATAACCGATGTAGGTAAACGAGTAGTCCAATGGTTTAGTGCTCGATGACAGGCGACATGAATGCAACTGATCCCTGCGCAAATTGCGAGGCTCATATCTGTATTGAAGATGTTGTTACTACAATACTTCTAAGCAGGTATCATAGCAAACACAGGAAAACATTCATCATGTCAACGCCAGAGAGCTGCAAACAATGTCCCTACCAACACCAACACGCACACACACACACACCCACACACACACACACACACACACACACACACACAAACACACACACCCAGACATCGACACACAAATATGTATGAATATATATTTATATATATATATATATATATATATATATATAGATATATATATATATATATATATATAAAAAATATATATATATATATATTTATATATATATATTTTATTGATAAATATATATATATATATGTATATATATATATATATATAAATTTATATAGATATATATATACATATATATTTATATGAATGTGAATATATCTGTATAAATATACAGATATAAATATGTATATATATATATTTATAGATAGATAGATATCTATAATATATATATATAGTTATCAATATATATATATATTTATATATATATAACTATGTATATATGTACATATATATATATATCTATATGAATATATATATAGATATATCTGTATATATATATATATATATATCTCTCTCTCTCTATCTATCTCTCTCTATATATATATATATATATATATATATATATATATATATATATATATATCTATATATATACATATATAGCAAAGACCTGGCCATTTCTATAATTCTAACTTTATATATTGTATATTGTTGCGTATAGTACAGCCATGCATTTATTCCCTACTATACTGCACACCTCGCCAGTGGGATCCGTGTGGGTGATAATCAGGTTTACGCTTGCCGATGCAGGATATTAATTCCAAATCCTTGGTCGATGCTTCAAGCCCCTAGTCCACGTTACACAGGAAAGAACACACATACGCTTACACTAGTAAATCTAGTTTAGCTTTCGTATTTCGAAGTTTTCAGAGTTGCAGCTGGAAGCATATGAACTGGGATTGCTTGAGTGTGCCAAACAATCTCTACTACGAGGCGTTGTCTACTGTTCACATCTTCTGAAATTTTCAATACGTCCATGAGAACGAAAGTTAGTAAATATATGTCCTTTGAATCAGCAAATCTTTTATATGCTGAATGATCCATTTACGAACATTTCTGATATAATTCAACTATCAGCTTGTGTGCTCGCCCTTGTAATTTACAATTCCAGCCCTTGAAGAGGCCGTTCAACCCTATATCGGACACTCAGGGATCATTTTGTTAATACATAACTACGTTTAACGCAAACATAAATAATATTTTAATTTGTGCCACAAAGTTTACTTGATCGAAAATCATGTTGATAAATTTTCAACGTTATTATTTGACTAGAAATATTCATGATGTACAATGCAAATCTGTTAATATATGGTTGTGTCGTTCCATCGATAACGATGCCTCCCTAATACCATGAACCACGACAATGATAGCTGTAAATCATTATCATAGATGCTGTCGTTCTAATTCATACAACTTTCGTGGTTTCAGATGTACTCAGCTGGCATTGACGAATATTTATTTGTACGCATGGATAATGGAGGATGTGAAATCAGTATCTACAGAATATGCTTTCAACTTGTCAGAAGCTGTTCCTATGTAATTGACTGAAACTATGAAATGCATGACGAAGGGGGCGTTTTACGTGCTGATTGGCACTGCAATGTCTCAAAAACAAATGCACGCTACCCATTGTATCGAGCGCCTTAGATTATGAGGGACCGCATACTCGTTTGTCTTGAAACTAATAGCACCATGACGCCAATGGTCTGAAGATCCCGTTGCTCCGGGAAACCCTTGTCACTGAACGCGATATTCGAAAGCAAATCGCTTGAAGTGATCGTAGTTTGATTCATTCCTCGGTCGGTCCCCAAGAACATGAAAATTACAAGAAGTGTTCTGTGTTTTAGACTCAGTCTGTAAAATAAATATGATGGTGGGAAAGATTATATCAGCGGAAAGTTACTACTTTAAACTTTCAGATGGTCTCGAGCAAACGTACTAGCAAAAGTATCCTTTTTTATGTGTAAAAACCACCTGACGACAATGGTATGCTTGAGGCTTCTGCAATATATATATATATATAGATATATATATATATATATATATATATATAGATATATATATATATATATATATATATATATATATATAGATATCTATATATATATATATATATATATATATATATATATATCTATATATATATATATATATATATATATATATATATATATATATATATATCTATATATATATATATATATCTATATATATATATATATATATATATTTATATATATATATATATATTAGCACGAACGCGACCTTAACGTGATCAGCCGAAATGTTTTACCGATATGGACTGTTTTGTTACCTGAACTTCATTCTTTCCTCGTGGTCCGAGATCTCGCATACGAATCCTCCAAGAGCCACGACCCACAGCTTATTAAGCACACAGCCATCTTGTGAGTTAATGCTGCTGAACCGACTCAAGATGTGCTCATACGCACGCTTGATAGGGAACAATGTCTCTCAAAGCTCGACACCATAGCCCCGAAATAATAGAATAGTTGTTAGTTATATATTGTCAGCGTGTTTGGTTACAATGTGAGGCAGCTGCCATGTGGTTAATGTCAGCGTGACGAGTTTCTGGCACCAAATGCTGAGCAATTACAGCAGCATTTACTTGACGTGACACACTGCACGATCTTTGAGTAAACTCTGTAAAGAGGTGAAACTGAAATGGTTGTTTACGATCCCCGCATGAGGTATTGGCATGAATGGTCTTGAAACGCCATATCTAAACACTAATTAGCTATCGTTGGCGTGCACTAATATACTGCTCTCGATGTACATCCTGGTAACTACGAGATATGATCCACACAGCCTCCCATTTTCTATATCTATTGAGAGATGTTGAATGGCATCACAACTAATAGGCGTACCTTGAGTCACTACCTGTTAACGAGACTCTGGTCGTAAACATCACCATTTGAAGGAACTATGTAGGTCTATCATGACTGTATTTCCACCCTGATTTCATTCTGTGCATTCATTGCCTTCACCTTGACTAGGTTATTTGGCTCCATAACACCCAGTGTCATATTCGCTAGTAACGATCTAGTTGACACCGACATAAACAGGGTCCCCACTGTTGTGCATGTCCCCTAATTCCGTAAACACCATCTGAAACCAATGGTCTTTTATTAGCAATTCCAGATGCCTTAATATCTGGTTGGATAGAGGTCAAAGAATTGAGAATTAAACATTAGGAAAACAAAGGCAGTACATTCTGAAAAATCCTGGACCATAATAGGATGCATGTTTAGTATGTAGCGATGCGTATTAAAGAGCAAACAGAATAGTTTTGGGCGCATATGAGGAACAAACTGAACAAGGCATGGACGAGGCATCAGTGAAGGAAACCTGCACCCATCCACACCCAAACTAACACCGCCGGTCGTAAACCGGCGTCTGAATGACAATAAAACACTGTGGAATATGACGTGTGATGCCGTCCTTACCGGAATCAGGTGTGTGCTGATGGTTTGTTGCCATTTGAGAATACCCAAGCTGCCCATAAAGCACAGATGGGCGGCTGATTACAGCTCACCAAAAGCCGGCAATATTACTGGACTTAGCCGACGTGGTGGGGCATGTTGTTATCGTGCTTGTCGTGTGTGAATCTATATCAGGTCAATAGGAGACCGCAACACCAACTTTTTCCTACTACACTCACTCGACCAACAAACACAATACATCGCCAAACAATTTCCTCCCTACGCCTCCCCCACGCCCCTCACTGATGCACATGTGCCCTAAAACGCATTCGCTGCGTTTACGAAATGAAAACCTCTTGTTCACAACATCGTTACAATGGTGTCTACCAGATAACATAAATGACCATAGTCTTCTCGGGATGGCCACAGAGATGTGCAATCAGTCTTAATATCGTACATAAAACTAACCCATCCCACACGTAACTAGATCATTCACGCACCGCACTAGCACAAACGGGCTCCGACCGGGGGTGTACACCAAGTGTCGCCGCTATCAAATAGGCGATCAGGCTTGGAGCTGCGTGCGAATTGTACTGCAACGTTATGCTATGGGTGCGATATCAAAGCCTTTATTTGCCTACATATCAGATTCTGGGGCTATCGGTTTGTTTATTTCTTGCAGTTGTTTCCATACATTGATCCGAATGCTATTATTAATGGAAATAATTAATACCCTATTTTGGCAATGCTATCCTTTTGAAACCAGCAAACAGTTGCTGTCAGCCAAGATAACTGTAGCAGATAACGTTGGCTCTGTGTGGCAGGTATGTGTATGTTAGAATATAGCCATGCGACCATGATAACCTACTCAATGATATACAATCAAGCGGGTTAGTGTAATAACTGCTGTATGAAATGATGCAAGCAGTCGTTAGGCAGCGACAACGCAGTGCCTGGCTGCAGTACGTTCAATTTGCATATTCCAATGTGTACTATCACAGTGCCGCATTGTTGGGTTATATTACAGGTCAAGAGAGGTCGGCGGGGTGTACCTGCAATTATTTTTATATACTTTTGCCGATGACTTACAGCCTACACGCTTCACTCAACATGCTTTGGCAAATATTGTGAAGCAAAAGCCCAAGATGAGATGGTAAAAAACACACACAGCTGCCTTAAGTGTCCTGGTAAGCTATAGTATGACTATCAGGAAAAGCTCAGCTGATCTGCGGTCCAACCGCACGGAATCGTCCATGCAGAGGTGTCCCTTGCTGATCACAAGACACCTTAAGTTTGTTTAGATTAACCTTACGCCATTATAATGTCACAGACTATAGCGCCATATATCTGAGTTGTTTCAAAGTAATGTTTTATACGAGTGATAGTAATTCCATAATGATCTCGTCCATAGTTATGAGACGCAGAACATGTAAGTAGTCGTATATGCACTTGCATGTATGTCACCTATGCTAAGCGTTTATTCGGTCTAATAGTCTTTAACAGCAGACTTATATGAATGGATATCAGTCATCTGGTGCAATCACGGCGGCTTTTTGACGATTAAGCCAGTCGCTTTTGAGTATAATGAAATTTACGGCGTTTTCCAAAAGATGGGTGATCCTCTCGATTCTTGATCCATACAATGAATACGCTCGGGAGACAACTAACCGCTGCTGGGTTCTTATGATTAATCCAGGAAATCGAAAGAATATTTTGGTAATTAGTAATCGTGCCAAACGATGTGAACAAATAAAGTTTAGGTCAATCGAATATGTCACCATAAATACGAATCACAACGAAAACCTACATGTTTTGGAAAACAAACGACGCCTGGAATCTACCACTAGCATCGCCGGTAAGTGCATCACCTTATAAAGAGCTGTCGCAAAAATGTCTTATCACTATAGAACGCGGTGGATTTAGATTGATCTATTTAGAATTTGGGACCATTGAGCTGTCTTATCACAACTGAAATTAGCATTGACGCTTTTATCTTGTGAATGTAATTGTTCAGGTAATTTGGAAAAGTGCTCAGGATGTGTGCCAATTGAATGTACCTATATGTATATTTGTGGAGACTTTACTTAAAATGCCCTCTTCGAGGTTATAAGTGAAAAGAGAGAGAGAGAGAGAGAGGATAGGTCATAATAACATTTTGGCACTTTACGCAACATAACCCCTACCAGCCCCCCTCCTACCCCCATCGGTGGATATCCTCTTGGACTTCAACGGTACCTTGTGATTAATTTATAAAGATATGGTACTTGGCAATACACTGATATTATTCAGCTATAAACGCCAACACTATGATATGTCGCCAGCTCATTGCCTTAATTCAACCGAGGTGGATATCTAACTGGAACTACCATTATAATACCAACTAAAACGTGACATATTGACATGTCTATCATGATCAAAAACACATTCAACCTTTGAATTTGTGAGATAATGATTGTGCATGGATCAGACTGAAATGATAAAGGTAGTGGAACAATTGATAAAGCATTTCAAGGACATGGTAGCAGATATGTACTGATGTGGGGGCCTGAAGTTAGTCAGGTGCTCATTGAATATCACCTCAAATGCACAGTTTGCCATGCGATAACTGCAACCGTGTCGATATATCACCGAGAAACAACTTCACTTGAGATGGTCCCTCACAGAGCACCGCTGCTCTAGCATGGCAACGCTACGGAGGTTCTTAATATCACGCACACATTACATGTCTAATAACGAAGGTTTTCTCAAGAGTAATTGTTTGCCAGCCGCTAATGTGGTTGCGTAGCGCTCATAAGGAAGTCACGGTATTATCCCATCTCCCCGGAATCAGGCTGAGGCGCGAAATTGTAACACCTGCCTGCGCTACAGCGTTGCTAACATCAGCAACGGCGAAGTTGGCGGAGCTCTGATTACCGGAGTTAAGAAAATTTCTGCAAATCTCACACAACAAATTATCGAAGCATATTCTAATCAAATAAACAAGCAAATATAGAAACAAAAATATTTATCTAATCATCACTAAAAACACTACAGTCACTAGTCGATACTAGCTAATCCAAAGATAACAACAATACAGAAAAGCCCCGCTATCTAAAAGTCAAAATTATCCTTGAATCGTTTGCAGCCACGCTCCGACCCTACGCTATCCACTCCGTAAGGTACTTGAATGGACAATTCATTTGAAACAGTTGAAGTGGAGTTTGAACGCTCTTTCGATGAAGCGTGAAGGAGTCCTTCCCCGGATCCAAGGGAGCAACAAACTCACCATCAGGAACACTAAAATCCGTCTCAAAATCAATGGCGTCGAAACAGATAAATCTCCAAGATCTCCTATGGTTGAAACCATCATGGCAAGCAGCTGAGGCCAAATGTTGGATTAAGGGACTGCCTCGCATATTTACAGGTCCCAGTCAGATACCTTACATAACAAAGGTTCACGCTAATAATCTTTATTAGGACACAGCGTTGTGCTTGATTATCGCGTGTAGGTGCCATCGCAAGAAGTATGTTATCGCATGGTCACGAGGATAATATGGGGAAAGACACTCGGACGCTCCGCGTCCTCGTGTTCTTTCCCCATTTCACCCACGTGACCATGCGATAACAAACACATATACATAGATATTTATATATAAACAAATATATATATGTGTATATGTGTATATATATTTATCTATATATAAATATATATATATATAATATATATACATGTCTTTATATATGTTAGTGTATATGTATATATGTAGATAATTATACACGTATATATATACGTGTGTAATTATCTTCGTATATAGATATATATATATATACACATATATGCATACACAAATACATAGATGTTTATATATAAACAAATATATATATATGTGTATATGTGTATATATATTTATCTATATATAAATATATATATATATTAATATATATACATGTCTTTATATATGTTAGTGTATATGTATATATGTAGATAATTATACACGTATATATATACGTGTGTAATTATCTTCGTATATAGATATATATATATACACATATATGCATACACAAATATATATATATATATATATATATATATATATATATATATATGTTCATATGTGTATAAACATATATATTCATACATATATATGCAAATATATTCATATATATCTTTATTCATATATAGATGTTCATATATGCATATATATTTATACTTATGTTATATATGCATATATATATATATATAAAATATATAATATATATATAATATATATATATATATATATATATATATATATATATATATATATATATATATATATATATATATGTATGTATATACATATTTATAATTATATATATATATTTACATTCATATAATTGGTTAAAGTCGCCTTTTAACGGGTTATATTCACGAAAATAAAGAATGGACATCGCTCAAATTTTATAGTTGCATTTTAAAATTTTATATTCATGTTCATCGATGCCAATTTTTTGATTACAACAAAGAAATCTAGCAATAATATGCTTACGTACCAGACAACTTAAACATACCAAAACCTACCTTGACAACGCGCCTTTTGAAGCGTTAGCTAATGACGTCATAAGGATTTCCCCAGTCATACGGCCGCGTTATGACAGCCCGCGTGTTTTCGAAACCTCACTAATGTTGTGCTATTTCAATAAGTAGGGGAACGCATACAACTCACACCTGTCTATGCCGAATCGACATGTTATACTTTGCAATATCGCTTACCAGAGTGCAATTGTTTTCTAGGAATGTCCATAGCGCTAATACGACGAAAACTATCGGTCAAGTAACTGAGAGCAATGAGCGAATAATGTGTACCACGGAGACGCGATCTAAACTGCCATGTCGTGGTGATGATGGATGTTAATTGTTGGACTGGTAACTAAGAGGGAAGTGCTAAGGAAGGTGAGAAGTCATCCGTTATCTAGCACTAATGCACACTAGTGTGGGGGGATGCATATAACGGCATTTGTAGTGTTATAAAATAGAGCTCGATGTGCAATGGCAATCAAAGCATTCCAAATTGAAACCAGAGTCATTTTCTCGGCATTTTCATGGCCATCCAATATTCGGTTATCAATATAAATACTTATATTCTTACATGTAATGATATTCAATACCAATTCACATAGAGATATATACCGATCAGCACGGCTAATCGATTAGCTTTTGGAACTTATGATGCCAAATTATGGCGGTTTTATATGGGACAACGTTGCATCAAAAAAAGGCAAATTATTTGCCTCATTGATAACTATTCCCATGATTGATGCAGTTTGATACAAGCGCTCACATCAGTTTGTATAACTTATTACATACGTCAAGGGAAGTTACTTAAACAACGTAGTTCATTAAAACAACGTCAGCCAATAAAGCCATAGTTGAGCGCACTTACCGTCGGAACCTCTGAATTCGCCGCTTGTCTGCTACAATGTGCAGTCATTAGAGGACGCACACTGACATCTGCTAAGCCCTGATTAGTTGAATAAGTCGGTGACGGTCAAGATTTTAGTATAAACGACGACCATTCCTGCCAACCTGCGACAGATCAATAAATTTAGATGGACGGAAGTCGATGACCTTTTGGTCATCGATTTGCAAAGCCTAATGGAATTGTCTCGCTTAGATTGCCTAAGAATTGGTTTTTGGTCAGTTTGAAGTGCTGACTTTGAAGACCTCGCCCCTCTAAGTGGTTGCCATAATCCATTACCACCTGCATTTTGATCAAATTCCAGATAAATGCTCTGTGGCTGAGTTTATAAGATGCTAGGGTGTTTAGGAGCGGCATTTGACGTTGCTGCGTGCGATGAATACGACGGAAGCCACACTGTAGTCCATGGTGATGGAGTATCACGGCTTCCTGGCCTAATTAGATTTATTAACCACCACGACAATATGCCGTGCTGACGTTTAGTAACTATATTATCTGCAATTACAGCGTCACTGCTATTTTCCCATCCCTACCTCGTCTTCCAACAAATCTGGAGGAATATTGGTTGATTGTTTAGAAAATATCCATTGCTAAAATTCCCCAATCATATGTGGGAACCTGATATGTGCGCTAGTCTATGAAGATTCATTCATCAACACCAACTATGCCGCGAGATCGATAGCGGTTAGGCTGGTGAGAGGCGCAGCCACAGTTGCGCAGGCAATCTGCTGCAGCAAGGCAGCGCGCTTTCAATTCGCCCGCTAGTTGCAGTCATTCACTAGGCATCCACACAGATGGTAACTAACGTGTGTAGAGGGCAAACTTTCTCGTGGAAGCCTATTTATGAGAGGGAATTCTTGTATTTGCGGACAATTCGTTATTGGAGTTTTCATGTAATCACAAGCGCTGAAAACGAATTGAATCATGAGTAAAATGAGAGGATATTTGATTTTTTTGCGTGTGTAACAAGAACTCAATTGGTACCTCCAGCTGCCGAGGACTATCCTTACAGGTAAGAATATTTACTGACGTATATTATGTTATCGTTTCGTGTGATAATACGGTGAAGGGAATGTAGAAAAAGGGAAAGTAAAGATAAACTAAAATACTGTCAGAGAGCTATCACGACGTACAAGTTAAATAAGGCAAAAGACGATCGGTCGAGGAGAATAAGAGAGAGTGAGACGGAAGGGGGAATCGCACTGAGAGCGGATAACCGTGCCTCACACCATA
>CM067346.1:14271148-14336148 GCA_034190875.2 Urechis unicinctus
GAAAGGAAGAGTGAGATGTTATTTAAGTCTGGGCTTGCTTTAGTATAGAAATGTTTATATTTGAAGCAACTGAAATGTGACTTCGTACCTAAGATGAGTTTGATTTAAACGAATCATTGAATTCCGATTGCTAGTACGAAAAATAATGGCATAACTATACCCATAACAGCTGATCGTGTTACATTGCTTTAAATACTACGTTGGTGAATGCGGATCTTTAAAATAACTATGATCACATATTATGCAGCATGAAAACAAGAGGTTTCCTAGGTGAACTTGGCATTGACTCCGAGACCTACCTTCTGCCAATTTCCTACAGCTGTTCGATGCCTATAAAATGAGTTTGTCACCTCAAGCAAGAAAAATGGCGCAATTGAATACGCGCTAAGATATCATTATCTTGTTAAGGCATTAAAAGGCTGCCAAGTTGCAAAACGTCGCACAATTGTTATGTCGTCACTCTGTCACATTAATTTTATCAAGGGATAATTAAAGAAAATTAGCGCTTACAGTGTGCTGTCATGCTATTCAGAGGATGATCATGGACTTCAAATCTTTTGCAACCAGGTTTAAATAAATGTGCATAAAGTTGGACAAACTATATTATCGCCTGGAAACGCGACTCGCTGCTTTTAATTTTTTTGTCCAATCAGTATATTACAGTCGAAACGCTTCAGCAGGGTGTACTTAAGTTAAATATATTAGACATACATACCTTAGCCTTGCATTTCCAATAAAATGCACCTAAGTGTCATTTCCCTAGTTGTACATTTGCCCATACTGCTATTTTTTGCACTTGTTGATTGGAACGTAAATGGCCGTAAAAAAAACCCTTAATTTATGGAGAAAAAATCGGCTAATAAATTTAATTAGAGATTGGTCGCCCGGCAATGACATAATTACCCTACAATGACACCATGTTACTTGGTAACAAGTATGGGGTATTTCAAATCGAGTTAACAACAATACATACTTCTCGGGAAGTTTTCCCACTGTCGTCACTGACGCCTAATCTGCCACCCCGACTTGACCCATTCTTTCTCTTTTTTTTTTTTTTTTTTTTTTTTTCCTTTTTTTTTTTTTTCTTTTTTTTCTTTTTTTTTTCTTTTAATGGTTCTCCCATAACCACCTATGTCTTTAAATACACCAATAGAAAGTATATTTATCTTTAAGACGTGTATTACACTAAGTAATCTGTACTCATGGCATATATTGATAGCACAATCACGTCAAATGACATGTTGCCAATGATTATGCAGCCAAGGAGTCTATCTGGAGATGGCCCTTACTTCTAGTGACTATTGCCTTCGTCCTGTCTTCAGAATGAAGTCAATATATCAGGCCTATCTCCCTCGGTGGCAATGGGATTTTTTATGTTGTCATGCTGTCAGAAATGAAGGATGTTGAGATGTTATCATAAAGTCTTTGCTTTGCTTTAGTCTAGATAATGTTATATTTGAATGCACATGGAGATGTGACTTCGTACCTAAGATGAGTTTGATTTAAAACGAATCAATTTGAATTCCGTATTGCTATTAGGAAATATACTGGCATACGAACTATACCCATCCAAACAGCTGATCGTGTTACATTGCTTTAAATACTACGTTGTTGATATACGGATCTTTAAATAACCTTTGATCATGTTTATTAGGCAGTACGAAACAATGGGTTTCCTGTGTGAATTTTGGCGTTGTCTGAGAGCTAATTTACTACGCTATTCGATGCTATAAAACGAGTTTTTCCACCTCAAACAAAAAAACGGTCCAGTTGAATACCCGCAAATATATTATTATCTTGTTATCGCATAATAAAAGGGAAATTAAAATGCCAAGTTGCAACGTCGCACAATTGTATGTCGTCACTCTGCCACATTACTTTTATCAAGACTAATTAAAGAAAAATTACGCGCATACATTGTCCAGTCATGCTATTCATGATGATGATCATGACTTCAAATCTTTGCAAGCAGGTTTAAAAAAATGTTGCATAAAGTTGACAACCTATATTATCGCTGGAAAAACGGCTCGCTGCTTTTCAGTTTTCGTCCAATTAAGTATATTTACAGTCGAAACCGCTTCTGCAGGGTGTACTTAAGTTAAAATATATTAGACATACATACCTTAGCCTTGCATTTCCAATAAATGCACAATAAGTGTCCATTTCCTAGTTGTACATTTGCCCATACTGATATTGCACAATTGTTTGATTGGAAACGTAAATGGGCCGTAAAAAAACCCTTAATTATGGAGAAAAAAATCGGCTAATAAATTTAATTAGAGATTGGTATGCCCGGCAATGACATAATACCCTACAATGACACCATGTTACTTGTAACAAGTCTGGGTATTTCAAATCGAGTTACAACAATACATACTTTTCTCGGGAAGTTTTCCCACTGTCTGTCACTGCCGCCTACTCTGCACACCCCGACTTGCCCATTCTTATCATAAAAACTAAATTTTTTTCCTTTTATGCAGCGGTCAAAATCGTACGGCACAATGGTGTGTTCTCGTGTGTATCTTTGGTGATATCTCAATAGCTTATGTGCCTATTTCAGGAATTGTGGCAGGTAATTGGGTTTATACAATAACAAAGAAAGGAAGTCATTGTTCTCCGATTTTTGCTATGAGTAACTTTTAGCCGGGGCAAATTCAACAAATTCGTGCTATTTTCTCCTGTGAGTGGCTTATTTGGAATACACCATGCGAAACGATCAAATTTGTGGACAGAATGACATCACGGTATGTACCCTGTTTCGTAGGAATGAGGTAATGTTTATATAAAGGTCGCATCACATTGCTAGATGTATATATAGTAGGGTTTAGTACTGCGACCATCCGCACATTCCAAGTCAGAGTTATATTATCACAAAATCAGGGGTTGCGCATCTTATTGCGTTTTCGTATTGGTGAGTTAATGGTTCTCCCCATAACCACCTATGTCTTAAATACACCAATAGAAAGTTATATTATCTTTAAGACGTATATTGCACTAATTTATGTCTGTACTCATGGCATATATTGAAAGAACGCCACGTCAAATGACATGTTGCAAATGATATGCAGCCAGGGTTCTATCTGAAGATGCCATAACTTCTAGTGACAATTGCCTTCGTTACTGTCTTTAGAATAAAGCCATATTGTCAGGTCTATCTGCCCTCGGTGGGAATGTGATAATTTATTTGACATGCTGTCAGAAAGGAAGGATGTCGAGATGTTATTATTAAAGTCTGTGCGTTGCTTTAGTCTAGATAATGTTTATATTTGAATGCAACTGGAAAATGTGACTTCGTACCTAAGATGAGTTTGATTTAAAACGAATCAATTTTGAATTCCGATTGCTATTTACGAAATATACTGGCATAACTATACCCATAACAGCTGATCGTGTTACATTGCTTTAAATACTACGTGTTGAATGCGGATCTTTAAATAAACTATTGATCACAGTAATTATGGCAGCATGAAACAAGAGGTTTCCTATGGGAACTTTGGCATTGAACTACGAGGACTACCTTCTGCCCAATTTCCTACAGCTGTTCGATGCTATAAAATGAGTTTGGTCACCTCAAGCAAGAAAATGGCGCAATTGATACGCGCTAAGATATCCTTATCTTGTTAAGCATTAAAAGGCTTGCCAAGTTGCAACGTCGCACAATTGTATGTCGTCACTCTGTCACATTACTTTTATCAAGACTAATTAAAGAAAATTAGCGCTTACATTGTCTGTCATGCTATTCAGATGATGATCATGACTTCAAAAGCTTTTGCAACCAGGTTTAAATAAATGTTGAATAAAAGTGGAAACTATATTATTCGCTGAAACGGCTCGCTGCTTTAATTTTTTTGTCCAATCCGTATATTACAGTCGAACCGCTTCAGCAGGGTGTACTTAAGTTAAATATATTAGAACATTACATACCGTAGCCTTTGCATTTCCAATAAATGCACCTAAGTGTCCATTTCCTAGTTGTACATTGGCCCATACTGCTATTGCAATGTTTGATTGGAACGTAAATGGGCCGTAAAAAAACCCTAATTTATGGAGAAAAAAGCGGCTAATGAAATTTAATTAGAGATTGGTATATGCCCGGCAATGACATAATACCCTACAATGACACCATGTTACTTGTAACAAAGTCTGGGTATTTCAAATCGAGTTACAACAATACATACTTTCTCGGGAAGTTTTACCACTGTCTGTCACTGCCGCTACTCTGCCACGCCGACTTGCCCATTCTTATCATAAACTAAAATCCTTTTATGCAGCGGTCAAATCTGTACGTCACAATGGTTGTGTTCTCGTGTGTATCTTTGGTGATATCTCAATAGCAGTATGTGCCTATTTCAGGAATTGTGGCAGGTAATTGGGTTTATACAATAACCAAGAAGGAATCATGTTCTCCGAATTTTGCATGATTCAACTTTTAGCCGGGGCAAATTCAACAATTCGTGCTATTTCTCCTGTGAGTGCTTATTATGGACACCATGCGAAACGATCAAATTTGTGACGAATGACATCACGGTATTGTACTGTTTCGTAGGAATGAGGTAAGTTTTATATAAAAGCGTTGCCATCCCATGCCTAGATTTATATATAGGTGGGTTGTACTGCTATATATACGCACTAGGCAAAGTGAGCGTTAGCTGTAATTTATACCTAAAAGAAACAGGTACCGTTGATGTCATTTGTACAATGTGAATCGTTTCGCATGTGTATCCATATAAGCACTCACGGTTTTAGCACGAATTTGTTGAATTTTGCCCAGGCGAAAAGTTATCATGCAAAAATCGGGAGAACACTTGATGCCGTCTTTGTTATGTAGAAACACAATTACCTGACCACAATTCCGAAATAGGCACATAGCATTGAGATTCACCAAGAATCACGAGAACACAAACCTTGTTGACGCACAGATTTGACCGCCTTATATTAAGGATTTTAATGGTTCTATGATAACCACCTATGTCTTAAATTACACCAATAGAAAGTATATTTATCTTTAAGACGTATATTGCACTAATTTATCTGTTACTCATGGCATATTATTGAAAGAACCGCCCACGTCAAATGGACATGTTGCAAATGTATTATGCAGCAAGGGTTTCTATCTGAAGATTGCCATAACTTCTAGTGACAATTGCTTCGTTACTGTCATTTAAGAATAAAGCCATATGCAGTAGGTCTATATCCCTCGCGTGGGGAATGTGATAATTTATTTGACATGCTGTTCAGAAAGGAAGGATGTCGTCCAGATGTTATTAAGTTAAGTCTGAGCGGTTGCCCTTTAGTCTAGATTAATGTTTATATTTGAATGCCAACTGGAAATGTGGACTTCGTACCTAAGATGAAGTTGATTTCAAAACGAATCAATTTGAAATACGATTGCGATTACGAAATATACGGCATAAATATACCCATAGATGCAGCTGATCGTGTTAATGGATCTTTAGAACTACGTTGATGAATGCGGATCTTTAAATGACGATTGATCACAGTTATTATGCAGCATGAAACAAAGAGGTTTCCTATGTGAACTTTGGCATTGACTACGAGTACTACATTCTGCCCATTTTTCTACCAGGCTGTTCGATGCTATAACAAAAAAAAAAAAACAATGAGTTTTGGCACCTCAAGCAAGTCGAAAATGGCGCAATTGAATACGCGCTAAGATATCATAGTCTTGTTAAGGCATTTAAAAAGGCTGCCAAGTTGCAAACTGTAGCACAATAGTTATGTAGTCAATCTGTCAACATTACTTTTATCAAGACTAATGTAAAGATCAAAATTAGCGTATAGCTATTGTCTGTCATGCTATTCAGATGATGATTCATGACGTTAAAATCTTTTGCAACCAGTTTAAAATAAACATTGCATACAAGTTGACAACATATATTATCGACTGGAAACGGCTCGCTGCTTTTAATTTTTTGTCCCAATCAGTATATTTACAGTCGGAACCCCCCCCCCCCCACTTCAGCAGGTGTACTTAAGTTTAAATATATTAGACATACATACCTTAGCCTTGCATTTCTAAATAAATGCAACGAAGTGTCCATTTGGCAATCTAGTTGTACATTGCCCATACTGCCATTTGCACAATGTAATTTGAATTGGAAAACGTCACAATAGGGCCGTAAAAAAACCCTTAATTTATGGAGAAAAAAAATCGGCTACTTAAATGGTGTAATTAGAGATTGGTTATGCCCCGGCAATGACATAATCACCCTACGAAAACGCAATGACAACACCCCTGTTTGTAAACAAGTCTGGGTATTTTCGGAATCGAGTTAAAACAATACATTACTTCTCGGGAAGTTGATTCCCACTGTCTGTCATTGCCGCCTACTCGGCCACCCCGACATTGCCCATTCATTATCATTAAACTAAATCCTTTTATGAAGCGGTCCAAATCTGTACGTCACAATGGAATTGTTGAATTTGTTCCTCGTGTGTATCTTTGGTTTAAATCGCAATAGCTTATGTGCCTATTTTCAGGCATTGTGGAAGGTAATTGGGTTTATACAAATAACCAAAGAAGGAAATCATAAGTCTATTGCATTTTTTGCATGATAACTTTAAGCCGGGGCAAAGTCAACAAGTCGTGCTATTTCTCCTGTGAGTGCCTTTATTTGGAATACACCCATTGGCGAGACGGTCACATTTGCGGAAAGAGTGACATCCACGGTATGTCACTGTTTTCGTAGGAATGAGGTAATGTTTTATATAAATGCGTCGCCCATTCACATTTTGCAAGTAGATGTATATATTGTAGGGGTTAGTACTGCGACCCATACGAACATTCCAAGGCAGCGTTATATTTATCAAAATCAGGTTTTTCGCATCTTATTGACGTTTTAGTATTGCCGTGAGTTAATGGTTCTCCCATAACACACCTATTGTCTTAATACACCAGGAAAGAAACTTAAGTATATTTATCTTTAAGAGGCTAATATTTGCACTAATTTATCTGTTACTCAATGGATATATTGAAAGAACCGCCACGTGTAATGACCATGATTGCAAAATGATTATGCCAGCCAGGGTTTCTATCTGAAGATTGCCATAACTTCTAGTGAACAATTGCATTCGGTTGTCTTTAGAATAAAGCCATATGTCAGGTCTATCTCCCTCGGTGGGAATGTGATAATTTATTTTGACATGCTGTCAGGAAAGGAAAGGATGTCGAGATGTTTACTATTAAGTATGTGCGTTGCTTTAGTCTAGATAATGTTTATATTTGAATGCAAACTGGAAATGTGACTTCGTACCTAAGATGAGGTTTGATTTAAAAACGAATCAATTTGAATTCCGATTGCTATTACGAAATATACTGGCATAACTATACCCATAACAGCGGATCGTGTTACTTGCTTAAATACTACGTTGTTGAATTGCGGATCTTTATTAACTATTGATCACAGTTATTATGCAGCATGGAAACAACGAGGGTTTCCTATGTAACGATTGGCGGTTGACTACGAGCCTACTTCTGCCAATTCCTACAGCTGTTCGATGCTATAAAATGAGTTTGTCACCTAAAGCCAAGAAAAAATGGCGCAATTGAATACGCGCTTAAGATATCATTAAATTGTTAAGAATAAAAAGCAATTAAAAGGCTGCCAAGTTGCAACGTCGCACAATGTATGTCGTCACTCTGTTCACATACTTTTATCACAGACTAATTAAAGAAAAATTAGAGCTTACATTGTCTGTCATGCTATTTCAGAGATGATCATGACTTCAAATCTTTTGCAACCAGGTTTAAATAAATGTGCATAAAAGTTGACAAACTATATTATCGTGGAAACGGCTCGCTGCTTTTAATTTTGTCCAATCAGTATATTACGTCGAAACCGATTCAGAAGGGTGTACTTGAGTTAAATATATTAGACATACATACCGTAGCCTTGCATTTCCAATAAATGCACCTAAGTGTCCATTTCCTAGTTGTACATTTGCCCATACTGGCTATGGCCAATTGTTTGATTGGAACGTAAATGGGCCGGTAAAAAAAACCCAATAATGTATGGAGAAAAAAATCGGCTAATATAATTTAATTAGAGATTGGTATGCCTGGCAATGACATAATTACCCTACAATGACACCATGGTTACTTGAAACAAGTTCTGGCGTATTTCCAAATCGAGTTACAACCAATACATAACTTCTCGGGAAGGGTTCCAACTGTCTTGTCCCTTGCCCGCCTACTCTGATCCACCCCGACTTGCCCATTATTATCAGAAACTAAAATCCTTTTATGCACGCGGTCAAATCGGTGACGTCACAATGGTTGTGTGTTCTCGTACAAGTAATCTTTGGTGATATCTCAATACTTATGTGGCCTATTTCAGGAATGTGTGGCAGGTAATTGGAGTTTATACAATAACAAAGAAGGAATCATGTTCTCCGATTTTTGCGAATGATAACTTTTAGCCGGGGCAAAATCTCAACAATTCGTGCTTATTTCGTCTGTGAGTGCCTTATTTGGGAATGATACCATGGCGAAAACGATCAAATTTGTGACAGAATGACATCACGGTAGGTACTGTCCGAGGAATGAGGTAATGTTTTATATAAAGCGTCCGACATCACATTGCACTAGATGTAGATATAGTAGGTTTAGTAAGGGATACCATCCGCACATTCCAAGTCAGCGTTAGATTCTCTAAATCAGGTGTTGAGCATAGATTGCGTTTTCGTATTGAGTGAGGTAATGGTTTCTCATAAACCACCTATGTCTTTAAATACACCAATAGAAAGTATATTTATCTTTTTAAGACGTATATTGCACTAAGTTATCTGTATTTCATGGAATATATTGAAAGAACCGACACGTCAAATGACATGTTGCAAATGATTAGGCAGCCAGGGTTTCTGAATATGAAGATTGACATAACTTCTAGTGACCACAAATTGCCCCTTCGTTCTGTCTTTAGAATAAAGCCATATGTTCACATCTATCTCCCTCGGTGGGAATGTGAACATTTATTTTGACATGCTGTAAGAAAGAGAAGGAGTCGAGAGGTTATTATTAAGTCTGCGTTGCTTTAGTCTTAGATAATGTTTATATTTGAATGAAACTTGGAAATGTGACTCTAACTAGATTGAGTTTGAGTTACGAATCAATTTGAATTCGTGCTATTACGTGGCATACACTATACCCATAACAGGCTGATCGTGTTACAATTTGCTTTAAATACGACGTTGTTGAATGCGGATCTTTAAATAACTATTGAACACAGTTATTATGCCGCATTGATATATGTACTTTGGCATGCTAAATAACGAGACTTTTTTTTGCCAATTTGCGCCAGCTCTTGATGCGAGAAAATGAGTTACACCTCAAGCAAGAAAATGGCGCTCATTTATCATTATCGTGTTAAGGCATTTTTAAAAGGCTAGCCAAGTGCAACGTCGAAATGGTCGGTCACTTACTTTAAAGACTAATTAGTAGCGCTACATTGCTGTCATGCATTCACATGACTTCAAATCTTAACCAGGTTTAAACTAAATGTTGGAAGAATTTGAAGTCAGGTTTCATGCATGGGGGGGGGGGGGCATAATAACTGTGATCAATAGTCTTATTAACAGAGATCCGCATTCAACAACGTAGTATTTAAAGCAATGTAACACGATCAGCTGTTATGGGTATAGTTATGCCAGTATATTTCGTAATAGCAATCGGAATTCAAATTGATTCGTTTTTAAATCAAACTCATCTTAGGTACGAAGTCACATTTCCAGTTGCATTCAAATATAAACATTATCTAGACTAAAGCAACGCACAGACTTAATAATAACATCTCGACATCCTTCCTTTCTGACAGCATGTCAAAATAAATTATCACATTCCCACCGAGGGAGATAGACCTGACATATGGCTTTATTCTAAAGACAGAACGAAGGCAATTGTCACTAGAAGTTATGGCAATCTTCAGATAGAAACCCTGGCTGCATAATCATTTGCAACATGTCATTTGACGTGGCGGTTCTTTCAATATATGCCATGAGTACAGATAAATTAGTGCAATATACGTCTTAAAGATAAATATACTTTCTATTGGTGTATTAAAGACATAGGTGGTTATGGGAGAACCATTAACTCACCAATACGAAAACGCAATAAGATGCGCAACACCTGATTTTGATAATATAACGCTGACTTGGAATGTGCGGATGGTCGCAGTACTAAACCTACTATATATACATCTAGGCAATGTGATGCGACGCTTTATATAAAACATTACCTCATTCCTACGAAACAGTACATACCGTGATGTCATTCTGTCACAAATTTGATCGTTTCGCATGGTGTATTCCAAATAAGCACTCACAGGAGAAATAGCACGAATTGTTGAATTTGCCCCCGGCTAAAAGTTAATCATGCAAAAATCGGAGAACAATGATTCCTTCTTTGTTATTGTATAAACCCAATTACCTGCCACAATTCCTGAAATAGGCACATAAGCTATTGAGATATCACCAAAGATACACACGAGAACACAACCATTGTGACGTACAGATTTGACCGCTGCATAAAAGGATTTTAGTTTATGATAAGAATGGGCAAGTCGGGGTGGCAGAGTAGGCGGCAGTGACAGACAGTGGGAAAACTTCCCGAGAAGTATGTATTGTTGTAAACTCGATTTGAAATACCCAGACTTGTTACAAGTAACATGGTGTCATTGTAGGGTATTATGTCATTGCCGGGCATACCAATCTCTAATTAAATTTATTAGCCGATTTTTTTCTCCATAAATTAAGGGTTTTTTTACGGCCCATTTACGTTCCAATCAAACAATTGCAATAGCAGTATGGGCAAATGTACAACTAGGAAATGGACACTTAGGTGCATTTATTGGAAATGCAAGGCTAAGGTATGTATGTCTAATATATTTAACTTAAGTACACCCTGCTGAAGCGGTTTCGACTGTAATATACTGATTGGACAAAAAATTAAAAGCAGCGAGCCGTTTCCAGCGATAATATAGTTGTCAAACTTTATGCAACATTTATTTAAACCTGGTTGCAAAAGATTTGAAGTCATGATCATCATCTGAATAGCATGACAGACAATGTAAGCGCTAATTTTTCTTTAATTAGTCTTGATAAAAGTAATGTGACAGAGTGACGACATACAATTGTGCGACGTTGCAACTTGGCAGCCTTTTAATGCCTTAACAAGATAATGATATCTTAGCGCGTATTCAATTGCGCCATTTTCTTGCTTGAGGTGACAAAACTCATTTTATAGCATCGAACAGCTGTAGGAAATTGGCAGAAGGTAGTCTCGTAGTCAATGCCAAAGTTCACATAGGAAACCTCTTGTTTCATGCTGCATAATAACTGTGATCAATAGTTATTTAAAGATCCGCATTCAACAACGTAGTATTTAAAGCAATGTAACACGATCAGCTGTTATGGGTATAGTTATGCCAGTATATTTCGTAATAGCAATCGGAATTCAAATTGATTCGTTTTAAATCAAACTCATCTTAGGTACGAAGTCACATTTCCAGTTGCATTCAAATATAAACATTATCTAGACTAAAGCAACGCACAGACTTAATAATAACATCTCGACATCCTTCCTTTCTGACAGCATGTCAAAATAAATTATCACATTCCCACCGAGGGAGATAGACCTGACATATGGCTTTATTCTAAAGACAGAACGAAGGCAATTGTCACTAGAAGTTATGGCAATCTTCAGATAGAAACCCTGGCTGCATAATCATTTGCAACATGTCATTTGACGTGGCGGTTCTTTCAATATATGCCATGAGTACAGATAAATTAGTGCAATATACGTCTTAAAGATAAATATACTTTCTATTGGTGTATTTAAGACATAGGTGGTTATGGGAGAACCATTAACTCACCAATACGAAAACGCAATAAGATGCGCAACACCTGATTTTGATAATATAACGCTGACTTGGAATGTGCGGATGGTCGCAGTACTAAACCTACTATATATACATCTAGGCAATGTGATGCGACGCTTTATATAAAACATTACCTCATTCCTACGAAACAGTACATACCGTGATGTCATTCTGTCACAAATTTGATCGTTTCGCATGGTGTATTCCAAATAAGCACTCACAGGAGAAATAGCACGAATTGTTGAATTTGCCCCGGCTAAAAGTTAATCATGCAAAAATCGGAGAACAATGATTCCTTCTTTGTTATTGTATAAACCCAATTACCTGCCACAATTCCTGAAATAGGCACATAAGCTATTGAGATATCACCAAAGATACACACGAGAACACAACCATTGTGACGTACAGATTTGACCGCTGCATAAAAGGATTTTAGTTTATGATAAGAATGGGCAAGTCGGGGTGGCAGAGTAGGCGGCAGTGACAGACAGTGGGAAAACTTCCCGAGAAGTATGTATTGTTGTAACTCGATTTGAAATACCCAGACTTGTTACAAGTAACATGGTGTCATTGTAGGGTATTATGTCATTGCCGGGCATACCAATCTCTAATTAAATTTATTAGCCGATTTTTTTCTCCATAAATTAAGGGTTTTTTTACGGCCCATTTACGTTCCAATCAAACAATTGCAATAGCAGTATGGGCAAATGTACAACTAGGAAATGGACACTTAGGTGCATTTATTGGAAATGCAAGGCTAAGGTATGTATGTCTAATATATTTAACTTAAGTACACCCTGCTGAAGCGGTTTCGACTGTAATATACTGATTGGACAAAAAATTAAAAGCAGCGAGCCGTTTCCAGCGATAATATAGTTGTCAACTTTATGCAACATTTATTTAAACCTGGTTGCAAAAGATTTGAAGTCATGATCATCATCTGAATAGCATGACAGACAATGTAAGCGCTAATTTTTCTTTAATTAGTCTTGATAAAAGTAATGTGACAGAGTGACGACATACAATTGTGCGACGTTGCAACTTGGCAGCCTTTTTTAATGCCTTAACAAGATAATGATATCTTAGCGCGTATTCAATTGCGCCATTTTCTTGCTTGAGGTGACAAAACTCATTTTATAGCATCGAAACAGCTGTAGGAAATTGGCAGAAGGTAGTCTCGTAGTCAATGCCAAAGTTCACATAGGAAACCTCTTGTTTCATGCTGCATAATAACTGTGATCAATAGTTATTTAAAGATCCGCATTCAACAACGTAGTATTTAAAGCAATGTAACACGATCAGCTGTTATGGGTATAGTTATGCCAGTATATTTCGTAATAGCAATCGGAATTCAAATTGATTCGTTTTAAATCAAACTCATCTTAGGTACGAAGTCACATTTCCAGTTGCATTCAAATATAAACATTATCTAGACTAAAGCAACGCACAGACTTAATAATAACATCTCGACATCCTTCCTTTTGACAGCATGTCAAAATAAATTATCACATTCCCACCGAGGGAGATAGACCTGACATATGGCTTTATTCTAAAGACAGAACGAAGGCAATTGTCACTAGAAGTTATGGCAATCTTCAGATAGAAACCCTGGCTGCATAATCATTTGCAACATGTCATTTGACGTGGCGGTTCTTTCAATATATGCCATGAGTACAGATAAATTAGTGCAATATACGTCTTAAAGATAAATATACTTTCTATTGGTGTATTTAAGACATAGGTGGTTATGGGAGAACCATTAACTCACCAATACGAAAACGCAATAAGATGCGCAACACCTGATTTTGATAATATAACGCTGACTTGGAATGTGCGGATGGTCGCAGTACTAAACCTACTATATATACATCTAGGCAATGTGATGCGACGCTTTATATAAAACATTACCTCATTCCTACGAAACAGTACATACCGTGATGTCATTCTGTCACAAATTTGATCGTTTCGCATGGTGTATTCCAAATAAGCACTCACAGGAGAAATAGCACGAATTGTTGAATTTGCCCCGGCTAAAAGTTAATCATGCAAAAATCGGAGAACAATGATTCCTTCTTTGTTATTGTATAAACCCAATTACCTGCCACAATTCCTGAAATAGGCACATAAGCTATTGAGATATCACCAAAGATACACACGAGAACACAACCATTGTGACGTACAGATTTGACCGCTGCATAAAAGGATTTTAGTTTATGATAAGAATGGGCAAGTCGGGGTGGCAGAGTAGGCGGCAGTGACAGACAGACAGTGGGAAAACTTCCCGAGAAGTATGTATTGTTGTAACTCGATTTGAAATACCCAGACTTGTTACAAGTAACATGGTGTCATTGTAGGGTATTATGTCATTGCCGGGCATACCAATCTCTAATTAAATTTATTAGCCGATTTTTTTCTCCATAAATTAAGGGTTTTTTTTACGGCCCATTTACGTTCCAATCAAACAATTGCAATAGCAGTATGGGCAAATGTACAACTAGGAAATGGACACTTAGGTGCATTTATTGGAAATGCAAGGCTAAGGTATGTATGTCTAATATATTTAACTTAAGTACACCCTGCTGAAGCGGTTTCGACTGTAATATACTGATTGGACAAAAAATTAAAAGCAGCGAGCCGTTTCCAGCGATAATATAGTTGTCAACTTTATGCAACATTTATTTAAACCTGGTTGCAAAAGATTTGAAGTCATGATCATCATCTGAATAGCATGACAGACAATGTAAGCGCTAATTTTTCTTTAATTAGTCTTGATAAAAGTAATGTGACAGAGTGACGACATACAATTGTGCGACGTTGCAACTTGGCAGCCTTTTAATGCCTTAACAAGATAATGATATCTTAGCGCGTATTCAATTGCGCCATTTTCTTGCTTGAGGTGACAAAACTCATTTTATAGCATCGAACAGCTGTAGGAAATTGGCAGAAGGTAGTCTCGTAGTCAATGCCAAAGTTCACATAGGAAACCTCTTGTTTCATGCTGCATAATAACTGTGATCAATAGTTATTTAAAGATCCGCATTCAACAACGTAGTATTTAAAGCAATGTAACACGATCAGCTGTTATGGGTATAGTTATGCCAGTATATTTTCGTAATAGCAATCGGAATTCAAATTGATTCGTTTTAAATCAAACTCATCTTAGGTACGAAGTCACATTTCCAGTTGCATTCAAATATAAACATTATCTAGACTAAAGCAACGCACAGACTTAATAATAACATCTCGACATCCTTCCTTTCTGACAGCATGTCAAAATAAATTATCACATTCCCACCGAGGGAGATAGACCTGACATATGGCTTTATTCTAAAGACAGAACGAAGGCAATTGTCACTAGAAGTTATGGCAATCTTCAGATAGAAACCCTGGCTGCATAATCATTTGCAACATGTCATTTGACGTGGCGGTTCTTTCAATATATGCCATGAGTACAGATAAATTAGTGCAATATACGTCTTAAAGATAAATATACTTTCTATTGGTGTATTTAAGACATAGGTGGTTATGGGAGAACCATTAACTCACCAATACGAAAACGCAATAAGATGCGCAACACCTGATTTTGATAATATAACGCTGACTTGGAATGTGCGGATGGTCGCAGTACTAAACCTACTATATATACATCTAGGCAATGTGATGCGACGCTTTATATAAAACATTACCTCATTCCTACGAAACAGTACATACCGTGATGTCATTCTGTCACAAATTTGATCGTTTCGCATGGTGTATTCCAAATAAGCACTCACAGGAGAAATAGCACGAATTGTTGAATTTGCCCCGGCTAAAAGTTAATCATGCAAAAATCGGAGAACAATGATTCCTTCTTTGTTATTGTATAAACCCAATTACCTGCCACAATTCCTGAAATAGGCACATAAGCTATTGAGATATCACCAAAGATACACACGAGAACACAACCATTGTGACGTACAGATTTGACCGCTGCATAAAAGGATTTTAGTTTATGATAAGAATGGGCAAGTCGGGGTGGCAGAGTAGGCGGCAGTGACAGACAGTGGGAAAACTTCCCGAGAAGTATGTATTGTTGTAACTCGATTTGAAATACCCAGACTTGTTACAAGTAACATGGTGTCATTGTAGGGTATTATGTCATTGCCGGGCATACCAATCTCTAATTAATTTATTAGCCGATTTTTTTTCTCCATAAATTAAGGGTTTTTTTACGGCCCATTTACGTTCCAATCAAACAATTGCAATAGCAGTATGGGCAAATGTACAACTAGGAAATGGACACTTAGGTGCATTTATTGGAAATGCAAGGCTAAGGTATGTATGTCTAATATATTTAACTTAAGTACACCCTGCTGAAGCGGTTTCGACTGTAATATACTGATTGGACAAAAAATTAAAAGCAGCGAGCCGTTTCCAGCGATAATATAGTTGTCAACTTTATGCAACATTTATTTAAACCTGGTTGCAAAAGATTTGAAGTCATGATCATCATCTGAATAGCATGACAGACAATGTAAGCGCTAATTTTTCTTTAATTAGTCTTGATAAAAGTAATTTGTGACAGAGTGACGACATACAATTGTGCGACGTTGCAACTTGGCAGCCTATTTTTAATCCCCTTAACAAGATAATGATATCTTAGCGCGTATTCAATTGCGCCATTTTCTTGCTTGAGGTGACAAAACTCATTTTATAGCATCGAACAGCTGTAGGGAAAATTGGCAGAAGGTAGTCTCGTAGTCAATGCCAAAGTTCACATAGGAAACCTCTTGTTTCATGCTGCATAATAACTGTGATCAATAGTTATTTAAAGATCCGCATTCAACAACGTAGTATTTAAAGCAATGTAACACGATCAGCTGTTATGGGTATATAATTATGCCAGTATATTTCGTAATAGCAATCGTAATTCAAATTTAATCGTTTTAAATCAAACTCATCTTAGGTACGAAGTCACATTTCCAGTTGCATTAAAATATAAACATTATCTAGACTAAAGCAACGCACAGACTTATAATAACATCTCAACATCCTTCATTTCTGACAGCATGACAACATAAAAAATCCCATTGCCACCGAGGGAGATAGGCCTGATATATGGACTTATTCTGAAGACAGGACGAAGGCAATAGTCACTAGAAGTTATGGCAATCTTCAGATAGACTCCTTGGCTGCATAATCATTGGCAACATGTCATTTGACGTGATTTTGCTATCAATATATGCCATGAGTACAGATTACTTAGTGTAATACACGTCTTAAAGATAAATATACTTTCTATTGGTGTTTTAAGACATAGGTGGTTTGGGAGAACCATTAACTCACCAATACGAAAACGCAATAAGATGCACAACTCCTGATTTTGATAATATAACGCTTACTTGGAATGTGTTGATGGTTGCAGTACTAAACCTACTATAGAAACATCTAGGCAATGTGATGCGACGCTTTATATAAAACATTACCTCATTCCTACGAAACAGTACATACCGTGATGTCATTCTGTCACAAATTTGATCGTTTCGCATGGTGTATTCCAAATAAGCACTCACAGAGAAATAGCATAATTGTTGAATTTGCCCCGGTAAAAGTTAATCATGCAAAAATCGGAGAACAATGATTCCTTCTTTGTTATTGTACAACCCAATTACCTGCCACAATTCCTGATTATTAGCCGATTTTTTTCTCCATAAATTAAGGTTTTTTTTACGGCCCATTTACGTTCCAATCAAACAATTGCAATAGCAGTATGGGCAAATGTACAACTAGGAAATGGACACTTAGGTGCATTTATTGGAAATGCAAGGCTGAAGTATGTATGTCTAATATATGTAACTTAAGTACACCCAGCTGAAGCGGTTTCGACTGTAATATACTGATTGAACAAACAATTAAAAGCAGCGAGCCGTTTCAAGCGATAATATAGTTGTCAACTTTATGCAACATTTATAAAAACCTGGTTTTAACGATTTGAAGTCATGATCATCCTCTGAATAGCATGACAGACAATGTAAGCGCTAACTTTTCTTTGATTAGTCTTGATAAAAAGTAATGTGACAGAGTGACGACATACAATTGTGCGACGTTGCAACTTGGCAGCCTTTTAATGCCTTAACAAGATAAACGGATATCTTAGCGCGTATTCAATTGCGCCATTTTCTTGCTTGAGGTGACACAAAACTCATTTTATAGCATCGAACAGCTGTAGGAAATAGGCAGAAGGTAGTCTCGTAGTCAATGCCAAAGTTCACATAGGAAACCTCTTGTTTCATGCTGCATAATAATAACTGTGATCAATAGTTATTTAAAGATCCGCATTCAACAACGTAGTATTTAAAGCAATGTAACACGATCAGCTGTTATGGGTATAGTTATGCCAGTATATTTCGTAATAGCAATCGGAATTCAAATTGATTCGTTTTTCAAACTCATCTTAGGTACGAAGTCACATTTCCAGTTGCATTCAAATATAAACATTATCTAGACTAAAGCAACGCACAGACTTAATAATAACATCTCGACATCCTTCCTTTCTGACAGCATGTCAAAATAAATTATCACATTCCCACCGAGGGAGATAGACCTGACATATGGCTTTATTCTAAAGACAGAACGAAGGCAATTGTCACTAGAAGTTATGGCAATCTTCAGATAGAAACCCTGGCTGCATAATCATTTGCAACATGTCATTTGACGTGGCGGTTCTTTCAATATATGCCATGAGTACAGATAAATTAGTGCAATATACGTCTTAAAGATAAATATACTTTCTATTGGTGTATTTAAGACATAGGTGGTTATGGGAGAACCATTAACTCACCAATACGAAAACGCAATAAGATGCGCAACACCTGATTTTGATAATATAACGCTGACTTGGAATGTGCGGATGGTCGCAGTACTAAACCTACTATATATACATCTAGGCAATGTGATGCGACGCTTTATATAAAACATTACCTCATTCCTACGAAACAGTACATACCGTGATGTCATTCTGTCACAAATTTGATCGTTTCGCATGATGTATTCCAAATAAGCACTCACAGGAGAAATAGCAAGAATTGTTGAAGTTGCCCCGGCTGAAAGTTAATCATGCAAAAATCGGAGAACAATGATTCCTTCTTTGTTATTGTATAAACCCAATTACCCGCCACAATTCCTGAAATAGGCACATAAGCTATTGAAATATCACCAATGATACACACGAGAACACAACCATTGTGACGTACAGATTTGACCGCTGCATAAAAGGATTTTAGTTTATGATAAGAATGGGCAAGTCGGGGTGGCAGAGTAGGCGGCAGTGACAGACAGTGGGAAAACTTCCCGAGAAGTATGTATTGTTGTAACTCGATTTGAAATACCCAGACTTGTTACATTGAGCAAGTAACATGGTGTCATTGTAGGGTATTATGTCATTGCCGGGCATACGAATCTCTAATTAAATTTACACTTGTGGCAATATCAACAGATGGCGTGCGGGACACTTTGCTTCATGTGTGATTATCTGCAGAGCATATTGCAATCAGACGTTGAACCAGAAATTGTTTGTATGTTAATCACTTCTGCGAATTAACAATGCTTCATTGCAAATTGTGAAATTTACAGCACTTCGTGTGCCAATAATTCATGTAGGGAACAAGACTGTAAAGCATACGTTGAACATTGACAATAAAAATGCTAGCGCTGACATATCTCCATGATAAGTATTTTAAATCAAGCACAGCAGAGGCTGGGGGCATGGGCTAGGGCTAAGATGGGCTAGGGCTAAGATGTGTTACAAGCTACCACAATCATATAGGTGCACATACGTCAGGGGTTAATGTATCAAAAGCCCTCATAAACAAACATGTGTTTGCCTTTCCGTATCATTTCTGTAAGCAAACGTGAGGGCATGGTTCGAACAATTCGGGAGTTATAAATGCATATGCATAGCACTTGCTTGTTTTGATTAATCGAGTTGCACTTTTAACCTCTTTGTAGTCAAGGTTTTGATTTATTTCATCGCGACAGTGAAATATTAAACCGTTACAGTAGAGGCGGTGTTTCACATGTACTAAATACAATTCCGTTGCGTAGCATTATCTGGTCAGATTCAGGCACATGACCATGGGATAACACAGAGGATGGGCTGATGATATGGCTTATATGAACATTTAGCAATACGACCATGATGACGTAGTGAGTGTTGTTCACGCAATGCTTTGATTGATGTTTCAAGTGTCATTGTACAGCAATCCATCCGTTCGCTGGACGTGATTGCCAAACGCAATATAACTCAAAATATAATTAAATTACTTTGGTAAAAATCACAAATGTGTGGGATCGAAAGTTTATACAGGTGAGTGTTATTACACATATCATTCATAAAAGCGTTAATAAAATGGAAGGCAGTATTTACAAAAAGAACTCGCGAACAAGAAGTGAATTCGACGAGTCCAGGAATCGGTACTGCAATTATTTAAATATAATTAATGATACACACGGTAGCAATGGTAGTGTGATTTACCGAGTTGGTCGCCAAATAACATGACTTTAGGTCATGGCGAGAAAGGACGAGGTACGATGGAAGGGGGTGCTATTATGAACGAAAGTGGGAATGCTTCCTGAAAAAGATGTCATTTTGGAAATAGATCATCCCCTTTTTGTTATAAGGCGCTACTAACCCTGTATCTATATTATGTCATGGCAGAGCACACGAATCTCAGATATAAATTACATCAACAGATAGCGAGCGTTGCACCTGGTATCTGGCGTGATTGTTCGCATAGCTTATTGACATTCATGTACGTTTGTCTGCAATTGTTTATATCTTTATCTCCATGTGTATGGTTCGTTGAATATAATTCATATCAATGGTGCAAAGATCAGAGTTATAAATTCACAAAACATCGTGTGACAATAATAAATAAAATGTTGTAGCATATGACTCAACACAATAGAGCTCGATTAACCATGCTATGCATGTCTCATGCATCTGCATATAAATAGCATAAACAATTGTGAAGCAACTTTTAAACATTGAAACAAAAACGACATCGCTGACAAATATCCAAGATAATTATTTAGTAGCAAAATAAACACACCGGGGTTGGTGGGGGGGGGGGGGTGGGTGGGTATGATGAACAAACTGGTGGACGTGCGATGCGTATTACATATACTTAAACCACATATGTGCATATATATCAGGGCTTTTGGTTTTAAATACACTAGTGAACAACTATCAATCCCGTAAGCATACATGAGGGTATGGCCTGAACGAGCTTGGATATTTATATGAATGTACTGAGACAAGCATAATTCGGTTAGTCGAGTCACACGTTTCACATCTTTGTAGTCAAGGGTTTTGTTAAACTCACTCGCGAAAGTGATCTATTAATTCATTGCTAACATATAGCATGGTAATAAACGCTCTTTTCATCATGATTTATTAGACATTTATAGGAGTATAAGATGTAATGCATTGCAACATTCAATTACTGTGACATGTTCTTGCAGTAGTCGGACAAATACATATTGCGAACATAAGAAAAAGCCCCGATATCCATTCGACAAACCGGCCAGCAATAAAATTGCATCAGCCAGTGTAGGTACTTTAACAATTCCGCGCCATGTGAAATCACTTTGATGATTTGAAGAATAAGTGGTTATGAATGGTAAATTGTGGTGCAGGGTCAATATTCCCCTTTATTATGAACAATTCCTTAACTAAAGCATTGGTTTCGAATGCTATGTCTTCTTTCCTAAATACGACGCAACACGAGGTGCGGGGCTATATATACTTCCCTGCGCGGACAAATATTATGCTGTTTCAGTGCAAATGATGGTGGTCTTCTAGGTCAAATGAATACAGGTCTGTAGGAGGTAGTAACTGGATATCAGTACAAACGTGCTTTTTTATTAATTATGGTAAATTAACAAGATAGATTGATGTTTATGAGATATAGTAAAATTAAACAATTGGGACGTCATTTACATTTTTCAGGTGACATCCTAGTTACGATGGATAGGGACAGCAAAGTCGCCAACAGCTTCTTGGTGTTGTTGCGGATGTCTGATTAGCACAGTCGTATAACAGAAAGCGTGGGATATCTATGAGATTAAGCAGAAACATTGCAACTAGATTCGACAGGCATTGCATGCAAACATGGCTGGTCCAAAATTTGCAATAATTGACCCTAGTAAAGTGTCGCCAACAACTCAGATGCCTGGCAGCGTCTCGTGACTGCAACAACGTTGATCCTGCGGAAAATAATCAACAGCGTATACTTTTGACTGACAGCACCGGGAAAGCTGTATATTCTTACTTCAGCGGGGCGACGTTTAATTTCATGCGCAGTAAACTCACAACATCAAGTCATATATCATTGCTTGTGGCGAGTTTCAGCATAGACCGATGTGGTAGACTATGGCTGTAACAACAACACCACGCACATTCTACATAGCAAATGTCATCAAAAGGGATAGATATAGAGTACATAGCGTTGACAGTTTCGTGCTGCCGAATGTCACGATTTTAATTTATAGTTCTGCATCACAGTGTCCTAACAATGTAAGGAAAAAAACATTAATGCTATTAGCTCCCCGAACATCTATATTGCGTGCATTATCCCGTTGTATGACTGTGAGGCATATATCGTAGTTTTGATGTGTTGTTATTCTCTGGCAAAACTAATTTAAAGTTAAGCCATATAGTGTAATTTATACATCTAGACATTTTCAAAAATTAATGAAATTTCACATCAGGTATCTCACAAAGTCAGATTGGTGTTTCAAAGCGAACGTTGCAGGGTCGCTCTACTGAGGCTCACTTCGGTTCACATAGCATCTGCAACACCACGGGGAATTGAAATTTATTCTTGACCTAGAGCTCATCAGTGAAATTCGCTTTTGCAATTTTGTGATGCATACAAGATTCTGTATTGCAGAACTTACATAAATTATAACTAACATTTATAATCATTCAAAGCAATTAAGTTGCGTGACAAGTAATGGCAATGCTTCACAAATGTAAGCGATCAGGCATAAATATCGTTTTCACAGCATGAAGTAAGACCTTGCGTACAATGCATGTTTGATGGTGGCTGTCACTCATGCTTAGATATCAGTCGACCGTACACTATGTTCCTCGGGTGCGTGTGTGGGTGGCAGCGATAATAATCAAATATGAGACCTCGTTGCTCTAACAACATCTGAAAACAAAGATTCTTCACGCCTTGACCCAACAGTAAAACTATTTCTTAGTTGTCCATCTTGCTTATCGTGCTAGCAATTGGGCAATAATAACGCTGTAATAATAATAAAGTTTATACATACAATCTATGAAGATTTGCATTTTATGATTTAGTATGAATATGAACAGAGACATTACCAGGGAACATTCAAAGCAATATCTTATATTTTATGGAGCCCGCCTTGAACGGTTCAATTTGCCTAAAACACTCTGCATTCCGGTGCAATCCCGAGTTCACGATCTCGAGCAATTACAGGGCATTTGGTTAATATTTTTATACCCGCAAATAAACTATTTTACAAATATATTACAAACTTAGCTGGACCGGATATGATTATACGTCAACACGGAATGCTACAGAGTAAGTATGCTGAAAACACAGACCTGGGTTTGATTAAAAGCATGAACAGGGAAGTTTCGGAAGTTGCATGTACAAAGGACGTCTCAATCTGACTATAGCTTGGCTGACACATTGATCTTAGGATGTCTTGTTATCTTTTTTTATGCTCACTTGCGCATTTACAAATCCGTACGTGTCCGATCTCACGATTAAATACGTCACAAACCATTCTATACAGTGCACAAAATCACGTTTAAGCCACCTTGTCACCACGGTCTGTGCTCAATATGCTCTTTATTATGGAATATGGATTAATCAATGCAAGAACCAAGAAGGGTGTATTATATCCGATAAGTAATGATCTCCCCGCATCTGGAACTTTCAATCGAGACATTCGTTGCATTGGCGGACGTCTTACAATACAACGCCATTAGAGATTGTCTTTGAATAACCAACATCGTTGATAGTAAAAACAGTTGCAGTTTCCTGTTCTGTATAATGTCCTCATAGGATGCGCAGCTGTCAACAAAGGAAGCTATCAGCGATGCTGTGAGCAAATGCGCTATCGGACGGAGTGAATTATAATTAGACGTTCGATGGCCGTTACAAAGTAGACATGTCGTTTGTAACGGTTTGGCGCTGCTCTATACGTGTATGTTTACTGTTACAATTCGTTATTATCTCCTCATTTGCAAATCGCTTCCTTGACCGCGCTGGGCGACGCAACGCATATTGTATCGATAAAAACCCCAATGAGCTCTTCTGGGTGACGCAAATAAAACGGAGCAAAGCATCTTCCTGACGCAATCAAAAGGTAATCGCTGCCACTAAAAAACGATCATATGCACCCGAGCATGAACATAAAACATTACGCTGTAATATTTCTTTACAATCCCTAATCAACGGTTAGATGATTTCAGCCCTATTCCTTATATTTGGAAGGAATTCATTTACATTTAATGAATAATAACAATGGCTAAGCGATCAAGCATAGGAGGCAAGCATCATGTTAAATGACGAAGCCCACTTGTTCGCCAGGCTAGGCTGTTGACCCACCACCACAAGGAAGAAGAAATGCATTACAATGACTGTGCGATTTATAGGCAAGAGCGGGATGCAACACAGTTATATGCTCCTGTGAATTTGGTTTGACCGTTCCCTGTATTGAACATGCATCTTCCGGCGCAGGGCTCATTCGCCTATGCAGCACGCCAGGAACAATGCAGCAGCTTCTGCCAATTATTATGATGTACTGAGTCGATATGTTAGGCTGCATGGCAATTTGATGAGACAATTAACGTTTTAACAAGACAACGAGAATAACCGGCCCAGGGATGACAATCGTATTATGATTCTGAAATATTACCTGGTGCCAGAGGCAATGGTTTCGCCTTGTCAAGGGGAGGCGCATTCTGACGTACACTGATAAGTGCGCATCATTAAATGTATTGTATCATGATTATACCGCTGGTACCCTATATCGTATACTATGTGGTATATTATGTGACATACTGCGCGCATGATTGTTGAAAATTGCCGGTAAGTAGACCATCGTCAGTGTACGTTGTGTCGTTTCAGAGGATTCCGATCGTCCTCGAGCAGACTTGTCGATGGCATAGTAGGTGTTTTTTTTTTGAAATCATGCATGCAGGTCGTGCATCCGTGTTGAGGAATTCCTTTGACGAAATCATTGTTTGACATGCATCCGTCGCTGTGAAATCATTGTTGTACTGCAGGTCCCTGTACTTGTTATTGTGTTGAGGAATTCCCTGAGGTCATTATTGTCATTAGTAATGTAACCGCCGATTAACGAAAAAGAAGGTTCTGTCATTGTATTTGACTTTGGACCAATTTAAAGGTCGACAACGCCCTGGGAAAACACACTAGCCACCGTATCAAAGCGCCGCGACAGCCTTCTCATACGGGTCGTTTGTCAAATCGACAATTTGCTGTATGGCTGATATATAATGCTTTAAATTTAATATAATTATTAGTTGCCGGCTTTTTAGTTTCATGTGCTTTGAAAGTGGTCATTAAGTTGAAGTACCGAATAATTCATATATGACAGCCGTAATCATGAGCATCCAAGCATCTTAAAATTGATATAGCAAGTACGTTTTTCTGTTTCGAAGCTGGAGGTAATGCATTTCTTCCATAGCAAGTGTAATGCATCTCTCCGTCGATCATGTACATATTCATGGCAGGTAACTCTTAATTATGCAACACGTCCCATAATCATATTTATTTAGTCCCACAACAGGCATCACTTCAGAACACACAATAGCATGAATGTATGATAACACAATTGTCAAATCAACCAAACACTACTAATTCAATTGATTCCTGTTCTGCACCACTAGTATGAATCAATTAATTTATCTTTCAACGTCCATTTTAGAAGTTAGCTTACGAGTAGTTTAGTAACTCTGTTCACACTTTACATTTTGATAAGTGATGTCAAACGTAAAGCTATCAAGAAGCGATCGGAGTTATGGATGGGCGAAGGCAGAGCAGTGCCCCATGATCAAATAATATACGACACGAGCTAATTGATGTTCGCCTCAGTTGGTTTCTCTTCCCTGAAGACCAAATATCCAATACATCAACTTTACGTGTTCGATACACATCAACTTGTCGCAATGATAATATCCTAGGTGGAAGAAAACACTAGGCTGTAAGATTTATCATCTGCCATTTTACTGACGCTGCTATCGTAAATGATGAGCAAATGCAGTTCATTTCGTTGAAGTATTCACCCATGATACGTATTATGTATGCATTGGCTCTTGTAGTGCATCCTGAACTCGAGGTTTATTCTATAAATGCCCGGCTAGCCAAAACACTCATTGGGAATAAAATGATACGGTGCTTGGTGAATCAGCATGCGCTTCATTGATCATAATATCATCAGTACTGTTTACATAACTGCAGCTTTATAGTGAGTTTTTGTCCAGAAATGTGGTTCTGCGCGCCGCAACTAATATTAACTAATGCATGAGTGCATATCTAATGAGAGCTGTCTGACGTCCATCCTACACTGACTCGCGCAATTATCTAGAGTGGCAAATAATTCCATGACTGGGATGGCAGACGAAATTCCTATATTGTCCAGCTCCAGCCTATGTTTCAACTAAATAAATACAATGTTGCTGTGTATCGTTAAAGGAATAATCAAACCTAGCCACATCGTGTAATGTGCGCTCGTCTAATCAAAAATCGAACCGACTGAATCGTCTTGAGTTATACGACAACTGAATCATGCAGTAAGTACAGCTTCATGAATCAATTTCCAACCATGCAATTACATTTATCTTTCTCGAATAATCTTACGCGAGACCTCTATCGTAGCAGCATCAATGAAATGGATACACAACTGGCTACCAACGATACGTAGGTTACCGTTGTCTATGTAGTCACGTGCAAAGTTGTAGCTCACACGTTGATATTTGACCACAAATACAAATGATTAATGAAATGGCTAATACTTAAACGCATCAACTAATATGCAAGTAAGTATTCTCTCTGTTAACGCTTAAGCATGGACTATGTTGTTCCGTGACAGTTATTTTTATATTACTGTATTAATATCGAGATAACAGGTTGCTAAAATTGGGTTGAAAACTTAGAACTTGAATAGATAATGATACTGCCGTCACCAACAAAGATATTTGTCGACGGTTGAACAATACTCTAACAACTGATGCGTTGACCGGTATGCTATCTAATTATTGTCAAATCTTGCAAATAACCGATTGTGTGGTCATCCATCATTGGCCAGTCAAGCAGAGGCTAAGCTCGAGTGATGTGCCGATGTGACAAGACAGGAGGCTTAACAAAAAAGTCGATATCTCTTCTAAATACACTTCCTCACTGGTGAATTTTCAACATGAAAATATCATGTACATACGAGGCTAATTTGTGAATGAATGTATGCTTTCAATTGTGACTGCGACGACTAACTAATGGTAGGATCTGTTGTGTGTTTATGCCAAAGGGTAACCATAGGTAACATAAGTGTGGCTTTCAACGGCAGGGTCGGAGTGGGGGTGTTAGATATATCACTTGAAGACAATGGGGCCTGTTCAGGGGACTAATACTTAGATATAATTGGAATATTGACGTGTTCAATTTAGCAATCTGCGCTGGCACGGAAAGGAGTGCCATTGTTATTACCAATACTTATAGTTACATTCATGATAATCATAGTAATAATATGACTAAATTAGCATGCAAAGTGCAGATATCCTCTGTACATTCAGGCACAACGCAACCTATATAGAACATTGTGTGTTGGGTTACAAAACGTACTTACGACGTCAAATAGAACAGAAATACCCCATTGAGTGTTATGGGATAACGCTGTTACCAAATCGAGACATTGCCACATTCGTTTTCCGCATTCGGCATATGAGACTGTAGAAGGATAGCGTAAGTGAGTTTAACAACAGTTAATGCTTCACTTACATCGCTTATTGATCCATTAAACAGCAACAAATTGCTCTCTGATGTGTTGTTTTATTACTCTACGCAGATTTAATGCATAACCTTGGCAACAGCTATGGAGAGAGCATCGAATTATGCATCAACAGGCTAGCATGACAGTGATCAACATGGCAGCCAATGCAGTCGCTAATTGGAAATCGAACGGCTAACAAGCAGGATGTCCATAATATATTTCTTATTCAAGGCAATTTTAAATAAGACCTCTAGATTTTTGCAAAACGTACATTGTATTAGCATTCAGAATAATAACCTGAAATACTGTTATCATGATATTATAATGGATACTAAAGAGACGCTTCACTTTAATACATTGACCTGTATCAAACGTATTGTATTATGAATACTGCCCAAACAACAAATTAATAGAATAACAGTAAAACCGGTCGTAATGTAAAAATGATTTAGCCAGCATAGAGCTTTACAAAGTAAGCACTGTTAAAACTGGCCTATAACGTTATATTTAAACGCACTCGTTGAATACATTATAGAACTTAACTACAAAAGGCAACTCGTTTAGGGATGCCGTAGCCGCCACGCCCATGCTGATGATTACAGAGTTTTTTTAAATACTCTTCCTATGTTTATACTAACATTGGGTTTGCGCAGTAGTATTGTCAAGAAAATACACGAGAAGTGTCATCATTGCAAAGGTACACCGCAATGAGATGTCTTCAAGGGCCTAAGCGCCTGCATGACATCTACACCTCTGCATTACCGCCGCTCTTTGTATATTTTCTTTAAAACACCCTGTATCTGTAGGCTAACCAAGAAGAGAAAAACATCAGCGTAGCGGGTCAATGAACTATGGTATTGACAAGACATATTTTTAACAACATTTTTCCGTAATCATTGAATTGAGAAATAAGTAACTGGCGCATTGGCTATAAGTGACAGTTATCCATAATGTCTATTAGTGCCTTTGTGTGCTTTGCAAAGGATTGTTGCAAGCATAAACTTAGCAAAAAATTTCTACAATTGAGCTGATAAGGTCATTCGTTTTCGATCTACCCTGAGACCTCTTAGGTGAGTCTGTTATTGTTTTACTTGGCTGAGTCGTTAATGCTATTTTTGAAGGTCCAATCACTTAGGCCATAAGTTTTATACTTTCTCCGGGATGGATTTCGCAAATATTGCAAAAACTTCAAATACATGACAAAAGCAGCTGTATTTCACATTAAAGCGCAGTGTCTATATGGCTGCTGCAGTGTCATGCTCTAACTTATTATGCGGGTACTACGTCAATCGTCTCTATGATGTAGATGGTTAAGCGTCTCATCAACAGCTTTTGTCCACATGAATTTTATGTTGAGTTTCAATTTTGGAAGTATGTTCACCATCGATTTGAAGTTACACTTATGTTGTAAGCTTATTCAATGAATTTACAAAATCACAACACGCAATACTTCGCACACATTTAGGTGGTCTAAGGGTTATATGTATAGTGTGACTCATTATAATTAATTGGCGAGTTAATATTGTAGACACTGCACCATAAAAAGAGGCTATATCTGCACGAGAATTTGATGAAGCCTATTACCATTGATGAATGTTTTATTTGAATATTACAAAGTTGGTGTAGTTTCGAATACTAACAATGTCCGACATCCGCTTTCATAGTCTGTCATGACGGGATGTTCGCCGCTTCATTTGTCTATCATTGGAATTAATGCATTCTGGTTGCACTTAAAATGAACGAAAACTGTGGTGTAATCTTCTACTACTGACTGGGCAAATTGAGCTAAACACAAAACTGGTATGTTATACCCATGGTAAAGTTTATGTTTATTATGAGTAGGACCAATCAACTTCCTTACGTTGATATGAGTAGCACAATGCCATTATCAACTGTGGCGATGTGCTAGTCTAGCAGCATAAGACTATTACCCGAAAGGTTTCAAGTACACAAAATTCACCATTCGAAGTAAACTTGCTCTATGTGAATACATATATTTGTCTATATCTGTGGCACAGTGTAAAGAGATC
Organism: Urechis unicinctus; assembly: GCA_034190875.2. Lineage (NCBI taxonomy): Eukaryota > Metazoa > Annelida > Polychaeta > Xenopneusta > Urechidae > Urechis > Urechis unicinctus. The sequence goes on from CM067346.1 coordinate 14,301,105, forward strand.
AGATCCGTCAGGTTAGGATGTATTCAATATGCTGTATTTGATATTACTAAAGATGGGCGCTGCAATCAGTCAGGGAACAAACACCCTTTTCTCTTATCTGACTTAATACGTCAAAGCTCAAAATTGAATATTTCACGTGTATGCAGAGGCAATCATTTTATTTGTTCATTGCATTCTGTGTCACAAGTTTGATTCTCAAATATTAACTACACCGGCTTCCGCTACCTGCGCAAAGGGGTGATTGGTCAATATTAACTTATTTCATCAACATTATCAACTTTCATTGCTGCTGAATGTCGTATTAATTTCCAGATATGTGCTCAGCTGTTCACTTCGTACATACCATTGTAATATAAACAAGACACATCTGCACATCAGAGGAGTAATCAATGTGTGTCATATCTCCTGTCTCTACAAGTATTATTGAAGAGGGGTGACAATGGGTTGTCATGGTATAATGACGAGGGGTTGGTATGGTACTGCAACAATGGCTGGGGAAACCTTGAGACCCGATGTGCTCTAAGGATGCACATGTGTTGTTTTGTAGCGCCGTTAACGACATTAAAACTGTTCCGCAACCGGGATTCGTTTTCCTTGGAGAACAATCGTAAAATAGTAAACTCATTGACAATAATAAATTGCTGTTTGTGTGACGCGTCTTGAATTGATCAACGAATAACTTTACAACATTAGAACCACCCGAAGCTAGCCTTTTTCTGGTATAAGTCATGCACAAGTGTCACGAATAACTATGAAATATGGAAATTAGCAATAAATGCACAGCATACTATTTGGTCTCGAGCAGTCAAAAATGTTTGACTTGATATATTTGACGACAGGTAAACATCACAACGAAAAGTTTAAAGTGGAAGATATTACTGGAACAGATATAAAACATTTAATGCATATCATCTCTCACAAATACATGTTGAATATGAGGTGGAGTACTGTTACCGAGGCCCGATTATGACGTCATGTGCGTTATTATGTGCAATTAAGGGTATTTGTGCACGGATTGCTTCCTGGACTCAGGTCGCTATACTGCAGCGTCTGCAAAATAGTTCCGCCCGCATGATCGCCAGAACTCCGAGGGGCACCAACACCACACCCTCCACTGGCTGCCAGCTCAGTACATGATCAAATTCAAATCCAGGGCCAGCCTATATTCAGGATATGCCTTTACAATAACGCTAGGCAGTGCATTACGTTCACCTGGTAAGCGCTTCTTGCAGTTCCATCAGCGAAAACACATAAGGCGTTCCCAATTGCTGCTCCTTCCTTGTAAAATAGCCCCACCTTTGACATTCGCCCGGCCTCATCTGGCGAAGCACTTAAGAGGCGCGTGAATACACACATCTCAGTTTTGCGGGAGACTGATCACCACACGATATTGCAAAACTGGTTATGAATAAGGGAAAGGTGCGCCTTCAGGCAGCTATGAGCTGGAGGGGCGACAAACTATTTCAGGAATTATTATCAGTTGTATTATTGCTACTATTATCATTATTATTATCATCATTATCATTATTATTATAGTGTTGATACTTGTTCAAATAAAAATACCCTAATACTAATTCTGCATCATCGGGAAGAAAATCACATCCTATATTTTTAACGTGGCTTTATTGACAATCAATATGACAATTGTACATTATAAAGTGCTCGCGAAAAACAAATCAGCAAATGTGTCACGTTAATCAACTGAACAAGATTGCAATCGGTTAACGCTAAACATGTTAATTATACCACTTACACCTGGCAAACCTATGTAATCCAACACGATGTTACGTCGGAGAACTCTATGTCAGTTGGACGGATTGTTTGTCCGCAATAATCTATCGTGTTCCTGCTTATCCGAACTACACAAATGTATGTGGTAGCTACACGCGTATATACCCACAACGATGACGATCTTGGAACACAGACATTTTTGTCCTGCCAGACGTTAAAGAAATTTGTGCGTTTTTCGTGATTCGGTGTGTGGTGTTGAACAAATTACATACAGTATGATTAAGACTAGGGGAAGTTGAAACTGATATAATCAGTTATGTTTGGACAGTAATGTTGACATGGGTATGGTTTGACGGGAATTCAGATTCAGTCATACATTATGCCACCATAACATTCGCTTGTATGCGCGACAACAAAAATCATTATGGTGAAAACAACGCTCGTTTTTTTTTAAAATACGCTGTCGCCAAAAAGTAGTACCAAGATAATAGTGGTTTCTGCAATATATTTGGTATTAACAATGAAGCCCTGCTTCAGTGGCCTTTGCGCTTTTATGCCCAGATGATTAACATATCTTGAGTCAAAATCCATTCCAAAGTTTATTCCAAGGGTTTTGCGCAGAGGAAGGGAACGGTGCCCTCAATAATCGATGTATTGGGAGAAACTCCATGAAGACACAAAGTAGCCAATGTTCTGTGAACAAGGTGGGTGTTTATCATTTTCAGAGTGTATCGATTCTGGTACTCAACAGGAATATGTTTAATGTCATTAAATATTTCATAGTATTGTCGATCGACATTGTGCGTCCCGGTATTGATTGCAATGTTTGGTAATGAATGGGGATGGATATGGATAGTCGCTGTTACGGTTTGTTTTAAATACAATTGATCAGTAAGTGTTAACATAATGCAATATCTAGTTGCATTCATTGTTCTACTGTTCACAACCCATAGCATATAGACGTGGCACTCTGCTCTACTCGATAAGTAACTCAATCAACATGTGGCGCAAAACCATAATGTATGGCACGTCTTCTTAAAAGGCTAACGAATCGAGTCTCAGAGACAGTATTCAACGGCAGTAAACATCATGCTTAGCAATATAGTGTCTTAACTATTTTGCTGTACGCGGAGGCTGTTGTGGAACATTACAGAACGCACAAATCTATCCAACAGCAGAGCATCAACCTTGCCTTTTGCACTTGACATTATCACCGGGAGTAGTAGTAATGTTAGTTATGTCGCGACGTCTCATGAATGCAGAATATTTTTAAAATGCTGCATCCTATGCTTTTAATGGTAGTTAGTGATGTACATTTGTATTGTGAGACTCTGCCCATCCCACCGCGCGTCAACCTTCCTTAAGACAATAATTATGAGCTTTACAGCAAAGCTTGTTACGATGGCATAACCACGCTCCGTTGACGATTTGTTTGCTGAGTATTGCCACGAAGGATAGTTCACCACAATTTTAGGTTGGTGGGAAGATCATAGTTATTTGCCGCCGCCATTTGAGCAGTACTAGCAAAATAACAGACTGTTTGCAAAGGCTGATGACCAAAAAAATCATAAGCTGGTTATCATCGACTTCCATACATGTATTTTGTATTCTAGATTTAAGGTCAATTGCATGAAATAAACTATTTAGGATTGGGAAGGAGAAATTATAATACATGTTACCAAGGTTTCCGTTCATGATTCAAACACTTTTCGATGGCTAGATTACATCTGGTAATTTGTCATGGGCATCATTCACGCTTATATTCATCAGATATTGCTGTCATGAGCTATGTATCATAAGGGCGGTTTAATAATTACCTAACTAAACATGGATTGAACGGTATTGAGTCGGAAGATGAATAATTATCATAATGATTCTGTGATTTGCAATGTGGAACAAAACCGACTGCTAAGAAGAGGAAAAGGAGCCGCTTTGAGGTATTCAAGCTGTGCACTCATCGCAAGAACGACAACTTCGTACATGACGGACCTGCTGGGTGTTTGTAGGCGACGTTAATATTAGAGGTACGCTTTGAGTGGAGTGCATATAACCCTCAATGCGTGACTAGCATTACCAATTATGCCTGATATATTTTTTATGCAATACGCACGTACACCATTTGACACCTTTACATAAGCTTGGCAGACAGACGGACTCTTGTTGGAGTTCGTTTCAATTTTGCAATATTACCTTATGTGTTAGTATCAGAAGGGATATTAATGTCACTTAAAATTAGGCTTGTTACCTTAAAATAGAGAATGCGCGTGTCCTTCAGCCCTGTTGAAGTCGTCTTGGTAAATTCGAATCAAAGGCTTTCTATTTCCTTGTCGTTTGGCACAGTTGTAATATTACATGAGTGTCCATAAAGTTGCTTTCTTTTTTTAAAAACAGCTCAACACAGCCGGAGGACAAAATAACATGGCAAGTTGAGACAACTAAGTTGATAAGACCAGACCATTCCAATTAAGTGTTTGCCCCAAATTACGGTTTTACATTTCCGTTTGGCAATCATTATGTGGTTTGTTTTCAAAAGCATATAAAATTTTCACTATTTGATACTAACTTTATAATGAGCTCTAATGCCAAGTAACGTTTATCGTCAGATTGTGAGATGCATCTACACAGAGGTTCATCTGCGGATGTACGCATATATTTTCGATGTTTTTATCATAAGGTTGATAAAAATCGTATGCTCAGACCATAACCACGCCGACAAACCATATTTCAGTAGCAGTCAATATTTCCTCTGCAACCGAATAATCTAAATGACATAGCGTTCTGATAATACAGAAACTGCTTGGTGTGATTTGCGCATAATGTTTGTTCTTACGGTTGGATGCATGAGCGATACAACATCATGATCAGTAACTAATTACGACAAACTCTAGAGGCAGAATTTACAAATGAAACCTGAATCGCCAGCAGAATATATCTGCATCCACATTTTGCATACTCGGTTTATATATACATGTTACAGTTATAACATCGCTTTGGGTAGATCGAACTACAATATGCGGATATGTAGAGATGGCAATGCAATGGTCATCTCTATTTGAAGTTAACGAACGCGTTGATCATACGGTTGTGCAACATACAGGTATATAATCGCGTTCTGTTAATTAGCAACAGCAACGTTTCACTTCATGCCACTTAATGTGGTGTATTTATGAATCAGACAACCAATAGTTAAGATGAATATTGTTGTTGACGATAATTAAGGACTACAGCTATGAATGTATCGTATCTGCATTATTTGAGCTCACGGTCACGGCATATTTTGATAACAGAAGCGCAGTTAAAGTCCTGCATTTCCATACTTCCTAACAAATAATTTCCACTCACAAGTCTACAGAGTTCTTTTTAGCATCAATATATTCTTTTTCATGACACTATTAAATTACAATAAATCATGCTAAACACGCTTTCCATCAGGTCTTTATATGTATGACTATCAAAATACCATTCGGCTTAACTCATTCATTTTTCCCACAAAAGAAAACTTACGATCGTTTACAGTGGCAATTGAGGATAATCTAAATTAAACCTACATCCGGACGGCGTAACTCACTTATTCTTCTCCTCACTACAAACTAACCGATTCCTATCCAGCATTATCAAGTCACCGACAGAACAGACCAGGCATAGTTGAATATAGATATGAATATAGAACGCCATCAAGAGCACTATGTCCTTGCCCGATAAAACAGGGCAAATAAAGTCTAGATTAACAAACCTCTCATGGAATCATGGATGTCGTTCCTTCATGTTTCGGCCTTCATTGCATTCACAATACACAGTTTGCTATTGTTTTATTCACATAAATACCTATTTATAGTTGTAGGACCCCAATACATTTTGATTGCCGAGACGTTGTTGGGCATTGAAAATGATTGATTCTTTGTCTCCAATATAAACATTTGTTAGCACAAACGGCAATCATCATCACCTTTCAGATACTTGGAAGTTAAGAAATATAGAACTATTAAATCATCGTCAGAAACTGACAAATCGCGACGTGTAAACAGGCTGCATATGTATATGCACACAACTCGCACTCATCCCACCACTCATAACCGATGGACATAAACCGACAACACACTGCATTCATCTCGAGAACTGTCCAGGTTCCAAACATGACACCGCGTACATGGTCAGCAGTTTTCATTTGCAAACGACGAGTGGGCTCAGGCGAACAAGAAACTATTATAACATTTTTAAATCACCCTCGTAAGATTTGACGTCTATTTACCTCTGACTCAGTTGAATACTGCCGGGGTGTACTGCCTACGTTGCTGAAGCCCCATTAGAAAGCATTCTCTGAGTTTATTTCCCCACAACCCAAGATAAAGCCTATGCTATACTGCTGTGTTCGATCACAAGAGAGCGAATAGCACACGTGTTCACTGACGCTGTTAGCACAGGCTCATATTATTTAAGCATCATCCCATACAACCATAGCACTCCAATTACAGACAGGATCACGTATTGTAAATAGGGTTTAATGAATTTAGATAATTGAATTGTGTAGGCACATACGCAAAAGCATGCTATTCCATATATGATGACCATACAAACAACGGTAACTTTCGTGGCATATTACACTAACAATAGGACGTTTATTCCTTTTATTAATGCAACGAAGACCGAGATCTTCGCCAACATGTTAATAGGTCACGAGAAAATGTTATTTATTTATAAAATAGTGTTTTGATGATATAACTTCCAGGTTGTTTCAGGCGGCTATACCACTACGGACCATACAGTTTATTCCCAATAATAAAGTGTTTGCCAGTTTACGATTATTTACTACTGTATACAGCGTGGTATTAATATCATTTAGTTGCAGTATGGATGGAATAAAAAAACTTTCTTGTTAAAATGAACACTTATATTTCCGTCGACCAGCCAGCTCTAGTTATGTTACCAAAAGAATCAGCCAGGCACACACCTTCTCTTTATATCATACCCAAGCGTTCATTATTCGCTAAACACCAACATTGACACATACTCTTAGCCATATTGCACTAAGGAGCTTCTGTTAGTTCATAGATATATACAATTAGCGCGTCGTCGCGATTTCAAAACATTCCATAGCCAAGTTTGACAGATTAATCGATGTCTGTTGCATTGACTTGTCATTTACTATGACTAAGCCACTTACATGGGGATCACATATACCTATATGTTTGATGGAATATCGCTGATGAAGAGTGATGCATGGCATAATTTGGGCTCCGTGATGAGAGCCACTTGAGGCGAACATCAATCAGTGTCGTGTCGTGTATTGCATAAATCACGGGGCGCTGCTGAGCATGAGGCTATCATTACTCTTAATCACAAATCTCAGGGCCTTAAACGACCCTCAGGAACATACATGGTCATGTACTAGGTCAAATATTTTGACCGTAAACGTCGCATGGTGCAAAGAAATATCACGCTGCAGTAAACCTTCAGTAAAGCTCTTGCAATTCTATCAGATTGTCAGCTAAGATAAGCTAATGACGCGAGCGACTGTAAATGTAGCATAATCAGTACTCTGACGCCGCATAATGAGAGATATGATGGCATGTCAGGAAACCATCCCGCGCTTATCAATATCTACTACCCCTCGCAATATTTTTATTTTGATTGTTTTGGTGTTTAAATACAGAGTTATAGGACCATTATGTACAAGCGCTCCTCGTGTCGGGTCAATGAGTATAAGACAGAAGCCGTTTCTGGGAGTAGAGTGAGATGTCATGTAAATTTGACGTTATGTTACGGAAAAGAGCATATTGATTACCTCCAGGTTCCAACACCGCACTGCTCATCATATCAGTGTTGGTTGGTTTATTGATGAACAGCTTGTCATCTTTTTTGTTTGTGCTAATGGATTGCGATGAAATCATATTCAACAATCACCCCTCCGAACTTTGGATTGTCCGTAATTCCTCATACAAAAATGTTCTTACTCAGCAAGAACACCTCTTATAAATGTTCAATACTGATGGCTTGAAGAGCCCGATCTTCGGTGATGCTATATAGTACACGATGTTATACAATCTTTTGGATAAAAAGTTCTGAATATGTACAGATGTTGCATACAAATATACGTGGTAATTCAGGTTGTATATATCTTTCATATATAAACAACAACAGAGTTTACAGTTTTGGAGGAGCTTTCTACAATGATGTGTTTACTCGCAGAGTTAAAAGAAGGGACATCGGAATGATATTTATTTAGATTGGAAAACAATCTTCATCAGCGTTGTTACACACGTTCCATCGAAATAAATCGTCAACAATAGTCTAGTATCTCAGACGTGTATATATATATACGATATATTATATATATAATATATATATATATATATATATAACCTATATATATATATAGAATAATATCTATATAATATATATATATATATATATATCCTAGATATTTTATTAGTATATATACTATATCTAATATATATATATATTATATATATCTAGTTAAATATACACATATCTATAGTATACTATATATATTTATGTATATATGTATGCGATATATATAATATTAACATAAAACATTCATACTAATATACCTTTCAACCATATATATATACAATATATGTCTATATATATTACACAGATTAGATTCATATAGCTATATCCATATGTAAATATAGTATAATATACATAAATATATTTATATCTACATAACCGTATATATATTTAGAATATATACATAATTATACTATATCGATAATCTATATATATATGGTCATATATATTTTATAAATATATATATGTCTATATATAGCAATAAAACTATATGTATCTATATATGTATATATATGTTCCTATAAATCTATATTAATATACATTTCTATATATATACATCGATTGTAGATAACAATATATATATAACTAGTTATATATTTTTATATGGATATATATATAAATTAGTTAAATATATAGCCAACTAATCATAGTAGGACTTATATCGGAACTTATGCGCCAGCTATTTAGATGAGATGCGAATAACGCTGGTTTGCATTGTAGTATTGTTGCACATTATTGTGAAGCACTGTTGCAATTTGAGCTCTTTTGGCATGTATTTTTCTCAATTTGTGCCGATTCAACGATTTTCAAATATGATTTGCTCTAATGATACTCCAAACAACGACGTATAATCTAGTGGTAGGCTTGGTTTACTTCATGCTGAACGAATCATTTTTTGCGCTGTGCAGTTTTGCAAAAAGTAAAAAAGTATCAAAACACAAGCAATCGAGGGGGAGGAATTTTCGGTCCTTCGATACCGGAAAAATGATGTCAACACCATGCAGCGCGATTTGATGGGACTAAATCCTGTTTTTTATAATATACATGATACCCGATTTTCATTTATAAAACAGCGTCCAAACGGACATTAGAGTAAATTGGGGCACCATATATCAAACGTCCCTTGAAAACATTTGGTGTAACAACTGTTCATGCTCGACTAATTGTCCAGATTCATCATCAGAAAATAACGGAGTAGTAATAGGGCAGCACAATCTTTAACAAACGTTTGACGGTTTTTCTAGGTACGATAAAAAGAGATCAAGAGTGTGTGTAGACGAATCTTTCCTCCAATAGGCAGCCATGTGTGTTTATATGTAATTACAACTAACAAGCATGCTAATGATTTGGCGGAGTGTAACGGCCTCCATTTAAGGGCCACATATCGAGCAAATGCCCACTAATTTAAGATAGAATTTGATATGAAATTACAAGACGTCATTTTTTTGCCAATGCGATAGAGTCAAGATAGAAGGTGTGTAAATAACCCGTTCACACCCTACAAACAAAAATCTGAAATAAGTTGCTGTAATTTGGAAGCCAATTCGTAGCTCATGACAGAACACTTAAGTGATGTCAAAGTGTCTTTTTTGCTGTTTTTTTATAAATCATTTGACTTGGAGTGTGGCCCCCCCCGGCGCACATAGTGCTGTAGTTGTGTCCTTACAAACCCATACTAGCCTTATTTATTGCCGGGATGGTTCGCCTTCTTTAGTGCCCCATTTGGGCAGGCAGTACGATTTCGCACATGTGATCTGTCAGTGTTTAGTATCAGCACCACAGACGTTATCACTCTAACACCATGACTTTCTCGATTCTACTCACGTTCAGAGGCGACGCGCAGCGCTTGGTAGGTGTAACGCTGACTATAGCAATTAGAAACTACATTTCAACTTGCAATTAAGATATATCACCAGACCACAGCCGACCGCAAGTGAGATAAATCAAAAAATGATAGCCAAACAGCATGAAGTGTTTCCCTGTTCCTCCCCAGCATGATACCGTTTGGTTGGCAGGGACAGGCTAAGTTGTCATTTGTAAATACCCTATTTTATAGTGGCCTCCCGCCAGATCTGGTCTGTGGGATCGGATCTGTTGTGTGTTTATGCCAAAGGGTAACCATAGGTAACATAAGTGTGGCTTTCAACGGCAGACTAGCACGGGTGTATGTCATGGCGCCAAAAGTAGCTGGGTCAGAGTGGGGGTGTTAGATATATCACTTGAAGACAATGGGGTCTCTTCAGAGGACTAATACTTTGATATAATTGGAATATTGACGTGTTCAATTTAGCAATCTGCGCTGGCACGGAAAGGGGTGCCATTGTTATTACCAATACTTATAGTTACATTAATGATAATCATAGTAATAATATGACTAAATTAGCATGCAAAGTGCAGATATCCTCTGTACATTCAGGCACAACGCAACCTATTGAACATCGTTACAAAATTTCGATAGAACAAAATACCCCAATATGAGCCACATTCGTTTTCCGCATTCGGCATATGAGACTGTAGAAGGATAGCGTAAGTGAGTTTAACAACAGTTAATGCTTCACTTACATCGCTTATTGATCCATTAAACAGCAACAAATTGCTCTCTGATGCGCTGTTTTATTACTCTACGCAGATTTAATGCATAACCTTGGCAACAGCTATGGAGTGAGCATCGAATTATGCATCAACAGGCTAGCATGACAGTGATCAACATGGCAGCCAATGCAGTCGCTTTTGGAAATCGAACGGCTAACAAGCAGGATGTCCATAATATATTTCTTATTCAAGGCAATTTTAAATAAGACCTCTAGCTTTTTGCAAAACGTACATTGTATTAGCATTCAGAATAATAACCTGAAATACTGTTATCATGATATTATAATGGATACTAAAGAGACGCTTCACTTTAATACATTGACCTGTATCAAACGTATTGTATTATAAATACTGCCCAAACAAACAGTAATAGAATAACAGTAAAACCGGTCGTAATGTAAATGATTTAGCCAGCATAGAGCTTTACAAAGTAAGTATCGTTAAAACTGGCCTATAACGTTATATTTAAACGCACTCATTGAATACATTATAGAACTTAACTACAAAAGGCAACTCGTTTAGGGATGCCGTAGCCGCCACGCCCATGCTGATGATTACAGAGGTTTTTTTTAAATGCTCTTCCTACGTTTATACTAACATTGGGTTTGCGCAGTAGTATTGTCAAGAAAATACACGGGAAGTGTCATCATTGCAAAGGTAAACTGCAATGAGCTGTCTTCTAGGGCCTAAGCGCCTGCATGACATCTACACCTCTGCATTACCGCCGCTCTTTGTATATTTTCTTTATAACACCCAGTATCTGTAGGCTAACCAAGAAGAGAAAAACATCAGCGTAGCGGGTCAATGAACTATGGTATTGACAAGACATCTTTATCACAGCATTTTTCCGGAATCATTGAATTGAGAAGTAAGTAACTGGCGCATCGGCTATAAGTGACAGTTATCCATAATGTCTAATAGTGCCTTTGTGTGCTTTGCAAAGGATTGTTGCAAGTATAAACTAGGCAATTGAGCTGATAAGGTCATTCGTTTTCGATCTACCCTGAGACCTCTTAGGTGAGCGGGATAGATGTGTTTTACTTGGCTGAGTCGTTAATGCTATTTTTGAAGGTCCAATGAGTCACTATTTTTGAAGGTCCAATCCTTATAAGTTTTATACTTTCTCCGGGATGGATTTCGCAAATATTGCAAAAACTTCAAATACATGACAAAAGCAGCTGTATTTCACATTGAAGCGCAGTGTCTATATGGCTGCTGCAGTGTCATGGTCTTACTTATTATGCGGGTAATGCGCCAGCCGTCTCTATAATGTAGATGGTTAAGCGTCTCATCAACAGCTTTTGTCCACATGAATTTGATGTTGAGTTCAACTTTGGAAGTATGTTCACCATCGATGTGAAGTTACACTTATGTTGTAAGCTTATTCAATGAATTTACAAAATCACAAAACGCAATACTTCGCCCAAATCTAGGTGTTTTAAGGGTTAGATGTATAGTTTGACTCATTATAATTAATTGGCGAGTTAATATTGTAGACACTGCACCACAAAAGGAGGCTATATCTGCACGAGAATTTGATGAAGCCTATTACCATTGATGAATGTTTTATTTGAATATTACAAAGTTGGTGTAGTTTCGAATACTAACAATGTCCGACATCCGCTTTCATAGTCTGTCATGACGGGATGTTCGCCGCTTCATTGGAATTAATGCATTCTGGTTGCACTTAAATTGAACGAAAACTGTGGTGTAATCTTCTACTACTGACTGGGCAAATTGAGCTAAACACAAAACTTATGTTATACCCATGTAAGGATGTTTATTAAGTTATTGACTGAGTAGGCAACCAATCAACTTCCTAGAAAAAAAAACGCGTTAGTAAATATCTTCTATGCGTCTATTAATACTTGTGGCGATGTGCTAGTCGGTGTGATGAGATTAGGCAGCATAAGACTATTACCCGAATCGCGGAGGTTTCAAGTACACAAATTCATTCACCATTCGAAGGTCGAATAAACTTGCTCTATGTGAATAGTGACATTAAAACATATATTTGTCTATATCTGTGGCTTTGTACAGTGTAAAGAGATCAGATCCAATCAGGTTAGGATAATTCAATATGCTGTATTTGATATTACTAAAAAATTCATGGGCGCTGCAATCAGTCAGAATGTGTTTAAGGGAACAAACACCCTTTTCTCTTATCGACTTAATACGTCAAAGCTCAAAATATGTCTAAGTGAATAGAATCTCATTAAAAAGTGACATCACGTGTATGCAGAGGCAATCATTTGATTTGTTCATTGCATTCTGTGTCACAAGTTTGATTCTCAAATATTAACTACCCGGCTTCCGCTACCTGCGCAAAGGGGTGATTGGTCAATATTAACTTATTTCATCAACATTATCAACTTTCATTGCTGCTGAATGTCGTATTAATTTCCAGATATGTGCTCAGCTGTTCACTTCGTACATACCATTGTAATATAAACAAGACACATCTGCACATCAGAGGAGTAATCAATGTGTGTCATATCTCCTGTCTCTTTATACAAGTATTATTGAACAGGGGTGACAATGGGTTGTCATGGTATAATGACGAGGGGTTGGTATGGTACTGCAACAATGGCTGGGGAAACCTTGAGACCCGATGTGCTCTAAGGATGCACATGTGTTGTTTTGTAGCGCCGTTAACGACATTAAAACTGTTCCGCAACCGGGATTCGTTTTCCTTGGAGAACAATCGTAAAATAGTAAACTTATTGACAATAATAAATTGCTGTTTGTGTGACGCGTCTTGAATTGATCAACGAATAACTTTACAACATTAGAACCACCCGAAGCTAGCCTTTTTCTGGTATAGGTCATGCACAAGTGTCACGAATAACTATGAAATATTGAAATTAGCAATAAATGCACAGCATACTATTTGGTTGAGCAGTCAAAAATGTTTGACTTGATATATTTGACGACAGGTAAACATCACAACGAAAAGTTTAAAGTGGAAGATATTACTGGAACAGATATAAAACATTTAATGCATATCATCTCTCACAAATACATGTTGAATATGAGGTGGAGTACTGTTACCGAGGCCCGATTATGACGTCATGTGCGTTATTATGTGCAATTAAAGGTATTTGTGCACGGATTGCTTCCTGGACTCAGGTCGCTATACTGCAGCGTCTGCAAAATAGTTCCGCCCGCATGATCGCCAGAACTCCGAGGGGCACCAACACCACACCCTCCACTGGCTGCCAGCTTAGTACATGATCAAATTCAAATCCAGGGCCAGCCTATATTCAGGATATGCCTATTACAATAACGCTAGGCAGTGCATTACGTTCACCTGGTAAGCGCTTCTTGCAGTTCCATCAGCGAAAACACATAAGGCGTTCCCAATTGCTGCTCCTTCCTTGTAAAATAGCCTCACCTTCGACATTCGCCCGGCCTCATCTGGCGAAGCACTTAAGAGGCGCGTGAATACACACATCTCAGTTTTGCGGGAGACTGATCACCACACGATATTGCAAAACTGGTTATGAATAAGGGACTGGTGCGCCTTCACGCAGCTATGAGCTGGAGGGGCGACAAACAATTTCAGGAATTATTATCAGTAGTATTATTGCTACTATTATCATTATTATTATCATCATTATCATTATAGTGTTGATACTTGCTCAAATAAAAATACCCACGACTAATTCTGCATCATCGGGAAGAAAATCACATCCTATATTTTTAACGTGGCTTTATTGACAATCAATATGACAATTGTACATTATAAAGTGCTCGCGAAAAACAAATCAGCAAATGTGTCACGTTAATCAACTGAACAAGATTGCAATCGGTTAACGCTAAACATGTTAATTATACCAGTTACACCTGGCAAACCTATGTAATCCAACACGATGTTACGTCGGAGAACTCTATGTCAGTTGGACGGATTTTTTGTCCGCAATAATCTATCGTGTTCCTGCTTATCCGAACTACACAAATGTATGTGGTAGCTACACGCGTATATACCCACAACGATGACGATCTTGGAACCCAGACATTTTTGTCCTGCCAGACGTTAAAGAAATTTGTGCGTTTTTCGTGATTCGGTGTGTGGTGTTGAACAAATTACATACAGTATGATTAAGACTAGGGGAAGTTGAAACTGATATAATCAGTTATGTTTGGACAGTAATGCTGACATGGGTATGGTTTGACGGGAATTCAGATTCAGTAATACATTATGCAACCATAACATTCGCTTGTATGCGCGACAACAAAAATCATTATGGTGAAAACAACGCTCTTTTTTTTAAAATACGCTGTCGCCAAAAAGTAGTACCAAGATAATAGTGGTTTCTGCAATATATTTGGTATTAACAATGAAGCCCTGCTTCAGTGGCCTTTGCGCTTTTATGCCCAGATGATTAACATATCTTGAGTCAAAATCCATTCCAAAGTTTATTCCAAGGGTTTTGCGCAGAGGAAGGGAACGGTGCCCTCAATAATCGATGTATTGGGAGAAACTCCATGAAGACACAAAGTAGCCAATGTTCTGTGAACAAGGTGGGTGTTTATCATTTTCAGAGTGTATCGATTCTGGTACTCAACAGGAATATGTTTAATGTCATTAAATATTTCATAGTATTGTCGATCGACATTGTGCGTCCCGGTATTGATTGCAATGTTTGGTAATGAATGGGGATGGATATGGATAGTCGCTGTTACGGTTTGTTTTAAATACAATTGATCAGTAAGTGTTAACATAATGCAATATCTAGTTGCATTCATTGTTCTACTGTTCACAACCCATAGCATATAGACGTGGCACTCTGCTCTACTCGATAAGTAACTCAATCAACATGTGGCGCAAAACCATAATGTATGGCACGTCTTCTTAAAAGGCCAACGAATCGAGTCTCAGAGACAGTATTCAACGGCAGTAAACATCATGCTAAGCAATATAGTGTCTTAACTATTTTGCTGTACGCGGAGGCTGTTGTGGAACATTACAGAACGCACAAATCTATCCAACAGCAGAGCATCAACCTTGCCTTTTGCACTTGACATTATCACCGGGAGTAGTAATGTTAGTTATGTCGCGACGTCTCATGAATGCAGAATATTTTTAAAATGCTGCATCCTATGCTTTTAATGGTAGTTAGTGATGTACATTTGTATTGTGAGACTCTGCCCATCCCAACGCGCGTCAACCTGCCTTAAGACAATAATTATGAGCTTTACAGCAAAGCTTGTTACGATGGCATAACCACGCTCCGTTGACGATTTGTTTGCTGAGTATTGCCACGAAGGATAGTTCACCACAATTTTAGGTTGGTGGGAAGATCATAGTTACTTGCCGCCGCCATTTGAGCAGTACTAGCAAAATAACAGACTGTTTGCAAAGGCTGATGACCAAAAAAAATCATAAGCTGGTTATCATCGACTTTCATATATGTATTTTGTATTCTAGATTTAAGGTCAATTGCATGAAATAAACTATTTAGGATTGGGAAGGAGAAATTATAATACATGTTACCAAGGTTTCCGTTCATGATTCAAACACTTTTCGATGGCTAGATTACATCTGGTAATTTGTCATGGGCATCATTCACGCTTATATTCATCAGATATTGCTGTCATGAGCTATGTATCATAAGGGCGGTTTAATAATTACCTAACTAAACATGGATTGAACGGTATTGAGTCGGAAGATGAATAATTATCATAATGATTCTGTGATTTGCAATGTGGAACAAAACCGACTGCTAAGAAGAGGAAAAAGAGCCGCTTTGAGGTATTCAAGCTGTGCACTCATCGCAAGAACGACAACTTCGTACATGACGGACCTGCTGGGTGTTTGTAGGCGACGTTAATATTAGAGGTACGCTTTGAGTGGAGTGCATATAACCCTCAATGCGTGACTAGCATTACCAATTATGCCTGATATATTTTTTTATGCAATACGCACGTACACCATTTGACACCTTTACATAAGCTTGGCAGACAGACGGACTCTTGTTGGAGTTCGTTTCAATTTTGCAATATTACCTTATGTGTTAGTATCAGAAGGGATATTAATGTCACTTAAAATTAGGCTTGTTACCTTAAAATAGAGAATGCGCGTGTCCTTCAGCCCTGTTGAAGTCGTCTTGGTAAATTCGAATCAAAGGCTTTCTATTTCCTTGTCGTTTGGCACAGTTGTAATATTACATGAGTGTCCATAAAGTTGCTTTCTTTTTTTAAAAACAGCTCAACACAGCCGGAGGACAAAATAACATGGCAAGTTGAGACAACTAAGTTGATAAGACCAGACCATTCCAATTAAGTGTTTGCCCCAAATTACGGTTTTACATTTCCGTTTGGCAATCATTATGTGGTTTGTTTTCAAAAGCATATAAAATTTTCACTATTTGATACTAACTTTATAATGAGCTCTATTGCCAAGTAATGAACGTTTATCGTCAGATTGTGAGATGCATCTACACAGAGGTTCATCTGCGGATGTACGCATATATTTTCGATGTTTTTATCATAAGGTTGATAAAAATCGTATGCTCAGACCATAACCACGCCGACAAACCATATTTCAGTAGCAGTCAATATTTCCTCTGCAACCGAATTATCTAAAATGACATAGCGTTCTGATAATACAGAAACTGCTCGGTGTGATTTGCGCATAATGTTTTTTCTTACGGTTGGATGCATGAGCGGTACAACATCATGATCAGTAACTAATTACGACAAACCCTAGAGGCAGAATTTACAAATGAAACTTAAATCGCCAGCAGAATATATATGCACCCGCATTTTGCATACTCGGTTTCTATATACATGTTACAGTTATAACATCGCTTTGGGTAGATCGAACTACAATATGCGGATATGTAGAGTATGCAATGCAATGGTCATCTCTATTTGAAGTAAACGAACGCGTTGATCATACGGTTGTGCAACATACAGGTATATAATCGCGTTCTGTTAATTAGCAACAGCAACGTTTCACTTCATGCCACTTAATATAGTGTATTTATGAATCAGACAACCAATAATTAAGATGAATATTGTTGTTGACGATAATTAAGGACTACAGCTATGAATGCATCGTATCTGCATTATTTGTGCTCACGGTTACTTATAGATGTCGCGCATATTTTGGTAACAGAAGCGCAGTTAAAGTCCTGCATTTCCATACTTCCAAACAAATAATTTCCACTCACAAGTCTACAGAGTTCTTTTTAGCATCAATATATTCTTTTTTGCATGACACTATTAAATTACAATAAATCATGCTAAACACGCTTGCCATTAGGTCTTTATAGACGGAATATATGCTTAAACCAATATGTATGACTATCAAAATACCATTCGGCTTAACTCATTCATTTTTCCCACAAAAGAAAACTTACCGATCGTTTACAGTGGCAATTGAGGATAATCTAAATTAAACCTACATCCGGACGGCGTAACTCACTTATTCTTCTCCTCACTACAAACTAACCGATTCCTATCCAGCATTATCAAGTCACCGACAGAACAGACCAGGCATAGTTGAATATAGATATGAATATAGAACGCCATCAAAGAGCACTATGTGCCTTGCCCGATAAAACAGGGCAAATAAAGTCTAGATTAACAAACCTTCTCATGGAATCATGGATGTCGTTCCTTCATGTTTCGGCCTTCATTGCATTCACAATACACAGTTTGCTATTGTTTTATTCACATAAATACCTATTTATAGTTGTAGGACCCCATACATTTTGATTGCCGAGACGTTGTTGGGCATTGAAAATGATTGATTCGCGTTTACAACTTGCACTTTATATCTTCCCATCTTCCCCTAGCATGCGTTCTTTGTCTCCAATATAAACATTTGTTAGCACAAACGGCAATCATCATCACCTTTCAGATACTTGGAAGTTAAGAAATATAGAACTATTAAATCAATCGTCAGAACTGACAAATCGCGACGTGTACAGCTGCATATGTATATGCACCCCACTCGCCTCATCCCCACCACTCTACCGATGGCTCAAACCGACAACACATGCATTCACTCGAGCAACTGTCCAGGTCCCAACATTGACACCGCGTAAATGGTCAGCAGTTCATTTGCAACTACGAGTGGGGCTCAGGTGAACAAGAACTATATAACATTTTTAAATCACCCTCGTAGATTTGCCGTCTATTTACCTCTGACTCAGGTGAAATGCGGTGGTACTGCCTACGTTGCTGAAGCCCCATTTAGAAAGCATTGTCTGAGTTTATTTCCCCCCAAGATAAAGCCTATTGATATAGCTGTGTGTTCGATCACAAGAGAGCGAATAGCACACTTGTCACTGACGCTGTTAGCACCGGCTCATATTATTTACATCCTCCATACACCATAGGAACGCCAATTACAGACACGTATCACGTATGTAAATAAGTGTTAATGAATTTAGATAATTGAATTGTGTAGGCACATACGCAAAAGCATGCTAATTCCATATGATTGACCATACAAACAACGGTAACTTTCGTGGCATATTACAATACAATAGGACGTTTATTCTTTTATTAAATGCAACGAAGACCGATATCTCGCCACAATGTTAATAGGTCACGAGAAAATGTTATTTATGTTTATAAAATATTGTTTTGATGATATACTTCCAGGTTGTTCAGGCGGCTATACCACTACGGACCATACAGTTTATTCCCAAATAATAAAGTGTTGCAGTTTACGATTATTCCTACTGTGATACAACGTGGTATTAATATCATTTAGTTGCAGTATGGATTGATAAAAAAAATTTCTTGTTAAAATGAACACTTATATTTCGTCGACCAGCCAGCTCAGTTATGTTACCAAAATAATCAGCCAGGCACCACATTCTCTTTATATCATACCCAAGCGTTCATTATTCGCTAAAACCAACAATTGACACATACTCTTAGCCTATATTGCACTAAGAGTTTCTGTTAGTTCCATAGATATATACAATTAGCGTTGTCGCGATTTCAAAACAATTCATAGCCAGTTTGACAGATTATCGATGTCTGTTGCATTGACTTGTCATTTACTATGACGAAGCCACTTACATGGGGATCACATATACCTATATGTTGATGAATATCGCTGATGAAGAGTTGATGCATGGAATAATTTGTCTCCCGTGATGAGAAGCCACTTGAGGAGAACATCAATCAGTGTCGTGTCGTGTATTGCATAATCACGGGGCGCTGCTGAGCATGAGGCCATCAATTACTCTAATCACATCCTCAGGGGCCTTAAACGACCTCAGAACATACCTGGTCATGTACTAGGTCAAATATTTTGACGTAACGTCGCATGGTGCAAAGAATATCACGCTGCAGTAAACCTCATAAGCTCTTGCAATTCTTATCAGATGGTCAGCTAAGATAAGCTAATGACGCGAGCGCTGTAATGTAGCAATAATCAGTACTCTGACGCCGCATAATGAGAGATATGCTGGCATGTTAGAAACATCCCGCGCTTATCCAATATCTACTACCCCTTGCAATATGTTTATTTTGATTGTTTTGTGTTTAAATACAGAGTTATAGGCCCATTCTGTACAAGCGCTCCTCGTGTGGGGTCAATTAGTATAATGACAGGAAGCGTTTCTTGAGTAAGAGTTATATGTCATGTAAATTTGACGTTATTTACGGAAAGATGCATATTATTACCTCCAGCGTCAAAACAGCACTGCTCATCATATCAGGTGTTGGGTTGGTTATGATTACAGCTGTCATCTTTTTGTTTGTGCTAATGGCTGCGATGAAATCATATTCAACAATCACCCCTCCGAACTTTGATTGTCGTAATTCCTCATACAAAATGTCTTACTCAGCAAGAACACCTCTTATAAATGTCAATAACTGATGGCTTGAAGAGCCCGACTTCGTTGATTGCTATATAGTACGATGTTATCCAATCATTTGGTATAAATATGTTTGAATATGTAAAGATTTGCATACAATATACGTGTAATTCAGGTTGTATATATCTTTCATATATAAACAACAACAGAAGTTACAGTTTTGAGGAGCTTTCGACAATGATGTGTTACTCGAAGAGTTAAAAGAAGGGACATCGGAATGATATTATTTAGATTGGTAAAACAATCTTCATCATCGTTGTTACACAAGTTCAATCGAAATAATCGTCACAAATAGTCTTATCTCAGAGGTATATATATATATATATATATATATATATATATATATATATATATATATATATATATATATATATAGATATATATATATATATATATATAGATATATATATTATCTATATATATATATATATATATATATATATATACATAAAACATATATATATATATATACATTTAAACATATATATATACATATATGTATATATATATACACAGAGATATATATATATAAGTATATATCCATATGTAAATATATATATATACATAAATCTATATATATATACATAAACGTATATATATTTAGATATATACATAATTATATATATATCGATAATATATATATATGTCTATATATTTTTATAAATATATATATGTCTATATATATAGCAATAAATATATATGTATATATATATGTATATATATGTCTATAAATATATATATATATACATTTATATATATATACATCTATTTATATAACAATATATATATAAACTAGTTTATATATTTATATATATATATATATATATTATAAATATATGCCAAATACTCATAGGATGTAGGACTTATATCGGAACTTATGCGATGCCAAGCTATTTAGTTGAGATGCGAATAACGCTGGTTTGCATTGTCGTTTATTGTGCACTTATTGTGAAGCACTGTGCAATTTGAGCTCTTTTGGCATGTATTTTCTCAATTTGTGCCGATTCAACGATTTTCAAATATGATTTGCTCTAATGATTACTCCAAACAACGACGTTAATCTCTAGTGGTAGGCTTGGTTTACTTCATGCTGAACGAATCATTTTTGCGCTGTGCAGTTTGGCAAAAGTAAAACACAAGCAATCGATGGGGAGGAATTTTCTGTCCTTCGATACCGGAAAATGAGGTCAACACCATGCAGCGCTTTTGATGGACTAAATCTGTTTTTTATAATATCCATTGATACCCGATTTTCATTTATAAAACAGCGTCAAACGGACATTAGAGTAAATTGGGCACCATATATCAAACGTCCCTGAAAACATTTTGTTTAACAACTGTCATTCTCGACTAATTGTTCCAGATTCAATCAGAAAATAACGAGTAATATGCAGCACATCTTTAACAAACGTTTGACGGTTTATATAGGTACGATAAAAGAGATCAAGAGTGTGTGTAGAATAATCTTTCCTCCAATAGCAGCATGTGTGTTTCTATTGTAATTACAACTAACAAGCATGCTAATGATGGCGGATGTAACGGCTCCATTTAAGGGCCACAATATCGAGCAAATGCCCACTAATTAAGCTAGAATTTGATATGAAATTACAAGACGTCATTTTTGCCAATGCGATATAGTCAAGATATAAGGTGTTAATAAACCGTTCATCACATAAAACAAAAAATTCTGAAATAGTTGCTTAATTTGGAAGCCAATTCGTAGCTCATAAAGAACACCTTAAGTGATTCAAAGTGTCTTTTTGCTGTTTTTTTATAAATCATTTGACTTTGATGTGGCGGCAACATAGTGCTGTAGTTGTGTCTTACAAACATCCTACTGCCTTCTTTATGAGTGACTGATTCGCTTTAGTGCCCCATTTGGCAGGCAGTACGATTTCGCACTGTGATATGTCAGTGTTTGTAGTAGCACCAAAAGACGTTATCTAAAATGATTTTCGATTCTACACCGTGTCAGAGGGACTTCCGGCTTGGTAGGTAACGCGGAATATAGCAATTAGAAATACATTCACTTGAATTAAGATATATCACAGAACAAGCGACGCAAGTGAGATCATCAACAAATGATAGCCAAACATCATGAAGTGTTTCACCTGTCCTCCCCAGCATGATACCGTTTTGTTGGCAGCAGGACAGAGCTTAAGTTGTCATTGTAAATACCTATATAGTGGTGAGATATGGTTGTGGTATCTTGAAGCACTACACCAACGGGTTGATGCACTTAGTTTACATTAAATATGCCCATTATCGCACCACAAGTATTGTCATTCAGCATCGCAAAATATGGACCACCTGAGACCAAACACTTTTATGAGTTAGCCCAATGGCAGTGATGCGCTGCATCGCTGCCCGTAGGCAGAAACCTGTGTTCAGTCAATATATTCCCATAATCCAGACCGCATTTTTATCATGTTACTTCAGCAAGAAGTTGTTGTAGTTATCTACGACCATTTCTCCCGTATCTCCATTTAATCTTATTTTTTCCATCTTCATATTGTATTAAATGCACGTTGTGTTACATGTTTAATAAAATTGGGTAGTATGTGCGCTTACGTTCCAATGGAACGTCGTATGAGCGTTATGCATGACACAGGAACTTAATAATTTTATCAGACCGATGGCGAGGAGTAGTATAACGTGCCTTCGTGTAATTGAATGGGATGTTAGATGTTTACTTATTTAACGTCTAATGTGTAAATAACATAGAATATATGCATTTATCTTATTTTTCCAACGCCATTAGTTACCGCAGGTTTGATGTTACGAAGAAGATAAAATAGCATTATTACATGTAAGCATCCCGTTTTGTTGTATGTCTTCTAGTTAGTGGACAGAACACCTATCTTGCCTTATGATATTATGCGTTGGTGCATTTGAAAGTTTCAACTACGCATGTTTTCTTAATATAATCATGTTGGTGCGTACCCTGATTCCTCAGAACCGCTGAATTGACAGGCCTCTATTGCTATAAGCAATGTTTCTCTCCGTTTACAGCTCATCTGCAATAATCACCTTCATTACCGAACACAAAGATGTTCAGTGAAAATGTGATGTTCATTAGTACCTGACATCCAATGAATAGTGATAAGTTTAAGCATACTATAGAATGACATGACATATACTTCAATAATACTGTCTGCGTATGTATTGCCAACATTATGTATGAATTGGATGAAACTGTTGGTCAAGTACAATTCTGCCAGGATACTGTCGACATACCCTGAAACGACTTATTGGATAGTGATGGCCCGTCTACGTTAGTTACAGCTTACAACTCTGCAAGGTGGTGTAGATGTCATTTAATGCTTATCGTCTCTCACAAATACATGTTGAATATGAGGTGGAGTACTGTTACCGAGGCCCTATTATGACGTCATATGCGTTGTTATGTGCAATTAAAGGTATTTGTGCACGGAATGCTTCCTGGACTCAGGTGGCTATACTGCAGCGTCTGCAAAACAGTGCCGCCCGCATGATCGCCAGAACTCCGAGGGGCACCCACATCACACCCTCCACTGGCTGCCAGCTCAGTACATGATCAAATTCAAGAATCTGACCCTGACCTACAAGGCACAGCAACGCCGAGGCCAGGGCCAGTCTATATTCAGGATATGCCTATTACAATAACGCTAGGCAGTGCATTACTTTCACCTGGAACGCGCTTCTTGCAGTTCCATTAGCGAAAACACATAAGGCGTTCCCAATTGCTGCTTGTGCTCCTTCCTTGTAAAATAGCCGTGAATACACACATCTCCTTTGACATTCGCCCTGGTTATCATCTGGGCGAAGCAGCTTAAGAGGCGCGTGAATACACACATCTCAGTTTGCATCATCGGGAGGGGCTTTATTGACTGATCACTCGAAGAACATTTGATTTATTAAATTATCCTTTGACGCCTAAAACTGGATTGTATGAATACATTAGATGTCAAATAAGGGCTACTTCGTCGGTGCGCCTTCATTTGCATGGCAGCTAATGGGCCGAGCTGGAGGGGCGACAACAATTTCAGGAATTAGCTTATTAACAGGGTCAGTAGATACGGAATTTATATGCTACTATTATCATATATAAATATTATCATCATTATCATATATTATTATAGTATTGATACTTATATCAAATAAAAATACAAAAATCTATTTATATATACAGATTTTCTAGAATTAATCCCGTAAAGTAATAGGATTTAATTCTGCATCATCGGGAAAAAATCAATCAAAATGCCTATGATCATATTTAACGTGTTTATCAAAGCTTTATTGTTAAATCATTCCATGAATGATCATGGTAAGAATTCTGAAGTACAATACAACATTATAAAGTGCTCGCGATAAATGTTGAGGCAGTTGAACAATCAGCACCAAATGTGTCACGTTAATCAACTGAACAAGATTGCAACTGAACAAGATTGCAATCGGTTGACGCTAAACATGTTATTTATACCACTTACACCTGGCAAACCTATGTAATCCAACACGAGGTTACGTCGGAGAACTCTATGTCAGTTGGACGGATTTTTTGTCCGCAATAATCTATCGTGTTCCTGCTTATCCGAACTACACAAATGTATGTGATAGCTACACGCGTATATACCCACAACGACGACGATCTTGGAACCCAGTCATTTTTGTCCTGCCATGAGTGTTTTTCGTGATTCGGTGTGTGGTGTTGAACAAATTACATACAGTATGATTAAGACTAAGGGAAGTTGAAAATAATATCATCAGTTATGTATGGACAGTAATGTTGACATTGGTATGGTTTGGTAAATCAGATATAGACATTCAAGTGTGAATCGCTAATGTTGCACATTATAGCACACTTAAACAGTAACGCTTCAATTAGCGCGAAAGGATGACCCACAAGAGCGCTATTGGCGGGAATTCAGATTCAGCCATACATTATGCAACCATAACATTCGCTTGTATGCGCGATAACAAAAATCATTATGGTGAAAACAACGCTCTTTTTTGTTAAATACGCTGTCGCCAAAAAGTAGTACCAAGATAATAATGGTTTCTGTAATATATTTGGTATTAACAATGATGCCCTGCTTCAGTGCCCTTTGCGATTAGATGATTAAAATATCTTGAGTCAAAATCCATTCCAAAGTTTATTCCTTGGTTTTTGCGCAGAGGAAGGGAATGGTGCCCTCTATAATCGATGTATTGGGAGAAAGTCCATGAAAACACAAAGTAGCCAATATTCAGCGAACAAGGTGGGTGGTTATAATTTTCAGAGTGTATCGATTCTGGTACTCAACAGGAATATGTTTTATATGATTAATAATGTCATTAAATATCATTTCATAGTATTGTCGATCGACATTGTGCGTCCCGGTATTGATTGCAATGTATGGTAATGAATGGGGATGGATATGGATAGTCGCTGTTACGGTTTGTTTTAAATACAATTGATCAGTAAGTGTTAACATAATGCAATATCTAGTTGCAATCATTTTTCTGCTGTTCACAACCCATAGCATATAGACGTGGCACTCTGCTTCACTCGATAAGTAACACAATCAACATGTGGCGCAAAACCGTAATGTATGGTACGTCTTCTTAAAAGGCTAACGAATCGAGTCTCCGAGACAGTATTCAACAAAAGTATATATCATGCTAAGCAATATAGTGTCTTAACTATTTTGCTGTACGCGGAGGCTGTTGTGCAACATTACAGAACGCACAAATCTATCCAACAGTAGAGCATCAACCTTGCCTTTTGCACTTGACATTATCACCGGGAGTAATAATGTTAGTTAAGTCGCGACGTCTTATGAATGCAGAATATTTTTAAAATGCTGCATCCTATGCTTTTAATGGTATTTAGTGATGTACATTCGTATTGTGAGACTCTGCCCATCCCACCGCGCGTCATCCTGCCTTAAGACAATAATTATGAGCTTAACAGCAAAGCTTGTTACGATGGCATAACCACGCTCCGTTGACGATTCGTTTGCAGAGTATTGCCACGAAGGATAGTTCACCACAATTTTAGTTTGGTGGGAAGATCATAGTTATTTGCCGCCGCCATTTGAGCAGTACTAGCAAAATAACAGACTGTTTGCAAAGGCTGATGACAAATAAAAATCATAAGCTGGTTATCATCGACTTCCATACATATATTTTGTATTCTAGATTTAAGGTCAATTGCATGAAATAAACTATTTAGGATTGGGAAGGAGAAATTATAATAAATGTTACCAAGGTATCCGTTCATGATTCAAACACTGTTCGATGGCTAGATTACATCTGGTAATTTGTCATGGTCATCATTCACGCTTATATTCATCAGATATTGCTGTCATGAGCTATGTATCAAAAGGGCGGTTTAATAATTACCTAACTAAACATGTATTGAACGGTATTGAGTCGGAAGATGAACAATTATCATAATGATTCTGTGATTTGCAATGTGGAACAAAACCGACTGGTTAGAAGAGGAAAAGGAGCCGCGTTGAGGTATTCAAGCTGTGCACTCATCGCACGAACGACAACGTCGTACATGACGGACCTGCTGAGTGTTTGTAGGCGACGTTAATATTAGAGGTACGCTTTGAGTGCAGTGCATATAACCCTCAATGCGTGACTAGCATTACCAATTATGCATGACATATTTTTTTATGCAATACGCACGTACACCATTTGACACCTTTACATAAGCTTGGCAGGCAGACGGACTATGTTGGAGTTCGTTTCAATTTTGCAATATTACCTTATGTGTTAGTATCAGAAGGGATATAATAATGTCACTTAAAAAAAGGCTTGTTACCTTAAAATAGAGAATGTGTGTGTCTTTCAGCCCTGTTGAAGTCGTCTTGGTAAATTCGAATCAAGGGCTTTCTACTTCCTTGCCGTTTGGCACAGTTGTAATATTACATGAGTGTCAATAAAGTTGCTTTCTTATTTTAAAAACAGCTCAACACAGTCGGAGGACAAAATAACATGGCAAGTTGAGACAACTAAGTTGATAAGACCAGACCATTTCAATTAAGTGTTTGCCCCAAATTACGGTTTTACATTTCCGTTTGGCAATCATTATGTGGTTTGTTTTCAAAAGCATATAAATTTTCGCTATTTGATACTAACTTTATAATGAGCTCTATTGCCAAGTAATGAACGTTTATCGTCAGATTGTGAGATGCATCTACACAGAGGTTCATCTGCGGATGTACGCATATATTTTCGATGTTTTTATCATAAGGTTGATAAAAATTGTCGTATGCTCAGACCATAACCACGCCGACAAACCATATTTCAGTAGCAGTCAATATTTCCTCTGCAACCGAATAATCTAAATGACATAGCGTTCTGATAATACAGAAACTGCTTGGTGTGATTTGCGCATAATGTTTGTTCTTACGGTTGGATGCATGAGCGGTACAACATCATGATCAGTAACTAATTACGACAAACTCTAGAGGCAGAATTTACAAATGAAACCTGAATCGCCAGCAGAATATATATGCATCCACATTTTGCATACTCGGTTTATATATACATGTTACAGTTATAACATTGCTTTGGGTAGATCGAACTACAATATGCGGATATGTAGAGGTTGCAATGCAATGGTCATCTCTATTTGAAGTAAACGAACGCGTTGATCATACGGTTGTGCAACATACAGGTATATAATCGCGTTCTGTTAATTAGCAACAGCAACGTTTCACTTCATGCCACTTAATATGGTGTATTTATGAATCAGACAACCAATAATTAAGATGAATATTGTTGTTGACGATAATTAAGGACTACATAGGATAGGAATGTATCGTATCTGCATTATTTGTTCTCACGGTTACTTATAGATGTCGCGCATATTTTGGTAACAGAAGCGCAGTTAAAGTCCTGCATTTCCATACTTCCTAACAAATAATTTCCACTCACAAGTCTACAGAGTTCTTTTTAGCATCCATATATTCTTTTTTTGCATGACACTATTAAATTACAATAAATCATGCTAAACACGCTTGCCATTAGGTCTTTTTAGACGGAATATATGCTTAAACCAATATGTATGACTATCAAAATACCATTCGGCTTAACTCATTCATTTTTCCCACAAAAGAAAACTTACCGATCGTTTACAGTGGCAATTGAAGAAATCTAAATTAAACCTACATCCGGACGGCGTAACTCACTTATTCTTCTCCTCACTAAAAACTAACCGATTCCTATCCAGCATTATCAAGTCACGGACAGAACAGACCAGGCATAGTTGAGTATAGATATGAATATAGAACGCCATCAAAGAGCACTATGTTGCTGGGCATTGAAAATGATTGATTCGTGTTTACACCTTGCTCTTTATATCTTCCCATCAATGAAAATACTCCCCTAGCATGCGTTCTTTGTCTCCAATATAAACATTTGTTTGCACAAACGGCAATCATCAGATACTTGGAAGTTTAGAAATATAAAACTATTATGTCAATCGTCAGAACTGACAAATCGCGACGTATACAGCTGCATATATATATATATATATACACCCCACTCGCCTTATCCCCACCACTCTACCGATAGCTCAAACCGACAACACATGCATTCACTCAAGCAATTGTCCAGATCCCAACATTGACACCGCGTAAATGGTCAACAGATCATTTGCAACAACGAGTGGTGCTCAGGTGAACAAGCACTATATAACTGCGTGTTCATTTTTAAATCACCTTCGTAGATTTACCGTCTAATTACCTCTGACTCAGGTGAAATGCGGTGGTACTGCCTACGTTGCTGAAGTCCCATTTAGAAAGCATTTTCTGAGTTTTATTCCCCCCAAGATAAAGCCTATCGATATAACTGTGTGTTTGAGCACAAGAGAGCGAATAGCACACTTGTCACTGACGCTGTTAGTACCGGCTCATATTATTTACATTCCCCATACACCATAGTAACGCCAATTACAGATCACGTATGTAAATAAGTGTTAATGAATTTAGATAATTGGATTGTGTAGGCACATACACACAAGCATGCTAATTCCATATGATTGACCATACAAACAACGGTAACATTCGTAGCATATTACAATACAAAAGGACGTTTATTCTTTTATTAAATGCAACGAAGACCGATATCTCGCCACAATATTAATAGGTCACGAGAAAATGTTATTTATGTATATAAAATATTGTTTTGATGATATACTTCCAGGTTGTTCCGGCGGCTATACCACTACGGACCAAACAGTTGATCCACAAATAATAAAGTGTTGCAGTTTTCGATTATTCCTACTATGATACAATGTGGTATTGATATCATTTAGCTGCAGTAAGGATTGATTCCAAAAATTTCTTGTTAAAATGAACACTGATATTTCGTCGACCGGCTAGTTCAGTTATGTTAACAAAATAATCAGCCAGGTACCATATTCTACCCAAGCGTTCATTATACGCTAAAACCAACTATAGACACATACTCTTAGCCTATATTGCACTAAGAGTTTCTGTTAGTTCCATAGATATATACAATTAGCGTTGTCGCGATTTCAAAACAATTCAAGTTTTCATAGCCAGTTTGACAGATTATCGATGTCTGTTGTATTGACTTGTCATTTACTATGACGAAGCCAGTAACATGGGGATCACATATACCTATATGTTGATGAATATCGCTGATGAAGAGTTGATGCATGGAATAATTTGTCTCCCGTGATGAGAAGCCACTTGAGGAGAACATCAATCAGTGTCGTGTCGTGTATTGCTTAATCACGGAGCGCTGCTGAGCATGAGGCCATCAATTACTCTAATCACATCCTCAGAGGCCTTGACTTGACATTGGTTAACACAATGGTAATTTGCCTAACAATTTTGCGAAACACGCTTTAAACGACCTCAGAACATACCTGGTCATGTACTAGGTCAAATATTTTGACGTAACGTCGCATGGTGCAAAGAATATCACGCTGTAGTAAACCTCATAAGCTCTTGCAATTCTTATCAGATGGTCAGCTAAGATATGGTAATGACGCGAGCGCTGTAATGTAGCAATAATCAGTACTCTGACGCCGCATAATGAGAAATATGCTGGCATGTCAGAAACATCCCGCGCTTATCCAATATCTACTACCCCTTGCAATATGTTTATTTAGATTGTTTTGTGTTTAACATACAAAGTTGTAGGCCCATTCTGTACAAGCGCTCCTCGTGTGGGGTCAATTAGTATAATGACAGGAAGCGTTTCTTGAGTAAGTGTTATATGTCATGTAAATTTGATGTTATTTACGGAAAGACATATTATTACCTCCAGCGTCAAAACAGCACTAATCATATCAGGTGTTGGGTTGGTTATGATTACAGCTGTCATCTTTTTGTTTGCGCTAATAATGGCTGCGATGAAATCATATTCAACAATCACCCCTCCGAACTATGATTGTCGTAATTCCTCACACAAAATGTCTTACTCAGCAAGAATACCTCTTAAAATGTCAATAACTGATGGCTTGAAGAGCCCGACTCCGTTGATTGCTATATAGTACGATGTTATCCAATCATTTGGTATAAATATATTTGAATATGTAAAGATTTGCATAAAATATACGTGTAATTCAGGTTGTATATATCTCTCATATATAAAGTTACAGTTTTGAGGAGCTTTCGACAATGAGGTGTTACTCGAAGAGTTAATAAAAAGGGACATCGGAATGATATTATCAAGATTGATAAAACAATCTTCACCATCGTTGTTACACAAGTTCAATCGAAATAATCGTCACAAATAGTCTTATCTCAGAGGTATAAATATATATAATATATATATATATATATATATAGAGAGATAGATATATATATATATATAGATATATATATATATATATATATATATATATATATATATATATATATATATATATATATATATATATATATATATATACATATATATATGTATATACATAAACATAAATATATACATAGATATGTATATATATATACACAGATATATATATATAAGTATATATACATATGTAAATATATATATAAGTATATACATATAATATATATATATATATATATACATAAATATATATATATTTAGATATATACATATTTATATATATATCGATAATTATATATATATGTCAATATATTTTTATAAATATATATATGTCTATATATAGCTATAAAAATATATGTATATATATATATATGTCTATAAATATATATATATATATATTTATACATTAATATATACATATATACATCTATTTATATAACAATATATATATAACTAGTTATATATATTTATATATAAATATTAGTAAATATATATGCCAAATACTCATATGTAGGACTTATGTGGCAACTTATGCGCCAAGCTATTTAGTTGAGATGCGAATAACGCTGCTTTGCATTGTGTTATCGACTATACTAGACTGGTGATTTTTTCATCGGTCGTTTATTGTGCACTTATTGTGAAGCACTGTGCAATTTGAGCCCTTTTGGCATGTATTTGCTTTTAATTGTGCCGAACCAACGATTTTCAAATATGATTTGTTCTAATGATTACTCCAAACAACGACGTTAATCTCAAGTGGTAAGCTTGGTTTACTTCATGCTGAACGAATCATTTTTGCGCTGTGCAATTTGGCAAAAGTTAAACACAAGCAATCGATGGGGAGGAATTTTCTGTCCTTCGATACCGGAAAATGAAAACACCATGCAGCGCTTTTGATGGACTAAATCTGGTTTTTTTATAATATTCCATTGATACCCGATTTTCGTTTATAAAACAGCGTCAAACGGACATTAGAGTATATTGGACACTATATATCAAACATTTTGTTTAACAACTGTCATTCTCGACTAATTGTTCCAGATTCAGTCAGAAAATAACGAGTAATATGCAGCACATCTTTAACAAACGTTTGACGGTTTATATAGGTACGATAAAAGAGATCAGAAGGGTATGTAGAATAATCTTTCCTCCAATAGCAGCATGTTTGTTTCTATTGTAATTACAACTTACAAGCATGCTAATGATGGCGGATGTAACGGCTCCATTTAAGGGCCACAATATCGGGCAAATGCCCAGTAATTAAGCTAGACTTTGCTATGAAATTACAAAGACGTCATTTTTGCCCATGCGATATAGTCAAGATATAAGGTGTTAATAAACCGTTCATCACATAAAACAAAAAATTCTGAAATAGTTGCTTCATTTTGAAGCCAATTCGTTGCTCATAAAGAACACCTAAAGTGATTCAAAGTGTCTTTTTGCTGTTTTCTTATAAATCATTTGACTTTGATGTGGCGGCAACATAGTGCTGTAGTTGTGTCTTACAAACATCTATTGCTGTTCCTTATGAGTGACTGATTCGCTATAGTGCCCCAATTGGCAGGCAGTACGGTTTCGCACTGTGATATGCCAGTGTTTGTAGTAGCACCAAAAGACGTTATCTAAAATGATTTTCGATTCTACATCGTGTCAGAGGGACTGTCGGCTTGGTAGGTAACGCGGAATATAGCAATTAGAAATACATTCACAACTTGCATGAAGATATATCACAGAACAAGCGGCGCAAGTGAGATCATCAACAAATGATATCGAAACATCATGAAGTGTTTCACCCGTCCTCCCCAGCATGATACCGTTTTGTTGGCAGCAGGACAGAGCTAAAGTTGTCATTGTGAATACCTATATAGTGGTGAGATATGGTTGTGGTATCTTGAAGCACTACACCAACGAGTTGATGCACTTAGTTTACATTAAATATGCCCATTATCGCACCACAAGTATTGTCATTCAGCATCGCAAAATATGGACCACCTGAGACCAAACACTTTTATGAGTTAGCCCAATGGCAGTGATGCGCTGCATCGCTGACCGTAGGCAGAAACCTGTGCTCAGTCAATATATTCCCATAATCCAGACCGCAATTTTATCATGTTACTTCAGCAAGAAGTTGTTGTAGTTATCTACGACCATTTCTCCCTCACCTCCATATTTTTTCCATCTTCATATTGTATTAAATGTACATTGTGTTACATGTTTAATGAAATTGGGTAGTATGTGCGCTTACATTCCAACGAAACGTCGTATGAGCGTTATGCATGACACAGGAACTTAATAATTTTATCAGACCGATGGCGAGGAGTAGTATCACGTGCCTTCGTGTAATTGAATGGGATGTTAGATGTTTACTTATTTAACGTCTAATGTGTAAACAACATGGCATATATCCATTTATCTATTTTTCCAACGCCATTAGTTACCGCAGGTTTGATGTTACGAAGAAGATAAAATAGCATTGTTACATGCAAGCATCCCGTTTTGTTGTATGTCTTCAAGTTAGTGGACAGAACACCTATCTTGCCTTATCATTACGCAGGTAAAATTCACGATATTATGCGTTGGTGCATTTGAAAGTTCCAACTACGCATGTTTGACACTATTGCTATGAGCAATGCTTCTTTCCGTTAACAGCTCATCTGCAATAATCACCTTCATTACCGAACACAAAGACGTTCAGTGAAAATGTGATGTTCATTAGTACTTGACATCCAATGAATAGTGATTAGTTTAAGCATACTTTAATGTGACATGACACAAACTTCAATTATACTGTCTACGTATATATTGCCAACATTATGTATGAATTGGATGAAACTGTTGGTCAAGTACAATTCTGCCAGGATACTGTCGATATACCCTGAAACGACTTATTGGATAGTGATGGCCCGTCTGCGTTAGTTACAGCTTACAACTCTGCAAGGTGGTGTAGATGTCTCCTTGCGAGACAGCAACTTAAACATGGCGTGCTGCAGATACGTTTTCAAACACCGTCCATAGCCCCACGCGAATCGACGGTGCCTAACAATTGATCTGGATTTTATGAATTGACTATTTAACACATGCGGTTGCGATGACCCATACACTTTAATGCGATACTTGTCATAGTAGGCTCATATTCAACGATTATTGTCAAACATACCACAAACGGTTGACCATAGAAAATAGTTATTCGAACAGGTATGCATGCTGCACCTTTCCTATTCCCCGACATTGTGGACAATTTTATCATCTGCCTGCTCAGATACAGCAATAAGTGTGGTATATGGCAAATCTTATTATACCCCTGTGACAAAATTAACAGTCCCCAACAGCAACACACACCTGTAGATTATACCGAACAAATGATCCATACTAATCGCCCGCGCTAAGCAGTATCGAAGAGGACGTTGAGGACCAAGCAACATACATTCAATATCACGCGATTGAAGTATATGGTATTTTTACATAGCAATTCCAATCAGTTTGAAACAGCCTTAGCGTATATTATCGTAAGATGATCCATTCTACGTGAGCTTGCCATTCATGAAACACTGCTATTAAATGTCCGCAATGCTATGAGCAATGTAAATATTACCACGACGACAGGACAATGACCTCTGTCAGTTCCTTCAAATTGTCGACTGACGAAAGAGGCAACAATCCTGACGACAGGCGCCTTAATATGGATGATAACATTCTTGAATGCAAGAGGTTAATAGGTCTAATCAGCTATGAGTAACGACTGCCATATGGTGACAGCTCTT